>ML685821.1:10395795-10547471 GCA_007922175.1 Pelusios castaneus
TTTGCAAAGAATTGACCGCCGTTTCAATGCATTATTCCAGTACATTATTTGTGACCTTGATAATATACTGGCATCATACTCTGAAATGGTAATCTCTTACTCTGAGCCTTTGCAAACAGTAACTATTGATGGCAATGAGCATTTTACATACAAGGCATGGGTTGTTCACCATGGAGCTAAGAGCTACTTAATCATAATGTTTGCCTCCAGTAAATAGACATTTATAGTGCTTTTAGAGAGTGCCTTTAGTTTATTATTACTGTAGATGCTATTTACACAAACAATGGGTAGATAAATATCACAGTACCATATGAATCTTGTTAAGAACTTTTAACAACACACAATGAACCAGACTGAAAAAAGGTCAAGTAAACAGTTATAACAGCAGTACCTAAAACATGTTGCATTAGACATTAAAACCAGATGTTTCCCTCATATTTTAAACTGCTACTTTATTATATGTTGTTGCCTTGTAATATTTTAGAAACAATTTGCTTGGGGTTTTATATATAACACATTGCAGATGTGCCAACACTAAGCACGCGGAATAGAAATTGTGAATAAATCCTAGTCATCTGTCAGCTTTCATTATGCAGCTCTATAGCATTTGTTGTACTCTAATGAAACATGGCTATGTTAAAGTAATTCCAAATACAGAATTAGATAATTTACATTTTAATGTAGCATTGTTAAGGAACATCAGCAACCTTTTGACTTTCAAATTTTCAAAATAAAGACAACTGATAAATGATGCCCTTAGAGATGAGCAATTTGGGACCAGCTGAGGGGTTTGCAAGCAATCCATTTGAGGTAAATAGATTCAGACCCACTATGAATTCTATTGTGCTCTGGGTTGGTTGTCAGAGAAAGTTAAGAGGTTCTCCTCTATAAATTTGTTTATCAAAGAGGGAGAAAAACCCAATCCCACCAACATTTTTCTTTGAAATCTTCTTGTTTGGCTTTTTGTTGAACCCGAAAAATAAAAAAAATGGAGGAAAAAATTGTGGTTATGTTTTTGGTTATTCAACCAAAAATCCCTAGGTTTTTGATATTGTTGAGAATTGACATTTTTCCACAGAAATATGTTGAACCATAAGAATGGCCATACTGGGTCACTCCAATTGTCCATTTAGCCCAGTATCCTTCATACTCATAGAATCATAGAAACTGGAAGGAACTATGAGAGGTCATCAAGTCCAGTCCCCTGAACTCATGGCAGGACCAAGTACCCTTTTAAGGAATCCCTGACAGGAGTTTGTCTAACCTGCTCATAAAAACTTCCACTGATGGAGATTCCACAACCTGCTTAGACAACTTATTCCAGTGGTTAATCACCCTGACAGTTAGAATTTTTTCCTAATGGCCAACCTAAACCTCCCTTGCTGTAATTTAACCCCATTGCTTCTTGTCCTATCATCGGTGGTTAAGGAGACCAATTTTTCTCCCTGCTCCTCGTAACAACCATTTAGGTGTTTGAAAACTGTTATATCCCCTCTAAGTCTCCTCTTTTCCAGAATAAACAAATCCAGCTCTTTCAATCTTCCCTCATAAGTCAAGTGTTCTAGACCTTCAATCATTCTTGTTGCTCGTCTCTGGATTTCACCCAATTTGTCCACATCTTTCCTGAAATGAGGCACCCAGAAGTGGACACAATATTCCAGTTGAGGCCTAATCAGTGTGGAGTAGAGCAGAAGAATTACTTCTCGTGTCTTACTTATAATACTCCTGTTAATACATCCCAGAATGATGATTGCCTTTTTTGCAACAGCGTTACACTGTTGACTCATATTTAGCTTGTGGTCCACTATGACATCCAGATCCCTTTCCGCAGTACTCCTTCCTAGGCGGTCTTTGCCCATTTTGGGCAGTGCAGGCCCACGCCACTGCCCACCTCCACTGCTGTACTGCTCCCTTTGACAGAAAGGGGAGGGGCAGAAGCACAGATCCTGGGCTCTGGGACAGCCTGTCCTGCCACTGAGGTGCAGCAGCTGGCCCAGGGGCAGGGTAGGAGAGCGAATCCTGGGCTCTGACCCAGCCCTGCCCTGCCCCCTGGGGAGGAGGGGTGAAGGCCTGCCAAGCCCGCCCCTCCCTCAGGACAGCCCTGTGTAGGTGTGCAATGGATTGTTGTTTCCTAAATGGAGCGTGCAATACAGCAGTGCACAGACAATCCAGGAAGTTTTTGGAGAGTGTTGAAGACAACTTCCTGGTACAAATACTGGAGGAACCAACTAGGGGCCTTGCTCCTCTTGACCTGCTGCTCACAAACAGAGAATTGGTAGGGGAAGTAGAAGTGAATAGCAATCTGGGCAGCAGTGACCATGAGATGATAGAGTTCAGGATCCTGATCAAAGGAAGAAAGGAAAGAAGCAGGACACAGACCCTGGACTTCAGAAAAGCAGAGTCTGGCTCCCTCGGGGAACTGTTGGCAGGATCACCTGGAAAGCTAATCTGAGGCGGAAAGGAGTCCGAGAGAGCTGGCTGTATTTTGAAGAAACCCTATTAAGGGCACAGGAAGATACCATTCCAATGTGCAGAAAGAACAGCAAATATGGAATGTGCCCAGGGTGGCTTAGCAGAGAATTCTGTGGTGAGCTGAAACACAAAAGGGAAGCTTACAAGAAGTGGAAGCTTGGACACATGACTAGGAGGAAGTATAAAGATATTACTCGGGCCTGCAGGGATAAAATCTGGAAGGCCAAAGAGCAACTGAAGTTGCAGCTAGAAAGGGATGTGAAGGATAACAGAAAGGGGTTCTACAAGTATGTCAGTAACAAGAAGAGGATCAGGGATGGTGTAGGTCCCTTACTGAATGGGGCAGGCAACCTCGTGGCAGACGATGCGGAAAAGGCTGAAGTACTCAGTGCTTTTTTTTAAACTCAGTCTCCACAGGAAGGGTCAGCTCCCAGGCCACTGCACTGGGCAACGCAGAATGAGGAGAAGGAGAGCAGCCCTCAGTGATGGAAGATCAGGTTAGGGACTACTTAGTGAAGTTGGATGTGCACAAGTCTATGGGGCCGGATGAATTGCATCCGAGGGTGCTGAGGGAGTTGGCTGATATGATTGCAGAGCCACAGGCCATTATCTTTGAAAACTTGTGGTGATCAGGGGAGGTCCCGGATGATTGGAAAAAGGCAAATATAATACTTCTCTTTAAGAAAGGAAAAAAGGAGCATACAGGGAACTACAGACCAATCAGCCTCACCTCAATCCCCGGAAAAATCATGGAGCAGTCCTCAAATAATCCATTCAGAAACACTTGGAGGAAAATAGAGTGATCAGGAACAGTCAGCATGGGTTCACCAAGAGCAAATCATGCCTGACCAACCTGATTGCCCTCTATGATGAAATGACTGGCCTTGTGGATGCAGGAATGGCCGTTGACGTGATATACCTTGACTTTAGCAAAGCTTTTGATATGGTTTCCCACAGCATTCTTGTCAGCAAGCTAAGAAAGTATGGGTTGGATGAATGGACAGTAAGATGGATAGAAAGCTGTCTAGATCATCAGGCTCAGCGGGTAGGGATCAATGGCTCAGTGTCTGGTTGGCAACCAGTAACAAGGAGAGTGCCCCACAGGTCGGTCCTGGGGCTGGTTTTGTTCAATATCTTCATTAACGATCTAGATGATGGGATAGATCGTACGCCCAATAAGTTTGTGGATGACACAAAGCTGCAGGGAATGGTAGATACACTGGAGGGTAGGGATAAGATTCAGGGAGACCAAGACAAATTGGAACACTGGGCCAAAAGAAATCTCAGGAGGTTAAACAAGAACAAGTGCAAAGTCCTGCACTTAGAATGGAAAAATCCTATTATAAGGGCCAGGAGATATGGCCCCCCTCAGAGGCTGGCAAAGATGGGCCAATCCCCGCCTGGGAGGCAGAACCTGGAAGTCGAACCCCACCTGACCAAAAGCAGAAGGGCAGATCCGAAAGGGGAGGTATAAAAGGATGACCGCTCCGCTCAGTTAGGGGCCAGCAATCAGACAGCAAGGACTGTCAAGCCTTGTCCCAAGATCCAGAGCCCCGTCAACACCGCAGAGGCCTGGCTGGAGCTCCCCACCACCTGGGGTCTGGATGACCACCCCGATTGGCTCACGACCAGCAGACCTAGCGGGACTCCAGGCCCTTATGACCTGGAGGAGTGGCCCTCCACTGAGGACCATGAGGAACCATTCATTGTCCCAAGCCTTGCAGACCTTAGAGGCTGACCAACCCAGCGACCTGGACAAGCTGCCCTCCGCAGAGGACTTGGGGGAACTGATAGCTGTCCCAGAGACTTGGGGACCTGAGGAGACAGCTGGATCCCGAGCCTTGGACAAGCTGCTCTCCGCTGACAGCTCGGTTGCACTGCCAGACCTGCCACTACCAGTGGAAGCAGAGAGCTTCTAGAACCTCCCGCTGGCCAAGTACCTGGACAAATCCTAGGAGCCAGGCACCCCAGGGAAAGTGGGAGGGAGGAAGCAGCCCAGGGAAGACAGATGCTTGTTAGATTGTAGGGCAGCCGATAGCCACAGCAGTGTGTTTTGGTAGTAGCCCCGCTGCCCCCATGGCAGAAAACTCAGTCACTACCAGGACCCTGGGCTGGGACACAGTGGGGTTGGGTGGACCCATGCCAAGCCTCTCTCAGACCTCCTTTCTACCTGGTTCAGATGCCCTGGAGCAACCTACCTCACCTGTTGGGCTCTGTGCAAGGGCCATATCTCCCACTATTACCTTGCCCCAGTCTGAGGCTAGAGACTGCTGCCTACCCCACTCTGCCTGAGGGCTGGGAAGCACTTTATATCACAGGTTCGACCTACCTGAGCCAGAAAATCCTACCGACCCCAACAGGAATTGGTTACACTCATGTACTGCTACAGGCTGGGGCCCGATCAGCCAAATAGCAGCTCTGTATAAAAGGACCTGGGGGTTATGGTGGACGGGAAGCTTGATATGAGCCAACAGTGTGCCCTTGTTGCCAAAAAGGCCAATGACATATTGGGCTGCATCAGTAAGAGAACTGCCAGCAGATCAAGGGACGTGATTGTTCCCCTCTATTCAGCACTGTGGAAGTCGCATCCAGAATATTGTATCCAGTTTTGGTCTTCCCACTACAGGAAGGATGTGGACAAATTAGAAAGAGTCCAGCAGAAGGAAACAAAAGATTAGGGGATTGGGGCACATGACTTAAGAGGAGAAACTGAAAAAATTAGGCTTCTTTAATCTGCAGTAGAGAAGACTGAGGGGGGATTTTATAGCAACCTTCAACTACTTGAGTGGGTGCTCCAAAGAGGAGGGAGCTAGGCTGTTCTGAGTAGTAACAGAGGACGGAACAGTGGTTTCAAGTTGCAGCTGGGGAGGTCTAGGTTGGATATTAGGAGAAACTTTTTCTCACTAGGAGGGTGGTGAAGCACTGGAATGAGTTACCTAGGGAGGTGGTAGAATCTCCAATTTTGTAAACTTTTAAAGCCTGGTTAGACAAAATCCTGGCTGGGATGATTTAGTGGGAGTAATCCAGCTTTTAGCTTTTAGACAGTTGGACTAGATGACCTCATGAGGTCCCTTCCAACCCTAAGATTCTATGATTCTTTACTTTGCACTTGTTTTTATTGAATTTCATTTTATTTACCTCAGATGATTTCACCAGTTTCCCAAATCATTTTGAATTGTGATCCTATCCTCCAAAGCACTTGGAACCCCTCCCAGCTTGGTATCATCCACAAACTTGATAAGTGTACTCTCTATCCCATCATCTAAATCAATGATGGAAATATTGAACAGAACCAGATCCAGAACCGATTCCTGCAGTACCCTGCTCATTATGCCCATCCAGCATGACTATGAACTGTTGATAACTACTCTTTGGGAGCGGTTATCCAACCAGTTTTGCACCCATCTTATAGTAACTCCATCCATCCCTAGTTTGTAAATGAGAAGGTGATGCAAGACCATATCAAAAGCCTTATTAAAATCTAGATATACCACATATACTGCTTCCCCTCTATCCACAAGGCTTGTTACCCTGTCATAGAAAGCTATTAGTTTGGTTTGACATGATTTGTTCTTGACAAATCCATGCTGACTATCACTTAACACCTTATTTTCTTCTAGAAGTTTGCTGAATCTTTAATTATTTGTTCCATTATTTTTCCTGGTATTGAGGTTACACTGACTGGTCTGTAATTCCCTGGGTTGTCCTTATTTCCTTTTTTATAGATGGACACTATATTTGCTCTTTTCCAGTTCTCTGGGACCTCTCCAGTCTTCCATGATTTTTCAAAGGAGTCTGAGAATAGCTTGGTAAAGTGAAACTCGTATTCAGCCTTATCTAATGTACTATCACTCTGTTTTATATGTGGTAAAATTCAACCTGCTCAAGTTATGAGGCTGCAAATATCAATTCTTCCAAAGGGTAAATATTGCATGAAATTCAGCATTTCTAGGTATGTCTGACAGGACTCCATTTTTGATAAGGACATTTTTTATATCAGCAACACTGATCTGATCCAAAATTCACTGCGCTCAATGAGAAGTAACTTCAGTGGATCAAATCAGACCTTTAAATTTAATCCATCCATGCAAATGAATTATTTTATTAACATATTTTGAAATTCTAAAACATTCATTTACATCAAGTTTGCAAACACTTCAGTGCATGCTAATGTTTTGGAATGATCAGTAATTACAATTCTGAAGCATAAAACTTTGGGGTGAAATTTTTAGAAGTGTCTAAAGTGACTTAGGAACCTGAATTCTATTTCTGAAAGAGTCATTTAGATATCTACGTTGCACTGAAAATTAATAAATCATTTTTAAATTGGAACTTAGGCTCCCAAGTAATTTAGGCACTTTGGAAATTTTTTACCTTTTAGTGATGCATTCAGACTGTATATCCATTGCTTTTGGGAAGGCTGGTCATTTTTCAAGGAGTCATTAAATATTTTAGAAATGTACAAGTTCAGTAAATTTTGTAGCTCTTTACAGTATGTTAGTTTCATGTGGAGAATCTAGAATAATATCATCTAAATCAAAACAAATATGTACTCTGACATGAAGTGTCTACTGAATATACACTTTTCTCCAGTTATGGATAGGCTGTCACGCAGCTTCTCCCATCTTTTTTATATCTTCATATGAACCACAGAAAGACTGCATTCTCCTCTCAGCTGTATTTAAGCAATCACACTCTTCGCAAAATCCTATATACACTGTATTTCAAAACTAATGTGTTACATTTTTAAATGGCTAATGTAGACTATATTGAGGGATACACAATCATATTCAGCTAAAACAGACTTCTTGAATTTTGTCCCAACTACAAACAGAATGTGTATCATACTCTTTATGAGACTAACCTTTAGATTTACTTTCCTTTTTTCTAATGCACTTCTCCATTTCCTGGTGAGGGCCTGGACAGCAGGTGGTCATGAGAAACTAAAAAGAAGGAGCTGTGCAACACACATTTTCTATCTTTTCTGCATTAAATCAAAAGGCAAAATAAGGAGACCTACTATTCATATTCACCAACCCCTCCATCCCTTTCTCCTCCCTTCCCACAATGAGCCATGATGAACTTTCAGCTTAAATTAGTACAAGCATTTGAAAGAAGAAATGTTTGTCTCCATACTCCAAAAGAGACTTTTTTTAATCACCAAAACAGATCTACTGGATGTTATTAGAATGTAAAAAATCTCTCTCTTTCCTCTCAGATCTTTCCAACAAACTTCTATAACTGCAAAAACTTCCAACCTCATACACCAAATAATGGAGACTAAACAACAAGCATTTCACAGAAATAGAAATTAAAAAAAAGACTGTGAATTAATGATGATAAAGAGGGGATACACGTAAGCCTCTGGGAAAACCATAAAAACTCTCTTAAGAGGTAAAATAATTGCACTCTCTTCAGACATAAAGAAGCAATAGAGAGAAAAGATAACTGTCTGGAAAAGAACATTGCACTATTAGAGATACAACATAAGGGGGGAAAATCAATCAGATAGAGCCCTATAATTTCTAGAACCCATCAGACTGGAATTAAAGAGCCTACTAAATGAAAAATTAGATCATCATCAATATAGATAAGGAAAACAAAACCATTACAAACATTGGAAATAGATGAAATTGAATCTCATTAAGTTTTTCCAAGAAAAAACATTTCTGAACTTATCTGGAGGCAGACCTCAATAAAACCTTTGAGAACAAATTCAGAATTACTACTGGGAAAACCTGCAAAATTCTAGTCATAGGTTAGCTTCCCATACTCTGGCAAACAATCACCATTACAGTACTTCCAATAGAAAAAGTTTTAGTTCAATGTGCCTCAAAAGGACTACCACCCATATTTCCTGTGCAATATGTATAGAAAACCACACTCAGAAAAATAACTGTTCATTATCTAATGCAGCCTATAACCTATTTCACACACTCATCCCAGGCTTCATGCAGAAAAAAACAAGGATCTGAAACTTTGAGGACTTTTTTTTTTTTTTAAAGTTGTAATTGTATTTTATGAATATGAATAGATAAAATGAATCTTGCCTCTCAAACTTTATAGTCTGTAGCTAATCTCATCCTACCATCTATCATTTCTCAATAGAGAAAAATATTGAAAAGGTTAACAAACATAGATTTCAGGCATTACAACATGTAGGGTATTGAAATACAGTAATTCCTAGTTTAAAGTCCTATAGTTAGCTCATTTTTCAGAACTTTAGGTGAAAGAGTTCACACCAGCACAGAATAGGTTTAGGATATAGAAGAGCTTTTATTGAGGAAGTAATATGACTAATGTATAAACTACATTTCTTCACTAGCCCAAATCCACCATGTTACATGGGCTCGTAATAGAGGTTGCACTGGTGTTCCAAGGCCTTTGAAGGGAGATTCCATTCCACTGATTCCTTTTGAAATCGCACCCACAAAGCCTTTTTCATTGAACTTGACTGTGGGACCATGTTTTGACTCTCAATACTTCCAACTTAGCTCAAAAATAACGGTACTGAAAATTTCTTCAGATCCTCTTCTCACAAGATCTCCCAAAAACCATATAGATTATAGGGCTTTGGATTATTATTGAAAGATTTTGGATAAGCATTTATCCAAATCAAAATTCTGAGTGCAACTCTAAACCAATCCATTGAGTTATCTTCCATATTTGCAGATACTCAATTTAATTGCCCTCCGTAGACTGTATATTAAAACTCTTGTTCCAGCTCCTACATGCCCAGTGTACAAGATTTCAAGGCTCTTCATCATTTGACAACCTCCTTCCTACAAAGATTCAGCCATAGTATGAGAGATGCAGACAAGAGGCAATTGGGGTAGAGATGGCAAGATGGCACTGGGGACAGACTATCAGGAATGTGAAGTCACAGGAGGATAAGAAGGTGCATAGTGCTCCACATACCACTTGAGGGTATGTCTATATCCTTAGGTCCCAGAGTCCAGGCTCCAGTCTGAGCCCAAACATCTACACTGCAATTTTATATCCCCACAGCTGGAGCCCTATGAGTCTGAGTCAGCTGACATGGAACAGCCACAGTGTAGAAATGCCCTCAGGGCCTCCAGTGTAGAAATACACTTAGAGCCAGAGAAAATCATAGAAACTGGAAGGAACCATGACAGGTCATCCAGTCCAATTCCCTGCACTCATGGCAGGACCAAGCACCCCCATTAAACCATCCCTGACAGGTGTTTGTCTAACCTGCTCTTAAAAACCTCCAATGTAGGAGATTCCACACTTGCCGAGGCAACTTATTGCAGTGTTTAATCACCCTGACAGTTAGGAATTTCTTCCTAATGTTTAGGCTGAACCTCCCTTGCTATAATTGAAGCCCGTTGCTTCTCGTCCTTTCATCTGTGATTAAGGAGAATAATTTTTCTCCTTCTTCCTCATAACAACCTTTTATGTCCCCTCTCAGTCTCCTTTTTTCTAGGCTAAACAAACCCAGCTCTTTCAATCTTCCCTCATAGGTCAAAAGTTCCAGACCTCTAATTATTTTTGTTGCCCTTCTCTGGACTTTCGCCAGTTTCTCCACATCCTTTTTGAAATGAGGCGCCTGAAACTGGACACGGTACTCAAGTTGAGGCCTAATCAGTGCTGAGTAGAGTGGAAGAATCACTTCTCGTGTCTTACTTACAATACTCCTGTTAATACACCCCAGAACGGAGGGCTGATATTAAATTCACCAAAATGTGTAGAAATTCAAGTATTTGGGGTTGTGGCTATTAGAATGGTGATTTCAACCAAATTGTTTAGTGATATGTTGAGTATAATTCTTTAAATATTGTGATTAGTTACCCTTCACAACATATTTATTATGGTGGTGACCTTTAAAAAAATCTTTCCATTTATTTAATTAAATAATATAGCCTTTGCAGTATTTCCTAGAAATAATCTCTACTCTCGCTCTCTCCATTATTTTAATATATTATATATATAAATAAATAAATAAAAATCAGGAATGCTGAAAATACCTAGATGACATTCATTTATCAAAAGTATAAAATTGGAAAACATGTAAGGGTAACCACTGTCTATGGATGTTTCAAGAAGGAAGCCCTGTATAAGTAAGTACTTTAATGTGACTTGAATGAGAAAAATAAAGTAGATTGTCCTTAAATCAGGCATTTCAGAAGTCTCGTTATTTCATTGGAAGACTGCTGGAAACTATAATTTGGTTCATTACAAAATAAACAGATAAGGTTACCTCATATCCATAGTATTTCCTTATACTTGTTCCTGTAACTACCATTAGAAATGTTTGTATGATGCAAATACAGAAGCTAACTACAAGTCTTTGTTTCCCAAGATAATGGATAAAATTTTAAGTACTTCCATTAAATGCTGTTAAAGTTCAGAGTCTAACTAGAAGTAGTGGCGGTATAAATGGAAAATGGAGAGACTTTACCAAAATAGACTAAACAATGTAGTAAGTAAGTAGACACAGAAATGGGTCGCCTAACATCATACCTAAAATTAAGTCAGTTACTCTTGCAATATAGGAATGCAGACTTAAAAAAAAAAAAAAAAAAAAAAGCATTTACTAAAAGTGTATAGTTTCAAAGGAGTAGTTGTGTTCAGCAAAACAAACAAGGAGTCTTGTGGCACTTTTAAAGACTCACATTTATTTATCGCATGAGCTTTCATGGGAAAAAAGTCTCATTTTATCAGATGCTTGAATATGTGATAAATAAATGTGTTAGTCTTTAAAAGTGCCACAAGACCCCTTGTTTGTTTTGCTAAAAAAATGTATAGTGTCTCTTTTCTTCAGATTTTTTTTAAAAAAGCAATTTGTGAAAGCAGAATACAAAGAAATTAGATGTGCCTATTGTTCAAGAAGGTCTGCGGTACTTAATATAATGTAATATTGGTTCTACTGTGGTGGACTAAAACACTGGGAATTAAACCAGAGGGAGGAATGGGTGAGAACTGGGAGCTTGAAACAAATGCTTTTGTAGGCAAGAATACACCTCCACACAACATCCAAAGATCTCACATGTGGTTGAACAGGTCTCTTCACATTCTCCTCTCCCAAATTAGGTAGAGCCGAGGACAGAATTTCACTTGGAAGTTTATACTTCCCTTGATGCAAATGCAGAGGTAGGTTCAGACTGTACTGCAGTAGATTAAACAGAAATATGTAAAAAGTTTGCTTTCCTCAAGAAGTTGTTCCTCTCAGAAAATCCATCAAGGTGAACCATGTTTACTGGCCATGTTGGAGTCACAAAATTAGAGCTAGTCGAAAATTCTCAATGGAAACGTTTTTAAAAAGAAAATTGGATTCTCAGCTAAAACATGTTCATGAGACAGGTCTGCTTTTCTTGAAAGCTTTTAGTTTTTTCACCATGAAACCCCAAATTCAGCCGCTCAAAACTTTCAGTTTGATTAAAAGCTGAAATTTTGCATGGGAAAAGAAGTTATTTTTCAAGCCAACTCTGTATATCACATTGTCTGCAACTTCTTCCTTTAGGTTAAGTCACAGGATACTTTTGGTGGTTGCAGGGCACCTCAGACCACGTCTATATGTCCGCCTTTCTGAATCTTGCATGAGAAGCAAGAGACTGATCAGAAGTAATCAGGCGTGTACTAAAATGCTTACTGCTCTTTGATGTGCTGTTGGATGGGGGACCTTTCTGAAACCCATGACCAGTTTGCAAGTTTCTGACTTTTCACCCCAGCAAATATGATTAATGTTAGTGGGGAATAAGAGAATATAATCTGCACATTGACTTTTTGTGGAAAAAATGTGGAGATCACAAATTTTGGAAACCACACCTGCAGCACGTCAGCTCTATTTCAGGATCTGCTGCAGCATTAGCCAAAATAATCTGTGCTAAACTGAAATGAAGGACCTTGCTTCTGTTCTATTTCTACGTATACCTTTTAGCCACACTATAGACCAATACCATATACATCATTCTCCATATATAACACTCCCTCAGTTTCACCAGTAAATGCCACCTGTAATTTATTAAAAGAACCAAATCCCTCAAAAAGCTGTGTTTACCCATGAAAGAAATGTGACAATTGATCATTTCTAAACTACTGCTTTTTTGAGTGTGTGTGTCTTGAAGCACACTTTCTTACCCCTTCCTTCAGAAGACCTTTTTGGAAAATAGCATAGTCATTATGTGAACGCACTCACATCCACTCCCCCTACAAAGACTATGAACTGGGTATTCATAAGAACGGATGTATGTTTGTTAAACAGTGTAACGTACTGCCTTTTCATTAGCCAGTCTGCTTGGTCCGTTGAGGAAACAAGAAAGATAGTGCTGCTGTGATGGTAAGATGATTATGGAGTTCTACTTTTTATATACTTCCAAATATACAGAAATAATTCTGCTGTTGGACTCTTCTGTATATTAAACCCTAATGTGTTTTCCCCTTATCACATTAACCACCTTGTGTAACAATCATACCGATAATAGTAAGGACAAATAAATCAGCCATTAAGTAAATCTATACTTTCAGAGTGGGATCAAGAGGGCAAAGAAGGGATTGCAGTATTTTTGGAAGTGTCAGCTACAGAACCCCTCTTTTTGTTTCATCAGTATCCAGTGAGATAAGAAGACCTGGACAAACAGAAAGAGTGCAGCATCAGTCACTTTCTTTGGCATTCAGGGAACACATCCAACGTTTAAGCCTTTAGGCTGACAGTTTCAAAAGCACTTGGATTAGCCTAACTCTGCTCTTATTGAAATCAATGGCTAACACTGAGCATTCCTAACAGCCCAAACTTTTTGTATTTTCCTTTCATTATAATATCTCTATCTAACCCTAATATTCTAAAAAATGAAGCAGTATAATTTTTTTCAGGTTGGGACTAGTGCAAAGAAGAATATATGGAAATTGTACAACAAAACTCTACCAGAACCTTTGATTGAACAGTGGGGAAAAGTGTGGGTGTGGGAACAAAGGAGTTGGGTGCAAATTCCTAGAGGGTCAGGGGTTGGTCCCAGGAGTTCAACACAAAATTGTGCTCCCTGGTTTGGGTTGAAAGGCTTTGTACTACACACAAGCAATAAGTAATAATCATGCACTGATTATATAGCAGCAAAGTGACCGTGGAGTTAGGGGTGGGGTAAGTAAAGGCTGAAGCAATGCAGACGACCTGACCAATAGGTATTATATTAATGGGGTACAGCACAAGCAAGTAATGCCCTCCTATCCCTTCTGCCTTTCACCAACTGGACAAAGAAGGTGGTAAGAAGTGTGTTTTCTCATGCTTGTTAGAGAAAAGTTGTGATATCCCTTCCTATCCCTGACTTGCAGAGTGCTTGTTAAGGAATTTGTAGTTATTTCTGTTGCAAAGATAATAAGTTAAAGCTGTGAACACCAACAGGAGCAGGTATAACTATATTCCTCCTATAGCCGTGAATATTCATTTTACAATCATTAATATTACCAAATAGGGGTTTGGGGGATGTTGCAGATAGAATATGCATTTACATATTACTTTAAACTAATTATAAAATAGTTAACTCAGGGCTTACTTCATTGGTCACAAGGTGAAGGGGAATGAGTAGTCTAGATGCTGTAACCAATCACTCCTTATCACTCCACCCGGCTCCGTCTTTCATAATTCGCCCCTGCAAAATGGTGCTAATTGTCAATTTTAGACATGAAATATTAATATATAGTCTCCAATGGTAGCTTGATAGGGAGAAAAATCATTCATGTTTATTTTCTTATGGCTACAAGCACGGACTGATAAATTGACAAAATGCCTGCACATTATTTCTGTCAACGATCTTGCATAAATTCGGATATTTACATTGTTTATTTGTACTAGAATTTATGTCTTTATGGAGATACAGCATCTGTTTCCTGATCTCAATTATAATTCACATGCTGCATTTTAGATTTATCAAGTGGGGAAAAGGCATTAAGACTCAAAGTAAAATGTACTGTAATTATCTCTGCCTTAGTATATTTTATAGTGTACATCTTGCTGGTTATGTTTGCTCTTTTAGCCCAATAATTCTTAACTAAGTTTTAGTGTAAGTGATATGACTCAAAAGCAGCACTCAGGGAGATAATTCCTATGATGAAATCATGATCCCACTGAGTTTTGCCTTTGATTTAAATGGTTCTGGGATAACATCCCTGGAATGTAATTGAAAATTGTGTTCAGAGTTGAACTGGACTCAGTTTAACTAGACTCAAATGCTTCACTTATGTCTATTAATATTAACAAACAAAACCACTCCTTTTTATATCAGGAGATAGCACTAAATTTAACTGAATTACTTCTTATTTACATACAAACAAACAATTTCTTTTCTCTCTCTCGCAGATACCTACATGTTATGTAGGTAACTACGGTATCCCTCAAAACAAAATTAACTACCTTTGGGCTAATGACTGGTGTCATCAAATGCAACTGGTGACAGTTTTGCCTTGTATACTATGCTATAATCGTAACAGGAGCACATTTCATTTTCATTATAAATAAAGCTGGCTGGGAGTTTTCCAACAAACTTTTTTCTCCCCACCGGAAAATGGTGAGTTTATTGAAAGTCTTGTCAAAGCCAACCATTTTCTGTGAATAGTCTGCCAATTAAAAAAAGTAAGATACAATTTTGTAATTGTTGAAAACAGACATTTCAACATTTTCTAAGTGAAAACATTTTGTTTTGTTTATTTATTGGTTGGTTTTTAAATTCTAGTTAATATATACTTAAAAAGGTAAAAAAAATAAAAGATCAAGATATTACAAATTATTGAAGCAAAACATTTTGATTGATCCAATCTAAATTGTTTTTCAAATTACCAGTCTGTAAATTTTTGAGATTTTGACTTTTTGTCCCATTTCAGGATGGGATACATTTTGGAAATCTCCAGTTTCCAGGATAGGAAAACAATTTCCTGCCCAACTCCAATTATAAGATCTTGTGATAAACACATTGTCCATGATCATACACAACACTTTGACTTGTGACATTTCCCACACATTGTATACTTTTAAGAAAGGGGACCTACATATTTTTATCACTGCCAGTTTAAAAAGGAGGACAAAGATTGAAGTGGGAGGGAGTGAAAAAATCAGCCTCCTTTCCCCAAACTGAGCACCAAAATTACATGCTCATTCTTGCAAAAGACACATGTGAGGGCAGAAAGTTCAGTTAAGAAGGAACAGAAAAGAAAGTACTATTCACAGCTTATTTGCTGTGCTTTGGAATGTCATGCAACAGAAAACAACATAACTAGGATCCCTTAGCGATGCACATAATATTCCACATTTACAGAGCATGTTGCATCATAGAGGATCTCAAAGCTTTTAACCTATTATATACATGCAATACCCTGAAATGCAGCTACTTCTGACGTGGAGGGTAGAAACCAATAGACACACAATACACTGCACAGTATGAAAAGTCCACCCCCACACAGGACTCTGGGTACATACTTAAGCAGCTAACCTGTGCCATTCCCCCATGTTGCTGCAGCTTCTTTGCAATTGTTACTCTCAATTAGCTTCTCAATTTTCCACGAATGTTGTTAACCAAGGAGTACTTGAACTAGGAATTATACAACAATAGCAACTTTTCTCAAAAGTTGAATTACAGTAATGATATTTGAGCCTCATTTCTCAACCTTTGGAGGTGCCAAAGAATCTAACCGAAGGAACAGGGCTGGTTCAGGAGTGTTGTATGGTGAACTATATGGATAATTTATGTTGCCATCCACTATTGCAGACCTTTGATCAATACACTATACTCCTTCATCTGCAACAGTATGACTTAGCAGTTATCAGGGATTTCTAGCCTTCTGCGTAGTTTGTCCTGGTAGTGGATATGTGCTAACCAGAAACAAAAAGTGACTGCTGTTACATTCATTGTGAGTCGTAGATGAACCTGATGTTCAAAATCCTCATTTTTAGGTACTCGAAGTTCAGCATAAACATTTTCTTGTCAATTCACGGAATTGCTTAAACATTCAATATCCCCTGTGTTGCTATCATTTCAAAATCAGATGTCTTTGCTACTTTGGGTGTTCAACAGATAGTTACTTCCGTGTGAATTAAAATTCAGCAAGACATGTCTTTAGTGACCTTAAGAAAGGTTAAGTGTTTTATACATGATATATCAAAGGTAGATTATTTAATGGAATAAAAGCTGTTTGTTACGGGGTATGCTGGAGTGGCGAATGAGTGAGTAACCCAATACTGGGATAATCCATGTCAATTACACAGGGCTATTATTAGATAATGATATAAGTAGCTGCTTTCAATGTGAGCTAAGACTAGGTTGTCTTTATGGTTAACATTGTAACAGATTTGTTATTGAGACAACTCATCACTGCACCTTTGCTCTCTTGGAAGTGAGCTGGTACTGACAAATACAATACCCACATGGACTCATACCCCTTCTCCAACTCCTTCCATTCTACCCTTCCCACCTCAAGAATACTGAGGGCCACCCTATTTTGGTAGTATTTGTGGGAGTTTCTACAAACTCTGCATGACACTGTTGTATGGCAGTTGAATGTGAACGATGAGGAAGGCTGAAGAACACTAAATCAATATTTTCAATTTGTCACCTTCATCAGCTGCTCCATGGAAAGTGGGTGGTCAAGATCCAAAATGAGGATATTTAAAACCAAAGCTGTCAACTGCCTCCATCCAAATTGATTCAATTTCAATGGCTTCCTTGGTGTGGGCCTATTATTAGGATGGAAGAGCAATACGTGTTTACTAAAGAGCGATGCTACACAATTGGTGGTGAGAGGTTGCCAAAAGTTTTGGTGGCACGATAAGTTTGCCAGTGATGGACACAGACTGAATACCCATCTAGGTCACCTTATAGACAGACCTAGACAGTGAAGAGTCTGGGTGGCACTGAATCTGCAAGGAGGCTAAGTCCCTTTCGGATTTTCCATGATGATCATGTGGAAGTTTTTACCTCTAGGATACAACAATACAGCATCAGAAAGCCATCGTTTTTTTTTAACACTGATGTCCTTTCTTGAAGCACCATTTATGCAGATAGTGGAATGGGACATGACACCAAAAAACACATACTTGGAAAAGTTCAGTATAAAATATATATCCCCTTTCACTGTGCTGGTAATGGAAAAAGTAGTGAGTGGTAAGACACATACAGTAGTTACCCTTAAAAGCTTATCTGATTAATCTAACACCAGGGCAGGACAGGGACAGAGGCAAAGGTCTTCTGTCAGCAGGGTTACTTTTCACCCTAAACCACATACAGTTAACTTCTCTCTTTGGAGGAGAGCACTGAGCTGCCTTCTAGACAGAAAACACCAACAACCTAAGAACTAGATTAGATAGGCTTCAGCAGTATTACAAAATCCTTCCATAGACTGAAGAAGGAGGAGGATAAGTGGCAAGGGTCAACATTAGGCGCCCATCTCCTGATCTGACTTAAATTCTTGGAAATCTTCGTGTAGTAACATTGGCTGTCCCTGCTCCCTATCCCATGTGCGCTAAACAGTTGGTGTCAGGGCAGAACTTTGAGAAAGGACCTAGTGAGCAGCAGGGGTAGAAATGGTTTAAAGACCAAACAAAAAACAAATAACCCAAGAACCTCTTTTCATAACACATTTTCCAAGTTATCACGAACATTTTTCAACAAAAATTTCCTGAATAGTTTCAGAGCTAGTTAGAAAGAAAAGAAAGTATTCATTTTTACAATAAAATGATCCAATTTGTGACCAGATCTACCTGTAATATTATTGATCCACTCATTCTGGGGCACACTGACAAAGCATGCATGCTGCTGAGTTTTTAAAGCTTCCATTCAGGGAAGGAAGAAAGAGACTTTACTGTGTTAATCCATCTTTAAAAGGTAGCCAACATATTACTATTTCTTTCACTGGTAAAATTTAAGGTTCCACGCCGGTTCTAACATCAGACTTCCTACAATGTGTGTTTATAACATGACTATTTAATCAAAGATAACCACATTCCTTCTAACTGGTTTGGCTAATCCCTAGTTGCCCTACTTTACTGAAAAGCAGTTCTGAAGAGAAAGGTTTTTATCTGGATCTTTCATACTATCCTGTTACACGCACAATCTTGGGTAGCCCCCTACATCCTGCCATGAGCTCAAGAAGTGACATGGTTAATTTAAGCACCCCCACTTTTTCCTTTCTGAGGGCTCAGAGAGAAACCTGGTCCATTTAAGTACCTACCCCTTATCCCTTTCCTTGGTGCTCATGGCTTTGTGGATCTGTGGGACCTTTTACTAGTGAAAAAGCCTTACACAGCTGTGCTCTAAATGTCTATTTCTTAGCAACACACATGCAATGGAGGTCAGAAAAGCTATAATGCTCACCACTCGCAATATTTCAGACAAACTTCACCCAATGACCAGTCAAGATCCACTCACCTGGAGGTTCCAGCAATACCTCTTTCTACAGGCCCATTCTCAGAGTTTTCAATTAAAGAGTGACGCAATGGCCAAAGCGGCTATATGACAAAATTATTAAAACAACTGATAGTTCCTTGCCACTGAATAGGACTGTAATAGTGCGCCAGGGTTTTAGGAAACTTGGCAGTCTGTTAACAGGGATTAATCCTTTGGAAATGATAGAGGCCAGCTCTGCTGACTTGTTGAGGCAGATGACTCTTTATTCCACCTGAATACAAGGGAGGAAGGAGTATCTGTGTAGAGATTATGTAAATTGTGGGCTGAGCAATCCTGACAGAGGAACCCCTCAAGCAGGAAAGCTGGGGTGGTGG
Source organism: Pelusios castaneus (assembly GCA_007922175.1). Lineage (NCBI taxonomy): Eukaryota > Metazoa > Chordata > Testudines > Pelomedusidae > Pelusios > Pelusios castaneus. The sequence continues at coordinate 10,414,991 of ML685821.1, forward strand.
AGAGAAAAGTTTGAGTTGATGTTTATTATCCTACTGTTTTCTTAATAAAGCCAAACCTCAGGAAATGGGAGAACGTGGACTTTACATACTGTGTGGATTGTGTTTGCAATGAAGGCTGGGAAAAGCACTTGCACATATATGGTGCCAGGAGTCAGAGGATCTTTTTAACTCACTGCAGAATGGGAATTAAAAGGGGGTAAATTGAGACACTGAAGTGGATGGAGGAGCAGCATAATTAGCAGCAGCAGGTCTTGCTGCTATTTTCAAAATGGCAGCAAGCCCTGACCATGGCCAAAATGGAACAGCAGAGTCTGTTTCTGAAGCAGATCTTCTAGAGGCTTAACATGGTGAGAACTGACACAAACATGGCTGATAGTGGATGCCAGGGTTTCTTCATCCAAGGTATGATTGGATGATGACCACACAGACTTCTTGGTCACCTTAAAGTAGGAGGTTAGTATGGCTCAGTGTGGGAAGCAGTCCTGTGCTGTCTGTTGAGCTCATTTTTTGACAGGAGAGATACTTTATGAGAACAGGAGAGGTGCATATGGGTCCCTGTCTGAGCTCATTTTCACTAGCTACCAGCTTGTCATACCTGCCATTGTAGAATGCTTAAGATCTTAGAGGAAATTCCAGACATTAATATAGGCAGATATTCCAGGATGAAATCCCTTTTCCTTGGGTTATTGCTGAGCACTGTGACCATCTTTGCCTGACCACCTCAATGGCTCAAGATACTCGGAGCATTCAAGTTTGTGTGAAATAGAGGCGTCAGAGCTGCAGCTGGGATTCTCACTGTCTCTGACTTAGTCTACAAACCTAGAGGACCCTGCCTTTCATGTTCTTGGGCCACGTAAGGCTTTTGCTCCCAAGAAGAGCCAGCTCATCTGCAAGACAGAGTGTTTGACATCAGTATTACACTGGATGACTCTCTTCCCTGCAGTTCTGAATGTAGTATTTTCCCTAATATCAAGAGATAGAGCACTGCATTTTTTTCTGAACCCAAGAGCTAAGCTTTGTGTCCATGAGGGGAGTGTTAAAAACCTGCAATCATTGGGTTTTTTAAAAAACCCAACAAAACAGGGACAAAGCTATCAGCCCCCCAGAGATCACTTTGCAGTAGGTTATATTTTCAAGGGTATTTTTTCAAGAGAAAAGGCAGCAAAGTTTCCTTTACAAAATATTAAAGCTTGAACTCCCCTTCTAGGTCTCCCTGCTTAAGAGAGGCTAGAATCATGGGTGCTGCAAATTTGCATGAAGGCAAGCTTTCATTCTAGGACTCTCATCTGTACTATCAAGCACGTCTCTCTTACACTCCTATTTCTCTTGGGAAAGGAAGCTCAGACACATTAATCTTTAGCAGCCCTTAACTATATTAGCATTATGCTCGAGGGACTATTGGCTGAGAAAAAATACTGCTTGTCTGTACTTTCAAGTTTACATATTAGACAAGGTCAGATTTGTTTAGTTTTTGTAGCAATTCTGTTTAAATGTAACAGAACAAGATGTTTCTCTTCTCCATTGTAATAACAAACCACGGTACGATTCTCTGTGGGCTCCATTATATTTCAGAAATCTGCTGATTAACTGTATCAAAATATTCGAGTAGCCACGTCTGATACATGAAGATTAAAATAGACAAGAACAGTTAAACCCTATCAGAATCTAAGACTAGACTTGTTAAGCTGTTAGCTTCATTATCTGCTCATTACTGTAAATCATACACTCAGACCCTGGTAACAAATGTTGAAAACCCCCCAAAAGTAAAATTAAGAAAAAACCCATTCAAACCAGGAAATTTTTCTTGATTTTTAAGTAAAGGATTTATTAATTTCCCTGATATTTAACTGGCATGCTTTTCTCTGTATATTTAAAGTGTTTTATAAAATTATTGTGCTAAAAAACAAACAAAATAAAAACAACACACCTTTGAATGACTGCACCGTGGAAAAACCTAAACCTTTAACTGAACAGAACAAATCAAACATAGTAAATACCTATGGTTTCCTTTCACACTGAAACCTATGACCCTTAATATAATTTTAGCAATTTTGGTTAAATAAATTTGAAAAATCTAAGGCAATTCTCAGAATCTGCTAGAATTCTGCATTTATTATTAGTAATAGTAGTTGACTGACATTTGCTTCTTTGTTAAGAAAGATGCATCTGGAAATGGTATCATTCAGTTACCATCCACAAACTTTTTAAAGCTCATTTTATAAAAGCCTCTTTGTCAAAGGTATTAAAATTAACTGTGGGGAGGGGAGAGAAAAATCTCTATAATCCTATGGTTTTCTACAGCCCTTTCCCTCTTGTAGCAAAAATCTCATGACTCACTGTCCCTGTTTAACCATCAAAGTAAACATTTGCTTTGGCCAAAGATATTAAATAGAAACAAACAAACATTTGCAGAAGGCTGAAATGTTAAAATAAGAAAGTAGCTGGTAATTCCACCCCTGTTCCCCCCGCCATCTGAAAAGTCAACATGATAGATGACTTTTCACTTTTGGCTGGGTGATATATCTATATTTTCCTGCATATAGACATAACCACCTCTCATTTTTCTCTCTGGCATAGAGAGATTACTGTTTGCCCTTTCTGAAAATTTCAGTTTAGTCTGACTTTAAAAAGGTCCAGAAATTGTATTTTTTTAATTAAAACCTTGGATCATTAACAGAATGTAGGCATAGACTACACATTAGAGGTGAGATTTTCAAAAGGCAAGTGCATGGGAGCAGGGGTAGGTCAATGTTGAGTGTTTTAGAAAGTCCTGACTCTGCTGAAACTGGTTTATAGGGAGTTATGGAGGCCAGTGACCCTCTAGGATGCCATTCATTTTCCTATCTATCCAACAAAAAGGCCTCCCGGTAGTCCAAGCCATCTTCCTCCCACCCCACCCCCAAGAAGAACTGGACATACTCTCTTCTGAGCTATAGTATTCCTTGATTGGATGAAGGAAAGCGTTATGCCTTTACTACATTCCAAGTGCTAAGTGTTCTGCCTCAAAACTGCTGTGATGCCGTCAGCTCTTAGGAAGCTTAGGGCCCAAACTGATCTTCCATTTGACTGGCTTATGTTTACATTTTTAGCCAGTAAATTTTAAGTCATGTAGTCACTATGGAAACTGCCCTGCTGACTACTCAAGAGAATTAAGGCCTGGTCTACATTGCTACCATTGGTCAAGGGGAGATACACAAGCTAACTAACGTAGCTTGTGCATCTCCCATTGACTCATTTACATCACCATATTACAGCATCTTCACTGTGCTGCATCAGTGGGAGATGCACTCCTGTTGACACAGATTTATTCTTTTTGGGGAGATGGATCATCGGCATCAAGCAGAAAATGCTTCCAGAACTGACTGAGCAGGTCTCCCCGGCCAACTCAATTGATCCCCAAGGAGCTCGCAGTGTAGACATAGCCTCAAGAATCTCTTCTTTACCTACAGACCAGGTACAGTCTAAGCAACAGAAGTCTGAGCTCTCCAAACCCACGCCCAGCAATGTATTTCAATAATTATCTGAAGGGATCACTTGTTGAAGGAATAAGGCAACTCCCTGTGCAAGTTGTTTACTCTTTGGCTTCTCTAACAAGACTATCGTTGAGTATGATACCATTTGGGAGAGATATGGACTTATCTGCCTGCTAGGAAACAAATTGAGACAACCAGTGCATTCATTTGTTATATGAAAATAGATATCTGGAATGTGGGAATGGCTTTTGGTTACTGCTTTAAAATGAAACTGAAGATGAAGCATTTACATCACTGTGAATTGTCTAGAGGAGGAAAAGGCAGGAGGAAGAAAGAGACCTTTTAAAATAATTCATAACTATGGTTGCTGTCCCCTCCATGCCAACACTGCAGCTCAATTTTATTAAAGAGCCAAAAAGAGTTCTACAATGATCTGTTTTTCCCTACACTTCCTATGTCTCAAACTTCTGTGGAAAGATAGTGAATTCTAAATGCAGCCTTACTGGATAAATGGAAGATGAATTGTTAAACTATAACCTATATTTATATACAGTTTTAATACTCTACTTACCTACTGTTATACAGTGGTATTTTTGTAAAAAAGAGCCAGTACTCACACCTTGATAGCAAATTTGAAAAATGCCTCTCCCACCCCTCTTCTTTCAGCGGCACTCTCCTTTCCCCTGCTGACCCCGCCCCTCAGCTGGGCAGCGGAGCCGCCAAGGGACAGGAGCAGCATGCTCCATTCCCCTGCTGAGCCACCTCCCACCCCCAGCTGGGCAGCAGGGCCAGCAAAACAGGTGCCGATACTCTGTACCCCTGTGTGCCGTCACAAAATAAACACTGCTATTACAGCTTTGGATTTAAAATAGTGGGCCAGTTTCACTGGTATACTCCGGCTGTTTTTGTGTCACTCTGGTAACAAAGCAGCTGTAAACTCAGCTTAATGGGATGGTTAAGCTAAGTTTACAACTGTTCTGCCTCACCATAGTTACACAAAGCAGCCAGGTCTGGCCAGTAAATCCTACCCAATATAAGACATCTTCACAGTTTACCTTATACACTTAATAAATGGAGGCTGGAGATAAAAGTTCTAAGACACAAAAAAGAGTTAGAGATATCAATCATATTTTGCCTCAAAGTCTAATCTAATGATATAAGCACAGAAGAGTTCTTTTACACAGGCAGACAGACACACTTTTTAAAACTGTGGTATAAACTAATTCAAGACTGGTTCTGTGTTTGTGCCTCACATAGAAGCAGCTTCCCAGAAAAGCCTAACGATGCCACATAAAGGAGAATACTTTGCAGGTACATCAAATATTGACTTTGTTTCAAGAACATCAAAGCACTTCGCAAACTTTTATGCTGGTCTCCTTTATTTATATAGCTGGCCAGGAAAAGCCAAAATACAAGATGCTTGAGCAGACAAGAAATTTGCAGTCATGCCTCTAGCCAAAGAGGAAAACAGTGGTGTCCTCGCAATCCAGAATTGTGGATGTAGACTCTCCCTTTACTTTTGCAGTAGACAACAAGCTAAAGGTATTAAAGAGTGATTCTAGCTCAAATTATAATCCTATTAGTGGGAAAAGATGCCATTGTCTGGTAATCAGGGCATCCTTCAAAACTTTATAATCACAAGATTTATCTTTCACTCCCACACTGTTTTATTCCAATGTAAGTTTTCTACATCCTGGCATCTGATGAAGTGGGACTTTGCCCATGAAAGGTCATGTGAAAAATAAATGTTAGTCTTTTGTTTTGTTGAACTAGACTAACGGGGCTACCGCTTTGGAACTTTAAAAGAACTGTTACACTAAAGAATCTGAAAAAGAATGGGATGGGGTTTTGTGTTTTTACAACATAACAGCAGAAAACTGGGTTTAGGGAGATTATATATGGTCCAAATGCACATTGCAAATGGGCAGCTTGAAACTTGGTGTTTTGTTGGATACAAATGGGAACATTTGATGTTATAGTTATCACTAGAGATCAGATGTTATATTGAGCATCCATTCTGCTTGCTTGCTAAATCAGTGAGACATATTTAACCCCTCAACACTTTGGTTAAACTTCATTAACATTAAGGGGGCTATGTCTGATTTACATTAGTGTGAGAGGAGAAATCAGGCCAAGGATGATTAATTTCTATAGGCAGACACATGGTAAAATCTATCATGCGCCCTTCAACAATAGTGTGGTCCTGACTTGATTAATGTCACAGGAAATGATGTTGCAGCAATGTCATTTTCAATGAAGTAGCCAACCATTTTCCTTCTAAGTTACCATTGCTAATTTGATGGAGTTTAAGATTCGAGGACTTCTAAATTGCTAATAATGACAAATGTACTGTGGCTTTTTCAAATTCCCTCAGCTCTTCTAATATTTTATGTGTGGGAAATAAAAACACACTTGATTGCTTATCTTAGAGATTTATAATAAAAGAAGAATGATAGAAGGGCATTCAAGGACTGTTCCAGACTACTTGTCCTCCAAGTACTTGAGGCTGTAAAATATTTAGTACTTTCCATTGCTTCTGACTTTTTTAAATTGCAAACACAGCCTTTGTTAATTTCACTCCTTACCTAACCACGTTCCCATTCCATTAACTACCCAAGCTTCCTGCAGTTTTGGAAAATGAGGAATGGGGAATTGAAGCAGCAAATATGAACATAAACACATGGCATTTGATCTAGAACAAGTTTGGAGGTTTAGGCAGATGGCTGCAAGATTTACCTTTGCAGGAAGGAGGGGACATAGCTTGTCCTTTTTAATTGAGAAAATGGGTAATAATTACAGATGTGTGAAAAATTAATCCCACAACAGTTTTGCTTCTATGTAGAAAAGATCTTGAGCAGAGCTTTCGAGATAGTTTAATATACACTTTAAAGGCCAACTCTTTTTGTTCCATCAACTATTGCTTTGCCCATTGCAATAATTACCTGCCACCCAGGATTTCCAGTGTATTCTCCACATTTATTATTAAGACCCCTTCTAGATTAATCTTTTGGGCATTGAGACAATGCTCTATGAATACTGCTTGAAACCTTTCATGTCATCACACCCAGACAACCTTCTTGCACCCAGATTGCTCAGATTTTGCAGCTCTTTGAAAGGATATACAATTCGATTGTAGGAATAGGAAGGAAATACAATCATTTTGGTGCTCCAGAATCTTTATTTTTCTATTAATTTTAATGCAAGACTCCAAGCATTTGAAAGTAATTTTTCCCTAGTTGAATTCAACAGATGCTGTAAAACTTATTCCAAGTTGCAGATACTATTGAATTTTACAGTCCTAAGTCCCATTCAAGATTTCAGTAAGTGCCAGTATTTCATGTTCCTTTTCACAGATGTTCCCTCTTCAGTCAGATTATTTAAGTCTTCATCCAGCTGCAAGGTCTTGCAAGTATGTGCTGGATCAAAAAGTGTGTTTGTAATTTTAACCTCTCTATTTTTTTAGATTTGAAAAACACTTGGAGGTTTTTATCTCAGTCCTTTTTATTAATCCAAAAGGAAACTCAAACTTGATGCTGTTAATTGTCTGAAATACAGAATGGAGATTGAGTTATACTGGCCTGTTGCTTCCTTGCTTAATTGTGTAGAGGGGTACATAAGAATGCCCTCTGCCCTTTTCAAACCAGCTCTTGAGCCCTTAATCAGCAGCATTCAAAGTAAAACAAATGTATGAGGATGGACCGTCTGCTGTTGGAAAGAAATCCTACCATAATGATGCCTAAAATCCTGGCTACCTGACTTCAGGATACACTTTTTCAAAGCAGGCATCCTTCACATTTCCAGAGAGTAGGCATCTACCCTGCACAATGCGCCAGAGAAACAGAAGAATCATCCTAAAGTCACGAATACATTTCTCAGTGGCCAATGCCTCTGTCATGCAACATCCTTGCCCTCTGGAGAGCAAATGATGGGTGGGCATCAATTCAGTAGCTTTGATGAGCCAAAGCGCTCCTTCATCACCTCACTAATCCAAAGCTGGCTGACTGAGGACTTGCATTCAGACAGCTGACACTACTTTCACAATTATTAAGAACTGCGAGACTGAATCTGACCAATGATCTGTCTTGTCTAGTATCCTCCCTCCAACAGCAGCTGACCTAGATGCTTCAGAAGAAGATGAAAAAACCCTACATATAGGACAATTATACTATAATGTGGCCCAGGGTGGAATTTCATCCTTCTAGCAAGCCGCTAGTGAGTGAGTTGGATCCTGAAGCATGAGTATTTAAATCCCTTATAAAGTCTTATACCAGCTCTTTCACAGCTGTATCTTGTATTAAAATTCCAAAGGGGTAGCCGTGTTAGTCTATTGTAGAAAGACAACAGAGTCTTGTGGCACTTTTAAAGACTAAACAGATTTATTTATCGCATGAGCTTTCGTGGGAAAGCTCATGCGATAAATAAATCTGTTAGTCTTTAAAAGTGCCACAGGACTCTTGTGTATCTTGTATTAGATATATACAGGCAATAGGTTAAATCATTGGAATTACAGGTATGTTGGCAGTTTTCCAATAAATGAGTGTTTCCCTAACAGAAATGTTTGTTTTAATAAGCAATGACAAGGTCCAGTTATTTAATCCCTAATGCCCTGCATCATCCATAGATCTATATTTGCATCCAATACATGCTCATCGTCAGCAGCAAGGATATTGTTAAAATTCTAACCCTGAAATCTGTTCCTTGTGAGTAGATCCTTGCTCTGCACATGGAGTCCCTTTGGTTCCTTTTCTTTTCCTATCAATGGCTTTGCAGATCAAACTACCTCAGTGCAAGGAACAAATGTGTTTTCTAGCTGCCAAATCTCCAATCCCATGCCAGACATGAAGCACTGCTCTTTTCAACCTACACACCCTTAGCAATAAACATCTGCAGGCTATTTAACTATTCTGTTGATACTGAGCAAGCCCAAAGTGAATCCAGCCCACTTCCCCCCATGGTGCCACTGGTACTGCAATGCCAACCAGTTGAAGAGGGGGAAACAGTGAACATTTAATTCTGTCAAGAACGTAAGCTCTGTAAGTATTACTTGGAACATGTACAGGAAGCAAGTGTGATAAGTAAGCAGGTGTTTTTATAGTAATCTTTGTAAGCATAAAGGGTTAGACTCATCAATATGTTCTGGCTGCTTGGCATCACACTTCATTTAACTGGTTTATGACTGATGATGTCACTGGAGTGGCACAGAGTGGCCAGATCGTACTGATGGGTTTGGCCCTAAGTCTCAATATGTGAGCTATGCATCATGGAGTTCACTGTTTTTCAAGCTGAAGAACTAGCTCAGATAGAGGGCAAAACATGCCAAAAATAGCGTGTGGGGAAGTATGACAAACTAGTCAAGATGCTCTCATTTGTGCAAATCAATGCATTTTGATTATCTGATTACCTCTTCTCAATTGCCAGTGGCAGAAATAATCTCTCTCATTGAGATCAAATTGGGAGCAGATGCTTCAGTTGTTGACTTTTTAGTTTCTGAGTACCCTTCAGAGCATATAGTACTGTTACACTACAACATAATTTAGATTCAAGCTACAGAATCAACACATTTTCTCATTCCAGAAACTGGGAAGTTAGAATCCAATTGGTCTGCTTGATGTACACTGCACAGAATTGAAAGACTGACAACTAATATTCCTATTTAAAAAAAAACCACACACAACCCATACCCTTCTCTTGTGCATGAATTATTCTCAGGGTATATAATTTAGAATAGTTACAACTGTATTCAGTGAACATCACTTGATTTCATAGCATCATAGAAACTTGAAGGGAACATGAGAGGTCATCATGTCCAGTCCCCTGAACTCATGACAGGACCAAGTACCCTCTTAAAACAGGTGCTTGCCTAACCTGCTCTTAAAAACTTCCAATGAAGGAGATTCCACAACCTCCCTAGGCAACTTATTCCAGAGGTAAATCACCCTGACAGGATTTTTTTCCCTTAATGTCCCACCTAAACCTCCCTTGCTGTAATTTAACCCTATTGCTTCTTGTTTTTATCATCAGCGGTTAAGGAAAATAATTTTTCTTCCTCCTCCTCCTCACATCCTTTTAGTTCTTAAAAACTGTTATGTCCGCACTCAGTCTCCTCTTTTCCCAGACTAAACAAACCCAGTTCTTTCAATCTTCCCTCATAAATTGTGTTCTAGACCTTTAATCATTCTTGTTGATCTTCTCTGGACTTTCTCCTATTTGTCCACATCTTTCCTGAAATGAGGCACCCAGAAGTGGACACAATACTCCAGTTGAGGCCTAATCAGGGTGGAGTAGAGCAGAAGAAATACTTCTTGTGTCTTACGTACAATACACCTGTTAATACATCTCAGAATGTTTGCTTTTTTGCAACAGTGTTACATTGACGACTCATATTTAGCTTGTGGTCCACTATGACACCCAGATTCCTTTCAGCAGTACTCCTTCCTAGGCAGCCATTGCTCATTTTGTATGTGTGCAACTGATTGTTCTTTCCTAACTGGAGTACTTTGCATTTGTCTTTATTGAGTTTCATCCTATTTACCTCAGACCATTTCACCAGTTTGTCCAAATCATTTTGAATTGTGATCTTATCCTCCAAAAGCACTTACAATCCTTCCCAGCTTGGTATCATCCACAAACTTTATACTCTCTATGCCATCATCTAAATCACTGATGGAAATATTGAATAGAACTGGACCCAGAACCAATCCCAGCAGTACCCCGTTCATTATGCCTCTCTAGCATGACTGTGAACCATTGATAACTACTCTCTGGCAGAAGTTATCCAAGCAGTTCTGCACCCATCTTAGAGTAGCTCCATCTAGATAGTACTTCCTTGGTTTGTTAATGAGAAGTTGATGCAAAACTGTATCAAAAGCCTTACTAACGTTTAGATATAGCACATCTACCACTTCCCCTCTATCCAAAAGGCTTGTTAGCTTTCTATGACAGAGTATCAGGTTGGTCCGACATGATTTGTTCTTGACAAATCCATGCAGACTATCACTTAACACTTCACTCTCTTCTATATGATTGCTTATTATTCCTTAATTATTTGCTCCATTATTTTTCCTGGTAGAGAACTTAAGCTAACTGGTATGTAATTCCCTGGGTTGTCCTTATTTCCCTTTTTATAGATGGGAACTATATTTGCTCTTTTCCAGTCCTCTGCGACCTCACCCGCCTTCCATGATTTTTCATAAATAATTGCCAATGGTTCAGATATCTCCTAAGTCAGTTCCTTTAGTAATCTAGGGTGCATATTGTCAGGCCATAGTGACTTGAAAACATCTAATTTGTCTAAGTAATTTTTAACTTGTTCTTTCCCTATTTTCGCTTTTGATCCTATCCCCTTTCTACTGCCTTTCACTACGTCAGGCATCCAATTGCCACCAAACTTCTTGGTGAAGACTGAAACAAAGAAGTCATTTAGTTCCTCTGCCATTTCCACATTTTCTACTATTGTTTTTCCCTCTTTATTGAGTCATGGTCCTATACCATCCTTAGTCTTCCTCTTGTTTATAAGGTATTTGAAAAATCTTTTCTTGCTACCCTTTATTTGAAGATTTGCTAAAGGTTCACTGTGAATAGACCAGACTGGACTCAGCATAGCTCCATCCACTTCAACAAGTCTATATCAATTTGCAAGACTGAGCATCTGTCCCAAAATCTTTAATTCATAATTCATGCCTTTTGGTAGTAGCATGTCTCCAAGCAAAATGACCAGCTGATCAACAGTCACAAATTCAATATACAATTTGACATTTACTCTTAGTGTATACCTAAAGATGGGATCAGCCAGTTGTCAGAGTTTATGCTATTAAAGTTTGAGCCCTCGGATATTCTCAGAAAGAGAATACCAAGGGATTGTGATCACTTTCCCTTATGTATCTAAGTTGACTCTTTTATTGACATTCATCATCCCAGAATACCTACATATTCAACTGAGCAGTCACAAAATTCCTCCATCTCTTCTTGAAAACACACATGAATATAAATTTAACATTGGAGGAGAACAGAGACCAAACTAAATGATAATGTTCTGCAGAAGCCTAGGGGACAGATTAGACTCATTTACACCCATGCAACTTTAATTACTTTAACTGAGTTATGATGGTGTAAATGAATGTAGAATTTGGCCTCAAGACTGGATTTTAAAAGTGCGACACAAAGCAGCACAAGTGAGTAAGTCAATTAGGATGTTCTTAGATGTTTAATTCTAGGATGCTGTGATAGTATTCTTGGAATAGATACTGTAACACTGAACACAATGAATTGGGAATTTAAATGCAAATATTTTATTTATTGCACTAGTTTGCTCTCAATGAAGTAATGATAAAACATTTTATTAAGGGAAATATATGGCAAGTCAATATATTCATTAAACAACTGATTATTTTAAGCATCCAATTCTCTCAGTAATAAGGAAATAATTAAATTCTCTTACAGTATCCTTCACTACAATCTATGAAGAACACACCAAAACCTTCTCTGCTGCCTTATTGCAGATACATCTGTGCAAAATTTGTGTAAGGAAACCAGAAATCTAGTGAAACAACCACTCTTGAGTTTCAATAGAACTCCCGTACTCAAGTCAATTTCATGTACCTTTTAACCAACATGGGCTGAGTTTCAAGTGTACTTAGGCATGTGCATGGATTTGGAAACTCATATACATTAACTGGCTCCTTTCTGAAGTCATGTACAACTACAGTTCTTGACAAAGTTTTCTTCCACTCCTGGAGGATTTTTTAAAATTGAAACAAATTGGAAGTGACTTACGCAGAAACTGGAAAGAAATACGCCAGAAGTTCATATAAACCTAAAACCACTGAGTTTTACATGAGAGATGAAAAACCATCAACACTGATGATTTCAGAAATTTGGGCCTGCAGTTTGTGCTCAAAAATATGCATATGTGCCAAACTGGAGTAATTAGCCATGAGATCGTGTTTGTGTTCTTGCACTGCCCTGCAATAGACAGGCACAAGAGGGGAAGAGGAAGAGTTTCCATTAATTCATAACTTCTTTAAAGCTTCTAGATTTAAAACGCAATGTTATGTTTGTTAGAGCTCCAACAACAGGCCAAACTGAGCACTAGTGTAACTCCACTGACTGCATTGAGTGACATACAGACTGAATATGACCTGTTATTTTTAGTGGCATGTTAAGGTAGTATTGTTAATGTTTGATGGAATTCACCGACTTCGGTGTGCAATATATATTCTTAAATGCTATTCATTTTTACTGCACAGTACAAAGCCAGATACAAATATGTAGCCACTGATAGGATTTAAACTAACTATTTGGTTTTAAATATACAAACAATATGACAATACAAAGCACAAACCCCCTTTCAAAATTTTCTTTAGTTCACCCTATTACTTTGGGCAATGCCATTTTAAAATTCAAATAGGTATAAATGGCTTCTAAAATCAGTCAACTTTTATTTTTATTGCTTTTCCAAGAGTTTTGTTGTGAACCTTTGGATTTAAAAACCTGCTTACTTCATATCCCATTTAGCCTTAAGCAATTTTTAATAGCAGAGATAGAACCATGGGGTTCAAATAGTAAATATTTAATTAGGGAACTGCTTTCTCCTATCCGCTCTTTCATTGTATAGATTAAACTAATTGGTTTAATGTATTTAACCAACAATAAGTGTGAATCACATTTCTTCCAGTTGCCTTGCAACCAGAGTTTTGGTTTTAAATAATTAACTGAAAATATTTGAGGGACTTTGTATAAAAACATACAATATTAACAAAAAGATTTAGTGGCATCATCATCTTCCACTATCCTCCAAAAGATAACTGGAATTAAAAACTAGATACAAATGTCAGTATAGCAATACTGAACAGCACAATATAATACAATTCAGACATGGAAACTACAAAGTCATCTGATTCAACTGTTCCAGCAAGCATTACAGGATTCAGTGATGTATTTGGTTATATGACTATGGTGCTTTTCTTGTTCGGTACAGCATCGTTCAAGACCCTCCTGCATCTGAGACAGAAAATTGTACGTCCAATTCAGTGCAGACTGTGTGAGAAGAGACATGCAGAGTGCATTTCCTCTTACAAACTTTAGATTAACAACAAAAACTAGAACAACAAACAAAGTATCTGTTTACTCTTTGCATGCGGAGAAACAAAATAATTTCCCACAATACAAAGTCAATCTTTTAAATGACAACTAAAAATATTAAGAATTGTGGGCAGAATTATTCTCAATATTTCTGGGGACACTTCAGGGTAGTCTAGTAAAACATAAGTTTCCCCAGTAAAGATGGTCTATTGTACAGGATTTCACAATATTTTCCAGTGCTTTAACAAAGGATTTCAGGAATATTTCAGAAATAAAATTCACATAGGGTAAGCTGCCAGACAAGAAGTTATCCTATTGATTTTATTATGGTATATTATGTACAGAACACTGAATGTGATTTGCTATTTATTTTAGACACACAAACTCAGTAAACAGTTTAATAAGCTAAAACCCTCTTTCGGAAGATCCAAATGCCCTTTTTATCCCCTACTTCTGATCCCTATTAAAGTAGACTTTCCCAGCTAGAACAGGGAGTATTGAAGTGACTTTAAAGCAGACATCTCAAAGTTGGTCTGGCAGACAGGAATAAAGAAACTTTTAATTAGAGGAAGGCCACATATTTAGAGTTAAAAGCAATTTCGTACGGAAGTCTATACTGTGTATCTCAATTAAAAGGTGCAGTTAGAAAAGTCATAGGTTTAATTTCTAATTACTACATGTTTCCTTTTTATTACTAATTGAGGGATATTAAAATCCCTTACTCTATGATCCAAAATATGGCTCAAGTCCCATTCACACCATCCCAGCAGATGCACAAGAGAGATTTTGCCTTAGGGACTGCTTCTTGTTCAGGATGGGAAAGTACACTATTCTCTCCATATGTATCTGTGGACTAGAGTGGAAGAGAGGTTGGGGTGAGGTGCTAAAACAAAGTCCTGTCTCCTCCCCACTCCCTTCTTCAACTATTTTCCTCCCTAGGGTGAGCAGAGACAAGGGGTAGAGATTTCTCATGTGCTTCTCCAATTCCAAGCAGACATGGAAGGATGTTTTTTAGCTGTTTGCATGGAAAGTATTTGCACATGGAAGAACTGGCAAAACTCACCAGATGGTTGCCACTCCCATGTTTCACGTTGCATTGCCAATTCAAGTCCCAAACCTCAAAGTGAAACTCAGCTGTTTTCCACTCAAAGCAGAAATCCTTTCTCTGGGCTGAAGGAGATGAAAGGGGGCTGATGAAAACAAGGCCCAGATTTCCTTGAAACTAAATCCAAGGCATGGTATATTTTCCTCACATATTTTCACTATATGTTCGCTACACAATTGTGTTCGAGAAGAGGAAGGTGCTAGCCATCTGGAATCCCCCAACAACTGTGCGTGAAGGACCCTATATTGAAAGATGCCCATGAAGAATTGTCAGCAGAGAAAATACCTACCTTTCTCATTAGCAGATGCAATCATGAGTGCAAAACATGAAATGCAACAGTAAAGGTTTCTTCAAATAAAGGTGAGCTCTAACTTGATGTAGAAGGTCATAGACCCATAGATATGGAAGATTAGAAAAGAACTCATTCCAGCACGCTCTGGTTGCTGAAAGAGAACACTGTGATACAAGTCACAGTGATTTTCAAACTATGAGTCTGCGACCCAGTACTGAGTTGCAGCGCCCCCTGCTAACAAAAGACTGGAATGCATTGCTCAAAGATGTAATCGTTGGGTCATAGGAATAACTCTCTGTGCCATGCCAACTCTGTAACAGGAGTCCTTTTATCAGTAAGCAGAGATTTTAGATTTTTATATGCAAACTGATGTGGGTCAAGCAAAGGACATAGACAAAGGGAATGAAAACAGCCTGAAGCTCTACTGAGATCACAAACTGTGAAACTGTTGGAACATTATGTTATTGGGAACCTGTATGTGCGTTTTTGCCACACAAAAGTCAATTATCTACTTTCAGGCATTGGACCTCTGGTACAATGAGTATGAAGTGCAATATGTACAAATTTGCCAAACTCAATTCTGTCCCTAAGTGGAAGTTAATGAGAGTTTTACCATTGACTTTATTGCAGCCAGGATTTCACTCAGTTTTAAAGAAAACTAAAAAAAAAAAGAATTATTAAACATTGAAAATGCAATTTGGCTTCCACTAAACCAGCAAGCCTACCACTAACATTGCAAGCTTTTTTCACTGAAATGTCATGCCCACCTCTGCACTGAATCCCATGCTCAAGTTCTTGCTCAAAGAAAAAAAAAAAAATAGCTGCAGTCAATGAGAAAAATTCTGCTCCTGTCTTCACTAGTTGCAGTTGATGCATACATGTGCGGGCATGTAGAAACTTATTTATTGATTTGTATCAGAGAAGAACCTGAAGGCCACATGCATGGATCAGGTTCTCCTTGTGCTTACTACCATCTCACACAAACAAGCAGAGATTATAAAAGCTGTGTGGGGAAAGACTAGCTATTTGGTTTTGTTTGATTTTTACCTTTTACCCCATCCCCATTTGATGTGGAAGTTGCCCCAGTAATGTGCCAAAGGTGGTTAAATGATGGGACCCAAGGCAGAGGAGCCCTCCCATCTTACAGTCTTGATTACAAACCAGATGCCTGACAATAAGTGCCCCCCCCAATAGAGGTGGGGCTGAGGCAAAGGCTAGCCTTGATCCCCTCTCTTTCCACCAGCTGCACTGGCCAGACACAGAGAAAGGAATCACTGAGAACTCACAGCACCTGCTTAAAGAATGGGGCAATAGGCATAACTAGAGGCCTGTGCAGATACAAATATGTGGATCCTCATCTGATTTGTATCCACAAGAAATGGTCCATGGATACTGATGTAATGCAGAGATCTCTGGATTTGCAGGGTTCTCCTCATTTGTAGAGCCCTGCACAGATACAGATATGTGGATCCGTATCCAATCTGCATCCACAAGAAATGACCCATGGCTATCCATGGATATAATGCAGATATCTGTAGATTTACAAGGCTCTAAATGTGCAGCTGCTTTGATATGTTCAAACTATAAAATGCAACATTGACAATGAGCATTAATGGTGTACATTAATGGGGGAAAAACACCTTTTTGTTAGTAGAATATCGTGACATTGTCAGAACGTCTAACCTTTCTGTGCCTGGAATCTCTGGCCCCACCTCAGCACAGCGCATCAGAACATGCTTAATTTTATTCACATATTTTAAATGCCATTGATTAAAGTTAAGCATGTGATTGAAGTGCTTTGCTGAATCAGGGCCTTAGAGATGAATTATAGTACCATCACACAATTTGCTGAGGAAGAGGCCAGAAACATAACCTCAAGAAATAAGGGCCTGATCCAAAACTCTTTGAAGTCAATAGGACTCTTTACTCAATTTATTTCATTATGATTTGGATTTGTTACCCAATATCTTAAATAGGTTTTTAAAATATTTTTACTCAAGAACATTTACATCTTTCTTTTACAAATACAAATTCTGACAGTAAGTCATGATATTTTTTTAATAAAAAATATTTCCCCCCCATTAATGGGCACCAGTAACACTCACCAATGTCAATATTATGTTCTATAGTTTGAACATACCGCGTAACCACACATTTAATTTTAGACAGAGCGATTTGAAATGGTCTGCATTAAGTGTCAGGAAATTTGTTAGACTCCCTTGTTTTCTACAAAAAAACTAGAGTAGCAACATGGATGGAGATGAATCACTTTAAACTGGATGAATTCCTGTTTTCTGATTTTCAGTTTCTAATCGAGTTTTTTTTTCAAAGCCATTTCTAACTAACTACCTTAATTTAAAGATACAAACAAATCATTAATGATAGCAATGCAATTACTAATTTTGTCGCATCAGCTGAATACCTAATCAATTGTTAGAATGAGTCAGATGTTGGGATGATTTGTGAATACAAGAACATCATATTTTCTTTTCACTCAACAAGTGTTAATCTCAATTTCCTCCCAATATATTAAACTTCAAAATGACAAAAAACAGTAAAATTTTATACATGCATAACACAGGACTTTCAGTCAAATGAAAATTGCATTTTATAGCACTTAGGCTCACTAGAATCAAAAATACTAGATAAATCGTTACGAAGACAGATGGATGAGTAAGACTGAATTGTTGTTGCTTACAATGATCCTCTCTCTTTATAAATTCATTTATGTAAAACTAATCAACATAAATTTAGGGTGGAATTAGTTTAACAGAGAAAGTCATAGTCCCTGCTATAAGAGTATTAGAGATCTTTTGTGAATAATTATCTAGGCATTTGTCATTGAATTCTGCTTTTCCAATTTGCTTTTTTAAAAATTCCACTTTTGGCATGCAAATAGGTTTAATCTAGAAGAAATGAATAGAGTGAAAATGTGCTCTACTGTCAAAGATGCTAATTTTGCAGAAAATAAGTCAACCACCCAATAGATGTTTGACTTCATGTGAGCATCAAGAGTCATATGCTCTTTTCAATTGCACCAATGTGTAAAAAGTGACTTTGTTAGACCTGATTTACAACAGGGTAACTGAACAGAATCTGGCCCTTAACATCAAGGGTTAATTGAATAGTTGGGATGCCAAGACCTCCAAGTCCAGGGTTCTTCTAGATCTCCCAAAAGACGTTGGCTACACTTCACTCACAAAGACTGTGCAGAGACCCAAAATTCTGATGTGCATCACCACTTACAATCAGGGGTTAGGTTAGGAGTGGGGAAATTTTACTGGTACTCTTTCAAGCTCCACCTACAAAATAAGGTCCATCTCTGGGAATTACCAAAATGAGATACTGCTCATAGGATATTGTGAAGACATTCAAAATTGACAAGAGAGTGCTCTCTTAATTCCTTCAGCTGAGGTCTGCCTTGTTGAGACTTGAATATGCCCATGAGCTTGACTACACTCCTTGGGGTTATCTTCTTTTGGCTTGGATATTGTCACAAATGTCCTTCAGCCATGACTATGGGCTGTCACTTATGGGGAGTTGTGTGGATTTGTGGTCCTCCCACTCCATTCTTAGTCCTCTTTGCAGGGAATTTAAAAAAAAATAAACCAAAAACAAACCAAAAAAATGATACGGATATAACCCCTGCTGTGGAAACAGTTATCCTGGTATATCCTGCATGGTCTCTATTTGTATTCCAAATGCAGATGCGTATGTGCACCTCTCATTCCCTTCCTTCCTCTCCCAGTGGGCCTTATTCGCAGACTTTGACATGAAAGACATATACCTCCTCAACAACATCCACCTAACCCACCACAAATGCCTCCCTTTCCATATGGGCAACACCCACATGAGAAAGACAATTCAGGATTTGGCATCATCACAGCCCCTCTCAGGGTCTTCAAAGTATTGGCAGTAGTAGCAGCCCCCTCTGCAGAAGGTGAACTTTGTATTCCCCTATTTGGATGATTGGCTACTAATGATTCCCTCCCTTTGTCAAGAGGCAAGTGTTTGGGGCCCAGAAGACCACTGGAGACTGCGTGCAAAATTAAATTAACAAAGATCCCACCCAGAAGGGTTAATTTTATCTGAAGTACTATGGACTGTGCTGTTCTTAATGGGCTCCAAAGAACAGGAAAACAGAGGCAGGGCACTGGAGAATGGCCACAAGAGCCATGTGTGCACTGCGGCTCCTATGCCCTGCTGACTCCGCTCCCTAGCGGGGGGCTAGGGCCAGCAGGGAAAAGGCACCATAGCATGTGCAGCTCCTGTACCGTTGGCCCCACCCCCATTAGGAAGTAGGGGTAGCAGGAGACAGGAGCCATGTGAGGGGGTGAGGCCAGCAGGGAAAAGGAGCTGTCATGTCCCCTACTGGCCCTTGCCCCTGCTGAGAGTACGGGGACTGGTAAATGTTGCTGACCCTTGAAATAAACTAACCCTCTGAACCTGGCATATAAATTTTCTGTTAGCCATTTTACTTTAAAATTATTATAATGCAAGTTCCTTAAAACTGGGTGCATCTTTCTCTGACTTTGTACAGCTCTGAACAGTAGTGAATTAGATGCTAAAAACAACCAACCCCAGATGGTAATGCAACCTAAAGCTTGCAAAATGAAACACTTGTATGTTAGAAATGTGAATATTAGTTTCTATATAAAGTGGTGCATTCAAACCCTAACAGCAATATAGAATGAATTTGTTTTACCTATCAGCATTTTAAAAATAATCTTTTACTACTAAAGCTTTCCACACGTGGAAAGTATTTTTAGGGTTTAATATAAATTGTTCAATGGAAAATGCTTTAAAAAGCTCTTTAAAATTTGTTCACTGATATCTTAGTGAAATTCTAGTAGTAAACGCTAGGCTGGCAGCATAGATGTTCTGGACAGAGTAAAGTTCTCGCTCGTCTTCATTGTATAGCTCATAGCACAGGGGTGTCAAACATGTGGCTCATGAACCTCTTCCATCTGGCTCCTGACTGCGCTCTGCATGACCACTCTCACTCCCTCTCTCTCTGTGAGCATGAGCGTGTCACGTCTCACATACCCAGCAGTCTACAGTGACACGAGATTATCAGGCCTCACATCATCATGGAGCACTGGTTATGCCTACTCTACTCCCTAAGAGAGAGTGCGATCTTGTGGAACGTAGTTTCGCATACACAGCACTCCGCAATGCTGCAAGAGTGCTATAGTATTTCAATTTATGGCCTGTATGGCCCACTTGAAGTATGTTTAAGTCAAATCTGGCCCACCATAGCAACTGAGTTTGACACCCCTATCCTAGCACTTTGGGGAGCACAAATGCTGTGCGACAGATTTCTATTTTAGGAGGAAGGGTGAGAGTAGGCAAGACGGGTGAGGTATTGGTGGAGCCATGGCATCTAGCAGAGACCACGGATGACTGTATTGGGAAAATGAAAAGGGAGTTCTTCCTCCATGCTGCTGCTCTTCTGTAAAAGGGGTGTCCCAAATACTCCCCTCCAATGGAACAGGGGAAACCCAAGGCAAAGTTCACCTCTCTGAGACTCAGTCTACAACTAAAATTCAGATCATCATAACTATGTCACTCAGGACTGCAAAAAAAAGGTCATACCCTGTGCAACATAATTAGGTCACTTCACTCTAGGCTCTGCTTCATAACACTCTAGGCTCTGGTAGGCGAACGGAAGAATTCTTCCATTGACCTATCTCCTCCCTCTTGAGCTTTTATTATAGCCATAGGTTCTACACTTCTTGTATACACACATCCTTGGGTAAATTGCCTCCCAGTGCTCCGCTTAAGAAAATAGATGGTGCAATGGGGGCATTAAGATAATCAGACAAATAGCACGATCCAGCCCCCAATTACTTGAGAAGCAGCTGTGAATCTAAATTGTGCAGTCTTTCTATCTGCCCTCTCTCCCTTCCACCCCGCTCCCTTACATGTTGACCCTCAGATCACATACTTCACAAATAATCAAACTATTTATTCTGCTTTATATTTCATCTGCCACCATCAGTAGAATCCAGGCAGGAATTTGTTCTCTGGTAGATGGTCATAAATGTTGTAGTAATGATCCAGAACGGCATTTCATTGGAGGATAAAAATTAAAGGTTAAAAAAAAAAAAAAAAAAAAAAAAAAGACTCATTAGGTCACCTCTTACACGCTTCTGTAACTATGCCAATGAATGTTAAATAATAAATGTAATCATGCTGTCTATCATCCTGCTAGCTCATTTCTCCTCCCCACATTTTATGCATACATAGAGGAATGTTCTGGAACTGTGTGGGTATCTGCACCAGATGGGGAAGGACATTTGTTGGTCTATCTAGGGGAGCAAAACTCCTTAGATGTGGCCTATAACAGGAGCAGAAGCAATGATATTAAGCTCTATATCAGAGGCCCTTAATGAGTAAGCTACAGAAGCAACTTCATAGTCCATATACTAGGTCGAGCTCATATGGCATTTAAATTCTACTGCCTGATCTTCAGTCTCTCTCTGGCCACTATCACAAACAGGACACTAGACTAGCTGGACCACTAGTCTGATGCAAAATATCATTCCTACATCCCTCTCACTCCTCACTGGAAAGAGGACAGTGAGATGTTATATACCCAGCATACACACAGAAAAGTTAGATAAAAACAATCTTTCCTGGAAGGTTGCAGCATAACGCTATTTTGTTCCTGGGAATTCACAGTGATGACACGGAAGAACCCAAAAATGGAGGGAGAGAGGAAAAAACCTGCCTTCCTAAGGCAGTGACGGAGAGACAGCTTCCTCAACCTTGCTGTAAACTGGCTGTCTGTTAATTGACTCAGACCACATCTTTAGCATGCAAGCAGAACCACGGAATCACATTTAAAGTGATAACTTGTCATTTTTAATCCATTTCCAATCCACCACAATCCTATATATACACACACATACAAGTGGTTTGTTGTATGGCCACAACAACTAACAAAGAGCAGTGTGATGGGAAACAGTTGTGAAATGAAATTATAGCTCAACATGAACATGTCCTGTTGACAACCTTGAATTTGTCATCTTCAGAAGACTCACCAAGTAAGATTTGAATACATAAGAAAAAAATCATTGCTAGCCTTTCAAATGTAACAAGCTGTGGGGCTGCAAGAACTGGTGAACTCTAGCTCTGCAAGAGGATAAAATAATTCAGGAAAAAATGTTTGCTTGCCATGGAACCCCATATAAAACCAACCAGCCAATCAACCAAAAACCCCAAACAAATTTGTTCCATAGCAAAAAAGATGCAGAGAAGACCATGAGGCAGAGATTTTTATATAAATAAGGCACTTCCTTTCTTTTTCCCTTTGTTCCCTGAGGTTAGCTGAAATTTGCACTTAAACAGTCCTGAAGCACATTTTAAAGAACCTGGAGCAATGCTCTAGAAAGGACTAACTCTTTTGCATGACCACCGAATAGCCCTGACAGAACATATTTTTCAAAGGTGGGTAGGTGGTGACAGGTGCCAACAATTTGTCTCACACTAGCTGCATCTACTGACCCGCTCTGCCACAAATGATATTCTTTAAGATGAGTTCAAAGTTGTCAACCATGGATAGACTGATATCTGAACATGAAGACGTTGGTTGGTGAAAGAACACTGATGGACTTTCTGTGCCATCCCCTCTCTCTCTCCAGTGCTCATCTGCTGCTGCCAGATCTAGAAGGATGAATGCCTATATTCCTGGTACAGAACACGAAGTACAGCTCTAACAACCACCTGCCTTCACAAGATGTGAGGCTATCACCTCTGTCCCACTAGCTGGGTATTATCTGAGTTTCTTTTTTTTTTTTTTTTTAAAAACCCTTTTCCTGCAGCCAGTGGAAAATAGTGCTCTGGGACTTTGCACAGAAGAGGGGTGGCTGCCTCCTGGACTGATTCCAGAAGGTTCAAGAGACCTTACATAGGTAGGCCTTACCTTATCCAGGCAGCCTGATGTCCCTAGCATTTACACAGAGGCTGCAACCAGAGCCCATAGAATCTCAGTGGAAACATCATGTCAGTTGATAAGACCATATTGAAGTACCTACATGGCATTTAGACTAAACATGGTTTTTAAAAAATTCAAAGGAAAATTAATTTTTTTTCATGAAAGTTTCCCTCATGTTTTCATCAGCTCTGCCTCGCCCTTCGCCTTTTATATTGCGAGGAATGAGGGGGCCAAATACACGGATGAGGACACATCTTCAGCTCCAGCAAGTGTCACGTTAATTCAAAGGAGGCGTGCTACCCAAGCCAATCCTGTCCCCTAGCCTGTGCTTGTGATCCTGTATCTGGACTTCTGCTTTCAGCGCAACCTCCTCTGAAACTTCACCTGTCCGATCATCAGCCATGAGTGAGCAATGGTAGTTTAGCATTTCCAAGTTACATGGGGAACTGACAATATGGACTTCCACTCACTCATCTCCCTGACATGAAAGGAGTAGCATTCTGTGGCGTTTCCTCTGTCCTCACCACACCATGACCCACAACATGCTGCATTGTTAGGGCAAAACCCAGACCCACATTATATCTTTTTAACACAGCAATTTACTATTGTAGTAAGTGGGGGTGTGTGTCTGTATCCCGTACTTCTAACACTAAAATATTTCTGTAGAAAACAAAGTATGCTTTTTGAAACAGGACTTCCTTTTCATGCTACTTTGTAAAAGCTGTGTTAGGTCACTGGCAAGCAATTAGGGAGACATCT
Organism: Pelusios castaneus; assembly: GCA_007922175.1. Classification (NCBI taxonomy): domain Eukaryota; kingdom Metazoa; phylum Chordata; order Testudines; family Pelomedusidae; genus Pelusios; species Pelusios castaneus. Next base: position 10,438,639 of record ML685821.1, read on the forward strand.
AATATAATTGTCTTTTTCAGTTAAACATCCTCCTACTTTGACATTTTAAAAGTTGCAATTCTTAAAAACAGAACAATAACTGTAATGTAACACATTGAAATTCATCTTGCAGCTAGGGAAATTGTTCTACATGTGAAAGATGGCTCTTTACTGAGCTTTCTATTTTATACTCTATCAGATGCAAGTAGTAGAGGTTTCAGGCATGAACTCATTGATATTAGCAGCCCTTTAAACGGCTACTCAGGTCATCTGGGTTGAATTATTCAGCAGCTTTACAAATTAAGTACTGCACCACAACAACATTCCTTGTTGCATAGCTGCTACTGCTGGACTAGTTACAGGTTTAGCTGTCCCCTCTCTTTTTTAAGACAGGTAGACAGATATTTGAGAATCCTGAAATCAGTAGTCCTTTTTGGTACTGAAATTTAGTGTAGCTATATTCAGAAGCATGACCTTCAGTGGTGCTCATTTTCTCTCCAGAGAGCTATTGTTAGTCATTTGCCATGAATTTTTAAAAAGTAAAGAAGGGGGACAGAATGTCCTTGATATGTCAGCCCTCAGCTGATTTAATTGCATCATGGTTAGATAAGTCTGTATTTAATAAAAGGTGAAGGATGGAATTTCAGAGTCACCACATTTCCTGTTTTAAATCAGAATTCTGACGTCAGTGAAGAAGTGGTGTAATAAAGCAGCTGGGAGTTTAAAATTGTGATCCTGGAAAAAAAAAAAAAAAAAAAAAAAAAAAAGACATACTGAAAGAGAAGAGATATATTTATGCTTAGAGACTGTACTTCAGAAAAATAATGTTAAAATGCTCCAGGAGGTGGCTTTGGGCAACAATTATGGAGCCCAATTCAAAAATTTATGGTCATCAATGGGAGTCTTTCCATTTACTTCAAAGGGCTTCAGATGAGGGCCCTGGTGACCTTTTGTGGTCCCTAAATTACTGGTTTAGTCAGAGGTGCTGAACACCTAGAATTATGATTGGGCTATTGGAATTTGCCTCACTGAAAATTAGTCCTGAAAGATGTCAAACTTTGTTGCCCCAAAAACAACAGAGTCCTGTGGTACTTTTAAATCTGTTAGTCTTTAAAAGTGCCACAGGACTCTTGTTTTTCTACAATAGACTAACAGGGCTACCCCTTTGGAATTTGTTGCCCCAGTCTAGCAAGGCCCTTCAGGACATGCTTAACTCTTCAATAGGACTATTTATATGCTTCAAAGTTAAGCACCTGATTAAATGCTTTGCTGGATCAGAATCAGTGCATTCAGCACTTTACAAGAGTGAATCCTTATGTAAATCCACATTTAAGATGGAAGTCAGGGCTTGATCCTGCTGATGTTAAGCACTTGGATAGATTATGACTCAGCACTCTGCATAATCAAATCCTTATATAGCAACCACAAGGTGGAGATGAGTGCCTAACTTTAGACACCCAAGATTGCACATTTTGTCCCCGGTAAAAGCACACTGTATATCTGAATCTTTTAAAGTTAGCTCAATAAAATTCTATTAACTACAGATATTCTTTATACATTTCTATCTCAGTGGATAACATACAGGCCAGAAAGGCTGATTATGAGGCCCAAACATTGAAATGTAACAGGCTAACACTAATTCAAATGTTTAAGCACATGTAGCCATTTGAGTTGGCTCTTTGAAAATTCCCCTGCATAAAGCTCTAGGGATTGTCTACACTTAAAAGTTAAAGCAGCACAGCTGTGCCTCTATTACTTCATAGTATATACTACCTATTCTCCTGTAGATAAAGGTAATCCTCCTCCCTGAGAGACAGTAGCAAGGTTGGGGGAAGAATTCTTCCAATGACCTAAGGCTGTCTACATGAGGATTTAGGTCAACTTAACTACACCCCCTCAGGGGTATGGATTTTTCACAACCCTGACTGACATAATTAAGCAAACCTAATTTGCTACCTTAGATCAGGCCTTAGGCTCCCATCATGTAGGAAAAAAAAAAAAAAAAAAAAAAAAAGGGAGGCATATAAACATTTAGTGTTTCAAAAATTATCTGTACATACAATTATATTCAGGTGGTAGAAGAAAAGGACATTTAATAAAATTAAAACTAGTTTAAAGTTGAGATAATATGCTGAGGCATTCCTCTGTTAGGCAGTCCTATATTTGTTTTTAAAAGAAGCCATGAAAAGACTTGTCAGGAAGTCTTTTAAATAGGAAAAATCTACTGGAGGCTTCAGGAAGCAATTATGTATTAAAGAAACAAGGAAGTATCAGAATAAGAGTGATGGCCTTAATTAATCATAGTTTTTCTCTCACTTAAAAGTCAAAACAAATTAGGTACTGACTCAGTGCTGAGAGGTGAAGTTTAATTCCAGAAGTTCACTGGCATTTACCACTTTTTTTTCTGTAAAAGTTAATTATGTGCTTTTACTACTGTCTATTAGATAAAACTTGTAAAAAAGAAAAACTTTTTTTTTTTTTTTTTAAATGAGTTTGCTTATTAGAAGGTGCCAAGTTGAAAGCTCTGGAGTCTGAATTTCTCTATTTACCCATAAGACAGGGCAATATCAGTGTTTCAGCACTGAAGCTGAGAGAGAGAGAATATTGCATTCTCCTTGACCAATTCAATCTTTGGTGTCTCAGCCAAGAATATCAAGAAGGGTGCCAAGTTGTGCTGATGGTTTGAGAGATTCAGATCCTTGTCTACTAGAAAGTGAACTGAAGTCAATAATTCAAAGAGGTCACCAAACAACCATTAATCATTTTTCAGTCATCATTAACCCTGGCTGGATTTTAACCACATTCTGTATATTTTTCAGAGGAGCTACCTCTGATTAACAACCAACTACCTCCTAGTTATTGTAAACCATTCCAACTATTAGAATAAAAACATGTTGTCTGACCAATGTGAAGGGTAAACCTCAAAATGCTCTGCTTGTGCAAGTATCCCAAATCTTAGCTATTTATTCAAATGTAATATGAATTTATCCAAATAATAATTTTAGTTTAAAAAAGTATTAAACCATAAGTCTCAAGTAAAAATGCTCAGCAGAGATTTTTTTGGTCCCAGTCTTTTCAGAAATACCTCAGTAGCCTTTCTTGCTGCTTTTTGTATCAGTCAAAGTTCATGGTGCTGCCCATCACTATAGGGTATGAATAGCTTGCACATTTATTAGACCACCATTAATAAAATTCCTAGTGCAGTTCAGAATCTCTCTTCTCCCTTTTTAGGCTCTGCTTGGGAGATGAAATTTTTCAGAGTTACAGGATTGTTGTTGTCATTCTGTTTACATTAGGAAAGCTCTCTCAAAAAAGGATGATCTAGAAGTTAGAAGGTAATCTCTTTCGGATTCTTCATGTGGGATTGTGCTTTATACCTAGCAGCTTCAGGCATCATTCTAGGCTTTGTGAGGAGTACAAATTGTCTAGATGGTTCAATGTTAGTGATATAGTCTCCAATTTAGATGGGCCTTGATCGATCCCTTTTTCATGTTCCTTTGGTACTAGATAAAGCCAGGAATTATGTATGAAACAGAAAAATATCAAACTGAAAATGCAAAGTGAACATAATTTTTTCAAACCTCAGAAGAGTTTGAGGTTAAGTTCCAGTTCCAAATGAACTTTTGGCTCAGTTCTTATTTTATCTGAAACAGGTCAGCTTCTTTATAAAGCTGATTTGAAACATATGACTATCAAATAGCTACTGAAATATTCCAGAATCTCAAAGTATTAGACAGCCATAGTGGCCTTTATTATTGAAAATTGTTCAGAGTAAGCTATATAAAATATTAATGGAAGATGCATCAATCCATTTGCACAAAGTGTTTTGCTTACCACCAAGATTGCTCTTTGGTAGTTCTAAACGTACTTTCAGATTAATATCAGTTCTACCCGAGGCACTGCTGAGCTATATGCAAAAGGTACCGAGTCATCACGAACAGTGTTCCCTCTAAGCTGCGCGCGTGCGCAGCCACGTAGTGGCCGTCGTACCCCCCGCACAGCACTGAGGGAGCCCCGCACAGCCTGGCAGCCCCCACCGCTCCCTCCAGACCCCCGGGGCTGCGGCTTTGCCGCAGCAGACCTGGCCTGCGCCCGGCCTCTGGGCTGGCCCTCCCCGCCCTCAGGGCGGGACAGGCAGGCTCAGGCTCGGCTCAAGTGCGCGGGCCTGCCTGCCTGCCCCATGCGGCCGGGGCAGCGGGGTGGCTGCGGCGGGCTCCTGGGCTCCCACCCGCCGACCGCCTCGACTTCCCAGCCCGGGGCCGGGGCCAGGCTCATCCGACAGCTTCAGCCTCCCAGCACGGGGCCGGGATCAGCCTCCAGGGCTGGGGTCTGCTCCGCCCCACCAGCGGCTTCCCAGGGCCGCGGTAGGGTCCTCCCCCACCAGCGGCCTTGGCTTCTCTTTCTTTCCCTTCCTTCTTTCTCTTCTTTGCCTGCCTTCTTTTTTCTTTCTTCCTCCTTTCTCTTTTTTCCTTCGTCTTTTTCTTTCCTTTCTTTCTTTCTTCCTCCCTCCTTTCTCTTCCTGTTTCCTCTTCTTTCCCTCTTTCTTTGCTTCCTTCCTTTCTCTCCCTTTCTCTTCCTTCCTTTCTTTCCTTCTCTCTCCTTTGCTTTCCTTCTTTCTCTTTGCCTTCCTTTTTTCTTCTTCTCGTTCTCTTCCTTCTCTCTTTCCTTCTTTTTCTCTTCCTTCCTTTTCTTTCCTTCCTTCCTTTAAAAAAAAAAAACTTTTAAAAAATTAATTTTAAATAAAAACCTTTCTAAAAATTAAATTTCAATTCAAAATTCATTCAAATTCAATTAAACACAATTAATTCTATTTACAATTACTTTAACTTCAATTAATGCCTATAATTTCTGTCATGTGAGTTTACACAAAAATTTTATTCAGAAAAAGTTTTGCACACGTGTGCAAAATTTTCAAGCCAAGCCGCCAAACCTTAGAGGGAACATTGATCATGAAGCATCAGGATGAATTCAGAAACTTAGCTGTAGAACTTAAGTAACTTATTCATGTAAATAGCCTTACTGAAGTCAACAAGACTACTCATGCGATTCAAGTTGCAGTATGCTACATGTAAGAAAGTTCAGGCCCAAGATTACTTTAATAGATTATCTGCTTATGTTCCTGAAAAAGCATGCACACAGTTAATTTAACTTAGACAATACCCCCTTAAGTCAAAAAGGTCCAGCTCTGCCTTTGGAAGCTCATGCATGCCTCCCATTACTATACATACTTAGAAGTAGATTCCAAATGTGTTTGTGATGCTTACACATACTTTTAATTTGTCTGCTTTCAGCTGTAGCATGTACATAACATAATGCAAAGATTTAGTTTTATTCTGGATGATAATAGGATTGTGCCTCTATTCTAAAAACTCAGAAGTTAAAGCATATCTTTTTTTTAATAGCATTATATACATTATTTTGTCAGAAAATGCTCAAAGATCACTTATTTTCAAAGTAACATTTAAGGGTTCATATTTCAAGCAATGTAACTATACAGAAACTTGAATGTAGAGGCATTTTCTATCAGTAAGATTTTTGTCTGAAACTTGATTTTGATTCTGCCCTCTCCCTCCCACTCCTCCCCCCAAAACATGTGACTCGTTTATAATCAATGATCTCAAAGCTGTCAAAAAAAATATCACTTAGGGGTTTTGTACAGTATATAGCCCTGATCCTCTGTAGAATTAAGGAGATTTGAGCAGACATTTAGAGTACAATAATCTAAAGGATAAACATAGAAGAAATTGTCCCCACTCTGCAGAGTTTACCACCTATAGATGGAAGGGCAGTGGGTAGGAATGCACTATATAGAGGAGAGTAGGGCAAAGATGGCATGTCTTGCTAGTTTGAGGTTCTATTTATGTTTATATTTTGGTTCTATTTATACATTAAAAGATTGAGAGTTTTGCTGGTAGGACACTCATTAGGGTTGAAGTGGTAGGAGGATGACAAAGGACTGAGGGAACAAAAACAGGATAGTGGGTGAAAGGAGGAGAGGAAAGAGGTGAGCAAGAATCATTATGATCAAGGCATGCAAGGGCTGGTAGCTGAAACAATGGTAGGAGAGATGATAGGTGAAAATGAAACAGCCTCAAATACTAACAAAATGAAAAAAATATACAGGGTAAAATCCTGACTGCATTAAATTCAATGGCAAAATTCCCATTAACTCCAGTGGAGCCAAGATGTTACCTTTCTAGACGGAGTCCAAGTTCAGAGTGAATACAACACTGGCAGTCTGTGAAGGTCCATCTAGGCCCACTGCTGAAGGTGGTGCCTTTGTATTTAGGGTGACTGGGAACACTGTTGACCAGGCAGGTCCCTCTAGCCCTGAGAGCTTTCCATGACGTTTGATATGCTTTTACTTTAAAAAGGTACTATATATTTAGGCAGAGAGCTCACTGGAAAATTCCCACAACCCTAAATAAAATGAACGGCAGTCAGTGTGTTATAAATTTTGATTTGCTGACTTGATCCTATGTCATACACTTACCTGCATTTAATTTCCTCCCATTTTGTAAGTTTCCCATCTTCAAAGCATCTGACTAAGTGGAATTTTCTCCCACGAAAGCTCATGCGATAAATAAATCTGTTAGTCTTTAAAAGTGCCACAGGGCTCGGTTTGTAAGTCACAGTATTTCTCATCTCAACAGACTTCAAAAAGCATTGGATCAGGCCCTATATGTACTATTCCCCTTGACTTCCATGCAAGTGTGATAGAAGTGTGCTATTAAACTGTATCAGAATGAATAGAAAGCAATCTTAAAAAGTGGGACGTCTCAAGCCTACTGATCACATCCAAGAGAGAAGGAACCCAGAACTGAAGCACAAGGAAATTTAGAATTTGGCATAAATTTAGGTAAAAATCACACTGGTGCTCACATAGCTATTCCTTTATTTCGGAGAATGAAAAACTACAGAAGAAACCTATGGTTATTCATTCTTTTGGGAAGTGTTTTTTTGAGTGCTGGCATTATATTCGTGACATTTATGGGTAGATGAACAGTTGATCCTCCTTTCACGATATATTTGGATCACCACCACACTAACAGCGATTTTAGCAGCAACTTGCAAATGGCCCATAATGGTGCCTAAATGTCTGAAGTCGCTTGTTTCTATTTCAAGAATGGCACATGCAACAGCTGAGTCTTATTTACTACCAGTAGACTGGGTTTATCCCAGTAAAACAAACTTAAAATGGAGTGTGAGATGAATTAGAAGTACAATGTAACCCTAGAGAGTGGGAGGATGCTGAATTAAGAGATTAATCCAGGCTTTCAGATCAAGTAACCACAGAAAGATCTGTGAGAAGTTGAAGATTCCAACTCTCAAATCAACTGTAGTGCTACTTCAGAGGCCACACCAACCAAATGCACATCTTCAGACAGACTCCCTTCACAGGAATAGAACCAGGATGATCTTCATAAACAGCAAATCCTCCAGTCCAAAACACCGATCTCTTTTCCAGCCCCAAAACTTTCCATGTTCTATAGTCTATAGGCTGCCATGCAAGGGTTCCACACCACTCACGGAGTGTGTACAAACATGCATGACACCTCATCCTGACCCTCTCTTGCACTACATGATATGGAGTAGGAACCAGACTGGAGGCAAAAGAGGCTGTTTGAAGCCACGAAGGAGAGGTGTATTAGTTAATTCCATAATAAAATTAGCAGGAAGAGAAGCTAAAGCTCAATCATTATAAAATATGTATTTCACAGTACATGATGGACTCAGGAGACATTGGGAAGCCTAAGATCAGAGGACAGCAAGTACATGTCATCAGTGCAAGGGGATTTTAAACGCCTTTTATCAAACCCCCAAACTGGTGTAAACCAATCCAAAGTATTACACATCTTCAAAGTGTCTGACTAAGTGGGATTTTCTCCCATGAAAGCTCATGAAATAAATAAATTTGTTAGTCTTTAAAAAAGTGCCACAGGACTCCTTGTTTGTTTTTCTGAAGTAGACTAACATGGCTATCCCTTTGGAATGTCTTTAATTTGATGCAGAATTTTGATTGGCCAAGAAATGCCCATTTCATTCTCCTGTATGATCATTGTTTAATATATCAGCCACTTCATAGAAATTTTAAAAATGATTCCCCCAAATTTTTTTTCTATCAGTTGAACAAATGGAACTTTAATCGAATACCAGAAATTCAGGATTGATGGACATAAACATCAGCTCAGTCACTGTCAGTTTGGTGATGAAATTCATTTGGATTATATTAAATGGAACTGGAATGTACCCAATCTTATTGTAGGATGTCATTGAAAATATGTATCTTAACAGTACACCAAACATTCTTTGTAAAGTTGTAGTCCTTACCTAAAAGTAATGTGTATAAATTTGAATAAATGATTTTTTTTTTTAAATACATTGACCAACTGCATGCTATCACCTCTCATATGTAGCTTTTGTGGGTGTATCTCTTGCTATTTGTTCCAAGTGCACAAAAATAAATATGAAGATTTAGGAAAACAGTAGATACACTTATTTTTCCAACAGGAACTCAGCACCTAACTGCCATTTGTGCCTTTGGAAACCTCCCTGTAGACCTGATTCTCATTTACACTAAGGTCCATTTACACTTTTCTGGCAGTGTATTGTGCACTCCAGTTGCATTTAAAGTCACTTTAGGATCACACTTCACTGCCACAAAAGTGTAAATTGATCTTAGATTAAATGAGAATCCAACCCACTAAGTTTTAAATATAGCAATACCTGAGACATTTCTAAAACAGACATAGTATTAAAAGGACCAATATTCCATTTTTCTAAACATTGGCTAGTCTTCTCATAATGCTGTCTTGTTTAGTCTGATATTTTTCCATTATAAATATTTAAGTATTTGATATTACATTAACTAACAGCTTTAAAAGAGTACTACAATTCATTTTGTGTAGTGTGAGATATCCAGAGGTCACCATATTTATTTTTAAATGGTCCTTAGAGCATGTACTATAATGCATACCAGGCTTTCTTGAGATTCTGAATTTAAAAGGGGACAGTATGGTTATGTTTCAAGTAGCTAGATCATGTCAGCTTTCAGAGCACCAAATCATTAATGTGTAATTTAAAAGAGCATTAATTGTCTTATAACCATTCATTATTTGTAATCAGCAGGTTGTTTGCTGCTTTTCCTTCCAGAATAATTGCCATTATAATGAGGATGTGATCATGAGAATAATAATTTCTCATTTCTCACTAACCCAACTAACAAAAAGTAAACAAACAAAAAAAAAAATGAACCAACTAACCCATCCTTGAATTTTTTTTTTAAATGCAGCTTAAAGCAATGAGATAAAATTCCAAGTGTTTTTGAATGGGTTTGATTGTGTCATAATGATGATTTACACTGGTCTAGTCACCATGAAATTGTGCATACACAACATTTTTTAAGTCTGTGAGCATATGGTGCAGCGATTACCTTGCTGGAATTCTTAAAAGCTCTCCCCATTACAAGATTATGTGAAATGAGTAACTAATAAAAAGAGCTACGGCATAGTCCCCTGTAAGATTTCATTTATGTCTGTTCTGCTTTAATAGTTTCTAACTGTGTGCTATTATGTAGAACCCCTGGAGTTCTGCCTGGTAGCTGGGCTATCACGGAGACCTCTGTCCGATCAGCTCTGGCTCCCTCTCAAACTGTGATGTTATGATAGGCCACAAACACTTGGCAGGTTTTGCACTTGCACAGCCCTCCACAGGCAGGCACTGTGACTAACTTAGTGCAATGAGCCACTCACAAACCAAACAATAGAGAAACTCCAGTTGACTCCTCAGCCCAGGACCAACCCATCTACCCTGGTCAAAAAATATGGTCAGTAGAGATTATTATCCAATGCACCCTTCCCTCAAACTGGAAGGAACATGCACTGGCTTTTGTTACTGAGCAGTTTGTCTAAACACTTCAAAGACATTCTGGTTGAGCTAAAACATTAAACAAGAATAATTAAAAATAAAATAGATTTTAAGTGATTGTAAGTGGCACATGTAAAAAGAGATCAAAAGATATAAGCAAATGAAATAAACGCAAGACCTCAGTCTAAGTTCTAAATATTACCAATACTTGAATGACACCAAGTTGGGAGGTATTGCCAATACAGAGAAGGATCAGGATACCATACAGAAAGATCTGGATGACCTTGTAAACTGGATGGATGAAATTTAATAATGGCAAGTGCAAGGTCATGCATTTAGGAACAAATAAGCATTTTTCCTATAAGTTGGGGATGCATCAGTTGGAACTGGAGGAGAAGGATCTGGGAGTACTGGTTGATCATAGGATGACTATGAGCCCCCAATGTGATGTGGCTGTGAAAAAAGCAAATGCAGTTCTAGGATGTATCAGGAGAGGTATTTCAAGTAGAGACAGGGAGGTGTTAGTGCTGCTGTACAAGGCACTGGTGAGACCCCATCTGGAATATTGTGTGCAGTTCTGGTCCCCCATGTTTAAAAAGGATGAATTCAAATTGGAACAGGTGCAGAGAAGGGCTACAAGGATGGTCTGTGGAGTGGAAAACCTGCCCTATGAGTGGAGACTCAAGAAGTTTGGCTTGTTTATCCTAACGAAAAGAAGGTTGAGGGGGGGAATATGATTGCTCTCTATAAATACATCAGAGGGATTAATATCAGGGAGGGAGAGGAATTATTTGAGTATAGCACCAATGTGGACACCAGAACAAATGGTTATAAACTGTCCATCAAGAAATGTAGGCTTGAAATTAGATGCCAATTTCTAACCATTAGAGGAGTTAAGTTCTGGAATAGCCTTCCCAGGGGAGTTGTGAGGGCAAAAACCACAACTGCTTTCAAAACTGAGCTTGATAAATTTATGAAGGGGATGGTATGATCAGATAGCCTGTTTTGGAAATTGACTGATATTTGGCTACGGGTGGTGGATATACAAGTGGCCTAAGAAGGGAGAGTACATGGGGTGGGTTCTGAGTTATTACAGAAAGTTGTTTCTTGGGTAGCTGGTTGTTGAGACTTGCCCACATGCTCAGGGTTTAACTGATCTCCATATTTGGGATCAGGAAGGAATTTTTCCCCAGGGCAGATTGGCCTGGGCTCTGGGGCTTTTTGCCTCTCTCTGTAGCACGGGGCATGGCTCACCTACTGGTGAATACTCTGTATCCTAAAGTCCTTAAAGCACGATTTAAGGCAGTAAATAACTCAAAGGTTAGTGGCCTATTTCTGGAGTGGGTGGGTGAGGTTTTGAGGCCTGCATTTTGCAGGAGGTCAGACTAGATGGTCATATTGGTCCCTTCCGACCTTAAAGTCTATGAGTCTAGTAAAGTCTCACCCTTGTTAACTTGTACAAGCAGTTTTAGACCTTGTCCACACCAGAAAGTTTCACATTGGTGATCAAAAAGCACTGTAATTACAGCCATTCACATCGCACCCGTTGTGTCATCAAAGCATGTCCACACTTGGCACTCTACCATCAACAGTAAGAGCAATGCACTGTGGGCAACTATTCTACTGGGAAACTCACCACCTTGTGCCACTAGGAGTCATGGGACGGTGGAGAGCAGTATAGCAAGGGTGTGGATTCAATGTTCCATATGTGTTGATTTCCATCTTGCCATTCCTTGCCTTCCCGACTGTTTCATGGCATTTTTAATGGCCCCATTTTCTGAGCACTCACCATCTCTATTTGAAAGGGTTGATCCTGCACTGCTCTCTACTGTGGTTGTCAGTGTTTTGAACACATCACTTGTGGTCATGCCATATATCATCAGCTCTCAGTTGGAACTAGATTCAAACTGGATTCCTATGCTGTTTGCTTGTGTGCTCCTTTGGTCCCTGCACAAGTGATTGCCCATTGCCATGGAAAAGTGTCCTACGGGGGGTGGGGGGGAGAGAAACAGCTGCTCTGTTGAGGAATCTGAGTTTCCTAAATATCTCATTGGAGGATACCCCTGAAATTTCAGCATGCATTAACATGCTTCTCAGCCATGCTACCTAGGTGCACAAGGGAATGGGAAGCACATGGAAACACAGCTATTCTTGTGCATTTCTATCCTTTCAATTACCTCCAGCATTTAGCAAAGAAAATGACTCCTGTAATCAAGCAGCATCAGCTCTGAAAAACACTCAAAGCTTCCTTCTCCTGTGTTGTGCATACCAGAGCTGCAGGGCTGGGATTGGCTGGGACCCTCCAGGGTGCAAAGAGATCCTGACTCCCTACATCACCAGATGACCTGTCCCTGGCTCCAGTTCCTCATCCATTTCCACTTCCTCATTAACTACTTCATCAGGGTTGAATCCATTTTCTGCTGCCCTTGGGCATGTGGAGGTATCCATGGGTGTCTTGGGAGTGGAGGTGGGGTTGGCAGTAAGGATGACTTTCAGCTCCAGAAAGAAGTGGCAGGATTTTGGCACTGTACCAGAATGACCGTCTACCTCCCTCGCCTGCTGGTAGCTTTGTTACAACTTCTTGATTTTCACTTGCCACTGCAGTATGCCCTGTTCATAGCCCTTCTCCACCATGGCACAAGAAATCTTGCCATAAGTATCAAAATGCCTATGGCTAGAGTGGAGCTTGCACAGCGTGGCTGACTCATCTCAAATGCTGATGAGATCTAGAAGTTCCAGTGTGTTTTAAGCAGAAGAGTGATTGGTGCACAAGGCCACCATGGTCACCTGGGAAGAAAAAATAAGAACTTTCCATGATGACCAAGCAGGAAGTGGAATTTTAAAAATTCCTGGATCTTTAAAAGGGAAGTAGCAGGGCCCTATCAGTGTCAGGGGTGCAGCACCCTACCAGTGGGGATACACACCGCAACACACTGGTCTGAGGGTGTACCACGCCCATATCCCCCCTTCTAGGGTCCCTGGGCCATTTCCTACCCAAGTCGTTGGCAATGTGTCCCTGTGTCGGGGCTCCGGACTAACTCCTTCCACGGCTGGCACCAGTCACTCTCCTTCGGGGTCATTGGGGCCCGTGAGTCCCTGGGCCTCTACCTCTGGACAGCCATTCAGCAGTAGCTGCTCCCTTCCACCATCGACAGATCCATACCTGCTCTGCAATGAGAGCTGGAGTGACTCCTCTACAGGAGCTCCCAGCATGAGTCCTTCCTCCACTCTAGCTAGCCCAGACTGAACTGAGCCACTTTCTTTTATAGGGGAACAGCAGGCTGAGCATGCCCAGCAGGGCTTAAGGGGCGGAGCCTTATCTACCCACAGGGTCTGCTGGGTTCCTGCAGTGTGGGGCGGGGATGCCTCATCACAGGGGGGTTGGGATGTTTTCAGACAGAGGATGTCACAAACTCCCCCACAACAAAGTTGCTAGGATGTAGTATAGCATCCCACATCTGCTAAAGAAATTAGTTTTGAGAGAGTTAGCTTGTGGACATACAGCAATTATATTCTCACCAACCATTTACCTGAGCACTAGTGCAAAGTGAATGCAAATGAACAATGTGGTGTCAGGTTAGTCCAATTAATTTAACTAGATATTTTCTTATCTGAATTATCACTGACTGATGCAAAACAATGCATCTTTTGTTCCAACATTTGTTCATGTTTTGGTAATACTTAGCATATCTATAAATATTTTTATGTCTTCAAAACACTTTACAAAGTAAGCTTTTTAGCATTGCATCAAGATAGAAAGTATTAACATTATTTAACAGAGAGAGAGGCACATTCCAGTGACCTACCCCTTAGTGGTTCAGATACTATAGGCATGGTATAACAGCCTAGATAGAACAGAGTGTGTTCAGGATGAGATATGGATGAATGACAGCTTTTTTCAGGTCACTGGCTGGGGCAGGGATGGTGAAATTCTTGTATTTTTGGTCTAAAGAAACATTTCATTTTGATTAAGAGCTTTTTTTATTTTAAAAAGTAGACAATGTCATTTTGAATCCAAAACCATTTTGTAAAACATCAAAACAAAATATTTTGATTTTTCAAGAGTTTTTTTGGCCAAGACAATTTGGTGAAATCAATATGAATATGCAAACTATTTTGGGGTCAATGAATCTGCATTTTTTCCAACAAAAGGTTTCAGTCCAAATTTTACCCAGTTTTATACAAGACCACACAACAAGTCATTGGCAGATTCATGATTATAATTTACAGTAAATTGATTATACCATCTCCTTTTGGCTGGTATTTAATCCATCTTATCTGTTTTGTTCCTCATTTCCCCATGAGTTCCCTGCACATGCAAGTCTGCCATTGAGTCTAATCCCTGTAAATATTTCCCTGACATCTGGTTCCTCCTCCCTTCCACTTGCTCTCTGGTTCCCCTTGATACTGGTCTCCTACTGATGGCTCCTGCAGCATGCAAGCAGATCTCAAACATGTTGTGCTTCCTCTCTTGTGGCAGTGACCTCTAGGGAGGCAGACGGGATAGTTTCCTCCTCACCTCCAACTCCTTTTTCCAGGTGGAAGAGCAATGAAATCTCTGTGCACTGCAAATTGCTTTCTGGGTATACTTCTTTACATGGAGCTCTTAGAAGCTTCATTATTCTTTTCAATTAAAGCCATGTAAGTATTCAGAAAAAAAAAAATGGAGCAGAATGTCATGGCCTGTATTCTTCCACTTTCATCCAGGCTGCCCTTTGATAATTTCTGTCCTTGCATTAACTATTAAAAGTCCCTTCTGGATCCCGCAAATCCCAAGAAAATTCATCGTTTTCAAAATGCTCCTGTCAAGTTTCTTGCTCATTCTAAATTCATGTGCCAAACCGTTCAGGTCTCAAGAACTTAGGCTCCAAAAATCTATACTGAGGTACCCAGAAGGCAGGCCTGAATAACCCAAATCAATGTGAGCTACAGCTGCTTGCTTCCAAGAAGACACTCTACATCGACTTAGGTGTCCAGGTATGAATTTTGGAACCTAACTTTAGTCAGCTGGAGAGGTGGCCAGCCTGAGTATCAGATACCGATTCCTTGGTCCTGGTAACTTCAAATGCCACTTAGTCTATGGGAGTCCTACCGGAGCCGTCTAAGCTGGAACAGATCCGATCAGCCTTATAAAGGGGTAGAGCCCTGTCTCCTTGTGCTTATTTGATCATGATTGTAAACTTGTTTATTCAGATAGAACATCAAAACATAGGAGGTCTATATTTAAAATGAGGGCTACATTATGTACATATTAAGAGCTAGAACTTGGTGTTGCCTTTTACATATGCTGACAAAATTTGTGATTGAGATCTACAAAGCACACAGAGGCTTAGAAAAGGAGAGGTTATATGCAAGTGAAAATTAGCACAAAAAAATTATGGCAGTTCCTATTTCTTAGATCAGTGGTTCTCAACCCTCAGTATATGTTCCCATGGAAGTATGCAGAGGTCTTCCAGGGGGTATATCAGCTCATCTAGGTATTTGCCCGCTTTTACACCAGGATGCATAAAAAGCACTAGCAAAGTCAGTACAACCTAATTTTCATACAGACAATGATTTGCTTTTACTGCTCCATAAATTATACACTGAAATGCAAGTACACTATTTATAATCCAATTGATTTATTTTATAATTGCATGTTAAAAATGAGAAAGTAAGCAATTTTTCAGCAATAGGGTGCTGTGACACTTGTATTTTTAGGTCGGATTTTTGTAAGCAAGTAATTTTTCAGTGAAGTGGGGTATACAAGAAATCAGATTCCTGAAGGGGCACATAATCTGGAAAAGTTGAGAGCCATTATCTTAGATCCCTTATTCCATTTCTGGAAAATACTATAATATCAATAAGGTACCAAAACTGCTGGGATATTATTAAGGACGCATCCTTCTGGATACCAAATTTTTCAAAGTTCAATGTCAATTTGCCTCTTCTTGGGGATAGTCTGACCCTTAGATTTGCTGGATAAGAAGTCATTTTAAATTAAGTACATGTGAAACATGAAGGACAGGAGACAGTGATCTAGCATGACATGTCCTCCAGTTTTGCTTTAACCTAGTATCCTATTGGTTTTTCACAGTCTTTAAAACTTATCTTTAGGAAAAAAAAATAAATCTAGGTGAGTCTTAGGGCTTTGTCTGCCCAGTGTCTAAGCAGGGGTGTAAATTTTAACATGTCCCACACTAATGAGCATGTGTGGATCCTGCTGATGTTCACTAAAAGTTCCTCAGTGCACATTAATGTAACTTCTACAATAGACTAACACGGCTACCCCTTTGGAATTTGTTTTAAACAGTACTACTTTATCACGTGCTTGCGAACCCTTGAGAGTGCCATTTGGGGACATAGCGACCAG
This sequence comes from Pelusios castaneus, assembly GCA_007922175.1. Lineage (NCBI taxonomy): Eukaryota > Metazoa > Chordata > Testudines > Pelomedusidae > Pelusios > Pelusios castaneus. The sequence continues at coordinate 10,454,837 of ML685821.1, forward strand.
TTAGTGCATGACACAGGAGTACCTATTAGAACTTATTCCCCTGCTTGTGTGCTAAGATGTCAAGCAGACAAGCATTTATACCTCCACCGTTTTGCTACCTGCCTTCCCTACTCAATTATTCTATGTATTTGTTATCCATTCCTTCAAATAGTCTTGTTTTTGTTCCCTATATACTCCTCCTGTATTATTTTCTTATTTTTTTAACTCCTTACCAGTTTAAAACCATGCATCTCTATTAAAGTTATCAGAGATATGTTTTGATATGAGAAAACTCTGAATTCCTGGATGTGAGGGATGTCAATTTTATCTTATGTCTTGTTTTCTCTGTTCTTCACCAGAAGCAGCTACAATTGTGTGTTGTGTCCTGTTCAGAGGATATACATGGGCATCAAGTACTTTTTCTCTCATGAAGACGTATCTTAAGGGAACAACAAATGTAAAGGTCACTCTGAATCAAATTATTTTGTTGATCCATGTGCACGGAAAAATGATTAAGACTTGTGTGGCCTAAATGATGTAAGCTAACTGAGACTGCACAGTTATGTACACACACACACACACACACACACAAAAGCACTATCAGGAAGCAGGGCAATCACAGAGAACCCAAAGATTTAGATTAAAATATCTTCTGGGACATACTGGAGATTGACTACAGCTGCTTTCTATGTTTAGTCTATATTGCCTCTAGTTTTTAATATACTCTGGAAACACAATAGTAACAAAATAAGACCTATTTCAAACACTATTCTCCAGCCTTGGGAATCTGCGGATGTCTTTCATCTGGATGCCTTGCCCACCAAAAAAAAACAAACAAACAAACAAACATACATTTTAAAAGCATCTTTCTTTAGATCTGCCTGACCGCAACCACAATGTCTAAGTTGACTGATAACTGGTCACAAAGAGTTGCAGCCCCCAACTGGCCTCTGTTTACTGCATCTCTCATCCCTATAGCATGGAAATATGCCAGAGGAAGGGTATGAGGAAATGCTAGTTGGTCAGTCTTGAGATATGCTGCTAGGAGGGAGTGTGGGAACTTTGTTCAGCCACAACAGGAGCATAACACAGACTGTGGCTATGAATAGGGCCTCCCCTTCCAGTCATGTCAAAAGCACACGTTAAACCGATATTTCAAAAAGATTCAACTGCTCCTCACGATCTACTACTGCAGAACATCCCAACTCCAGAGTATGCTAAAAAGACTTGATAAATGCATAACTAAAGCTTTGATCCAGCAAAGCACTGCAGCAGGTGCTTAACTTTAAGCACAAGAGTAATCCTATTTATTTAATCACATATGGGATAGGGGCATAGGCAGGCCCTCGGTGACAGCAAGTAAGGCCAGAGGCAGTATGGTATTTATAGTTATCTGACAAATAAGGAAGACTGCACATTCCATCGTCAGGGATATTTCAAATTATTAAGACTTTATTTCAAGGACTCATGGGCTTCTTGCTAAAGGTACAATAGCAGCAGCATGTACTATCATAGCTGATAAATTCAGTATCTTTAGGGCAATTATAAATGAATACCAAATACATGGATAATGACAGAATCTGAAAATGTCACCGAAGTATTGAATCGGTGTCCTATGTAAATTATATTTCCAATTTTAAAATGCTACCTAATAGCTTTAGATTTCATTATGATGGCAAAACCCTTACTGCAGTGATTACTAGAGACAATTAAAGGCACTCCATAATGTCTTAGGAGGGTACAGTTATGTCAGGGAAATACCATGCAGTTCATGGAAATAAATAAAGTGGATGTCGGTGAATTAGCACACCTATACATCTGCTCAGGTCTTAAACAATACCCAACGGGATACAACAATGAGCAAAAATGCTCTTCTAGAAGAAAGCTTCAGCCCCTTTGGTTGTCCACTCATCTCCGTTACTGATGAACGTGAGGTCATCCTTCTACCCTACATTTCCAAGGAGATTTGGCTTCTGGCCCAGCCATGTGTTCCAATGTAGTTCCCGCTCTGCAGACCTATTTGCTCCTACAGAGTGGACAAATCACAATGTGCTTCACTGCGACGCCTACCTCCATGTCTAAGCATTAGGACTAGTTTTAGTATTAGAGAAGTCTGGAAAGCAAACATTTCTCATGATAATTTTTGAATTCCTCTTCCCCCACATTTTATATCCAATTATTCACCCGTCATCTCTATTCTGTGCCTATATTTTTTTTTTTAAGTTAAAACATCAACCAACCATCACAAGGGAGTCTTGTCCAATAGATATGACAAAAATCATGTACTCAATAAAGCTATAACAACACTGAGTGCAGAGTTTAGTATTGTAAATAAAATCACCCCAGGCAAATACACCAAGGAACGGCTACTTCCATACCATGTCTAGGAGAGGGAAAAATGCCTAATAGACCTCAAAATTGTATTCAGTAAGTTTCCAGCTGTAAAATATGGAACTGACCCATCATACTAGGTAGCATGGCCTATTAACTACTAATGGGTTCCCATGGAACCAAAACTTTATTTCTTGGTCCCACTCACATAATGCAGGTCAAAGCTCTAAAAACACTCTTGTCATCTGACAAAAGCCAATATTTCTTACTGTTACAGATACAGCCTCACACATCTGGAAAAAAAACAGGGGTTAGGAAAAAGACCAGTTTCCTTTCTGGTTGACAAGGGCTGACCTTCCTTCTCTGCCATTTCTAAAGGAAGTGATGGCAAGCCACTCCCCAAGAACTGGCAAGATCATGATCTACTAGTCATAGAAAAGAGCCATGGAGACAGCAATTTGTATTTGTTTTTGCATTTGGTCCATTTGGACTAAGAAACATGCTTAGTTTGTTTTTCTGAATTGCTTTAGTCAATTATATTCTGGGGGAAAGGACTGGATTAGCAGTCATGGAAACTGAAGCCCTTGCAGAAGGAAAGATGATCCTGTGGCTAAAGCACTGATGTGTGATTCAGAAGTTCTGGGGATAGGTCAATAAAGCTGAAGCTGTTTCAATATCCTGCTCTGCAACAGATGCCCTGTGTGATAATGGGCAATTCACAATCTTTCCGTGCCTCTGTTCCACAGCTGTACTTCCTTTCTCCTGCCCCTCATCTGTCTCGCCAAATAGACTAATCTTTTGGAGGTAGGGACAGCACCTTCCACAAATAGACCTCAAAACTGGTTGAGACAGCTAGGCACTACCACCATACAAATAATTATGAAAGAACTATAGCTAGGGGGCAAGTTAATCATTTATTTCCAGATCTGGTTGTGTTTTATAGACTCAAAGAGGCCCAAGTGACACTTGTATTGTCCATTTAAATATCCTTATAGTCCAAGGACTTACACCTACAAATCAGGAGGCACCTTAATTCTATATACTGAATTTTCTAATGTAGCATGTTAGCATAATGATTTTTCATGTAGTCAGTCCAAGAACAAAATAGCTTCTGTCAAAGTTGGAAGAATCCACTTGCATTTGAAGGGGTCCCTTGCCATCAATCAACAGAAGGTTCAACTGAGGGGGAAAAAATGGGACATTCAGCATGCACATTACAAGAACAGAAATAATCCTGGATTCCCAAAATGCTTTAATAAAAATCATCTCTTTTCACAGGGAAATGTGGATCAAAATTAATCCTCTTGCCTTAAAAAAAAAAAAAAATAAAAAATCCTTTTTAAATGGATTCTTCATCTAATTTTTAGACAGTAATTAATATTTGGAAATGTTCGTTCAACACAGGCTAAGCAAGCCCCCAGAGCATTAGAGAATTGTGGCCTTTTTTCAGTCCCATAATGTAAGACTTCTCTCATTAGAATAGCCATGTTAATCTATAGTTCATACAGAATTCAATTTTGCTCTTTGCAATAAGCAATCCATTCAAAAACGACAAAAGCTTAATACCCAATGGGTTAAGTGAGAGGGTAAGAAATATTTCCTCTGGGTTTGGGATTTTGAGGGGAGGAGGCACATTAATGTAGACTAGTTATGTTCCGACTCAAACGCTATCTTGCAAACCTTTGGAGAGTATGGATGTAGATATGTCTGGCTCAACATTCATTCTCTAGCAGGCTAGAATACAGCAGCATTTCAAGTTAAGCCTCTTCAGCAATTAATTTATGATACATTGATCTGTCTTCTTTTGTACATCCTAACATTTCAGCCACCAAGAACTATATGTAAGAGTTATTGCTTCTTTAACAGGCTGCTGATTTCTCAATTCCCATACTGTAATTCTGGTAGCTTTCCAAAAAGTGCTTCCTGGAAACAAATTAACAGTATTAAGTGAAGACACGTGTTTAAATGTGTAGTTTATATTTATTTTTATTTCAGTAAAATAACAAAGGCAGAGACAGTTGCTACTTTTCAGAGACATTCTCCTATGGGAAAAGACAGGTGGTTTCCTGACAGAGCAATCCAGATGCATTAATGGACTTTTAAAAATAAATAAATAAATAAATCTAGGCATCTTGACTTAACAGAAAGAGCTTCCAGACATGTTTCTAAGACATGAGACTTCAAGCTTTTAAAATTCATGAATGAAAAATTTCTGAAGTATAACCATTTGAGATGTACTTAGTTTTAATGTGGATATCAAAATTCTGTCAATAGGATTCCGTCTGGCATTTAACATTAACTAGGTCATTACATATTAAAGTGCTACTAACATACAAAGGCAAAATGGGTAGCTCACTGTTTAAAAGTGAGACATGTCTGCTCCTTTAAATCAAAATGAATCCCCTTCCAAAGTGATATTTCATAATACAGATGCAGTCAAAGCAGCATAAACAACATTACCTGTTCGCAAGTCAGTTGTCGCCATAGTTGGAGATGAAGAGAAATAACAATGGATTTCAAAGTGACTGCCTATTGATCAACTTAATCCAAGCACAGTGTACATTCGGATGAGCTGCAGCTCTGAATGAGGGAGAGATTCGCTTCACTTGAGAGCGGATTCCTCTGGTTGCCAATTTCGTAACACATTCCAAATGAAATAAGAGGGCTATTTTTCCCCTTCTCTCCCAAACCCGCAAGATCAGATATCATCTAAAACCACCTGTCTGAGGCATCCAAAGTACCCCTTCTAATTCAAAGCAGTTTGAGTCTTAAATACAATACTGGTTTAATTGATGATACACACCACTTTGTAATCTGCCACCAGAATATCAGTTCACAGCTTGTTCTAAGCACGAGCTCCCTGACTGTTCCTCCTCTTAGCTTGCCTGGAAAGATCTACATTTAGCACATGACCCTTTACAAAAGGAATTCTAAGAGATTTTTGAGGATTTTAAAATTCAGAATTTCAGCCTGTCATTTTTCTTCACACAGCTGTGAGTCCAGTTGTGAATTCTTGCTAGTGATAGTTGGAGGAGGGCATATAAGCATGGGGATTTTCACGCTCCAAGAAGAGATGGGTGGAAATGCTAGTTTTACCCTAACAGAATGAGTGGAAAAAGCAACTGTACCCATAAGACACAGGAAGCAGAGCAACGCCTCTGCAAGCACACACAACCTGTAGTTCATTTCACTGCTATTGGAGGATTTTATACTATGTGCAATTTTAGGAGCCAGCGATGATGGCAATAGAGTATGCTCACTTTTTTTTTTTTAAAACTAGGACATGCGTCAGAGCTCACTGGTTCTGGAACATTATTATTAATCTCTCCATTTGGGAATTCTGGAAACAAAAGCGTTTCCTCAGAGTTAAAAATAATTCAAGTGAGCATTTGATGCATAAACTCTAAAATATGCTTAATACACGGAACACTCTGATTTTGGATACATAGCACACTTCAAAGAAACATGGGGATGGGATTATCTGTATTTAAAAACCCCACAAAATCCCCAGTGGTTGGTTTCAATTCATACATGTTGATACATAAGTTGTGGGGCCCGTTATCCAACTTTCCTCTCACATTGGGAGTTACTTAATTGATTTAAGGAAGGGTGATTAATCATGCTCTAAGTAATTATATGGGAAGATTTCTGATAGTAGACTGCTCTTTAAATCTAGCAGACAAAGGCTTAATAAGACCTAATGGCAGGAAGCTGAAGCTAGACAAGTTCAGAGGAGAAATATGATGCAATTTTTTTTAAAAAAAAAATTTAAAAGTTAACCACCAGAACAGCTTCACTTAAAGCTGTGGTAGACTCGCCATCAAACTGAAGTCTTTAAATCAAGACTGAATGTCTTTCTAAAATATATGCTATAGCTCAAGAAGAAGTTTTGGACTAGATGAAGGAATTCATGACATTCATTCTATGGTCTGTGTTGGGTAGGCAGACGGAGACTATGGTGGCATCTTCTGGCGTGTGTTACACTTGCATAAAGCCAAGATAAGTGAGAGGCGAATCACCAGCCAAAGCAGTAGGAAGAAGAGGAGTACACTATTCCTTAAGGAGGCAGCTAGGGTTCCACCATTGCCCTCTCTCTCTGCCAAGGAAAGGCAGCTGTGAGTTCTGCTGGCTGATCCACAGGTACATTGCTGGCAGAAGCAATGGTAGGATATTCTCTGACGGAATGCCTTGCATCAGTGGCAGCCATTCAGGGCAACCTGCAGGCCAGAGGATGAAGGACTGCTTGCTGTCCCCTTGTGGTGCCACGATAACCTGTGTGTAATTGTAAGCATGGGGATTCTGTGCCAGAGTAAACCATGGATGTCAGTTATAATTAAGTCATCCATTTTCATTCTCTTTTACTTTAGGGTCCTCTCATACACTTCACCAGTGGTTTACAAACTTTTTTTTTTCCTCGGGAGCCAGTTGAGAAACATTGTTTATGCCCATGACCCAACAATTACATATTTGAGCAATGTATTCCACTCTTTTGGCAGCAGCAGCAGCGGGGAGTATGACCCAGTGCCCGAGGGTCCCAACCCATGGATTGAAAATCATTTCACTACTCTGCCCATGCCATTGCTCAAACAATGCTTAACTTTCTCTTCCATTAAACAGGCCTTACTCCAAGTCTACACGGATAGGACAGTTCGATCTTGCCAGTTTGATTGAGTGGTCAGTGAAAATCTGCTCAGTCAATCCGGAATTTGACTCTGCAACTCCATCACCATAAGAAGATTAGTGCTTAGTCAAAGGGATGGCATTTCCCTTCGACTCAGCACAGTGGAGCCATGGAGGTTAGCGGGTGTTAGACAGTCGAAGGGAGATACACAAATTATTTTAAGTAGCCTGCGCATCTCCCTTCATCTGCTGCCAAAAACAGCAGTAAGTGAAGACTAAGCCTTACTCACTAGGGGAGTAGTCTGGGGTTTTTTTTTGTTTTGTTTGTTTTGTTTTTTAAATGGGAGGCTTGGAGAATGTGTATTTATTTTCCATTTAGTGGCAGTACAGCAGCTTGCCTCGATACCTCTTAGACATATGAGGGTGGAACAATTTTTCAGTAAAGTTCCCAACTTTGTAGTTGTTCAATACTTTACATAAAAATGAAATCCAGCAGCAGCAGCAGCATTTGCTACAGTTCCTGCTCACTCTATTCCTCTACCTGCTTACTCTATTCTTGTAACCCACTATCTTCTTCCCACAGCTCCATAGCCCGGAAACCCCTACTTAGATTTTTACTGTCCATTCTACTTGCATTTCAAGCATGCTACCCCATGTAGAAACTTCTTCCCTTCTCTTTTCAAGCCACCAAACCACTTCCTCGGTTACTTGAAATATTGCCTTAAAATCTGCTTGTTATTCCAAACCTAAGTGAATACATGAAGCCTTTTTGTGATATTGTATATATTAAGGATGCTGCAGTTGGGCTGATGGTTTGTACTGTATGGGAAGGGTTTCTCAACTGTCTGCTGCTAAATGAGGGAACAAGCAGGCCTTCAAACTCAAAACTCAATGGAGGGTCCATATAAAAAATGAACAAACCATGTGGTTCTAACAATACCCATCCAGGCTAAGAAAGAGAGGATATCAAGACAGACTCAATGCAGATAATTCAAGAGATTTCAGTGGAACATCCTATTTGCAGCAACAGTGCAGAATCTGTCGCTCATTTTGTCTCCACACTTTAGAGCGGTTAAAGACCAAGACTGAGGGTGATGATAGAACTAACAAAAACTAAAGAAGGTGCAGGAAATCGTACTGCAGATATCTGTCTAATTCCAACCCAATCAGTCTGACTCATTTAAGAGATAGGTTAGCATGCTGATGTGACTGAAGGTGAAAGGGAGGAACGGAAGAATAGTTGCTTTGGCTTAAACCAGTAAGCTATCTACGTCAGGAGGTAAATTCTTAGTACCAGTAGACAATTTGCTCTTTTCTGAGAAAGAATGAAACTGAAATATACCAAAATTACATAGGTACATTAAAAATATAATGGCTGGAGTTGGTTTGCCACCCAGGATGTACAATAGTATCTCCATTGCCACCACGCTCCTTTCTCTCCACATGATGTTAGTAGTGTTTTGTTTGGTTTTTTAAAAACTATCAAGGGCCTGGTTCACCACTATGTTGCTCAACTTTCTTTAGAGGATGTAACTGTTGGTTTCAGTAGAATTAAAAGGGGGTAACTAATACTGGAGTAATGCAGTAGGGAGTCTAATCCTTAAAAGTGAGTTCAAAACATCAATCCATACAAGGGTATAAATAAATCACCCATTCAATCTGCCTATAATACTATAATTTTATGCAACTCCTATGACAATAGTGGGCAGGGGGTCTATTTCCAGGTTTATCAGCTTGCTATGGTTTCCAGTGATGAGACCTTATTCTTCAGTTTGAGCAGTAGAAACCAATGTTTTTCATATTAAGGTCCTGGGATTCAGACCTCTTTCTCAGCCCCAGGGCCACCACATAGAGGGGTTGGAGGAGGGAAATACACCTTATTGGAGCCCAGAGGCCCTGGGAAGCTCAGCCCAGTCTGCAACCCCCCTTACCAGGAGCCCATGTTACAAGTTTGCATTGGGCCCCAAAAAATTAGGCTTGGGCCCTGGTTGGCCCAAGCAGAATAACTTATACTTGTCTCTGTGCTCATACTGAGGGATCGATTAATTGTCTGAACTGTGGACACGTTAAAAAAATCTCTTTCTTACACAGTTTCTACACATGCAGATGCAAGTCTCTGGAAAAATGTTCTCCCAAAGAGAATGGTAGATCACAGTATGTAGAAATTCTCTTCATACATCTACCTAATTTAATTAGCAAACCATTTTACTTTTCTCCTTTTAGTTTCAGTAGATTTTCTCCTTAACCCTTTGGAAAGAACACTTAAATTATTACGCATGGTTCACCTTTGTCATGAAGCCTACAAATTGCTGCCCTGGACCATGCGTATAGAGGACAAGAAGGACAGTAAGTTTACCAGTTTTCTTCCTTTTCTGAAATTCATTGCTCCTGCCATAACTCCCCACTCTGCCGTTTCTCTTTTCACAATTAAAAAGCAGCAGCAAAACATGTAACTATTAAAATTACATCAATCATGACCATGTATATTACCCATTCCCCTCTTTTGACTGCAAGATTTCATATGGAAGGATTGCTTCTTCATCTGATTGGGTCAGTGCCCAACATAATGGTGGCCTAATCCTGATTAGAACCTTTTTTGACAAATAGTCACTGGAACAACATACTAGAGGATGTAGTTAATTTTCCATAACTTGGATTATTTAAATTGACATTGGATGTCTTTCTAAAAGATATTCTGTAGTTCAGCCATAAATTATTGATCCTCATGGTTTGATTCAGGAATTATCAGATAAAATTCTATGGCTTCTGTTACACAGGTCAGATTAGACAATGGCCCTTTCTGATTTTATTGCCTTTTTTTTTTTTATTACTACTACTACTACTACTACTACTACATGGACTATAACTTACTGCGACAGACAATTTTTCACACAGCAAATGCACAGCTTGCATCTAAAGTGCAAGTTAGGCCAAGTTCCTGGATGTATTACGAATTTCAGTCTCTGTCTATCCATAACAGAAGAGAACATTACACTTGGTTGGTTTTAAAAAAATTGCTCCATGTCTTGGTCCATACCCAGAGAAGGAAGCAGGAGTAAGGAAGAAGTAGATGATGATAAAAGGTGAAACTGTCCTATTAAAGAGGTAATACTCATGCTGACTAATGTGCTCTCAAGTCCAACCTGTCATCTTCCAAATAAAAAGAAATCATTCTTAGTTATTACTGAAGAATGAATATCAACAATCTCTCTGCAAATTTTTTAATCCTCCAGGGCTGCAATTTATTACAGAGGGATGTTTACAGCTTGGTTTGATACCATCTCTGTTGGATCCCAATGGACATTATATGCTAGAATAATTCTGTTCCTCATAGGTCAGAAAGAGTTCAGTTTTATGGCAGGTGGGTAGGAAGTCTTGCTTTTTATGGATGGCATGAGCAGCTGATAATATACATTGTCCTTTATAAAGAAGAGGACTTGGAAGTGATACAAGAAACAAACGGGCGTACAGCTTTTCCACAGGCACTGCTCCTGACAGCAGATCAAACAGGCTCTGGTCAAACTGGAGTTTAGCTGTGTACCATTCGTTTTCGACAAGGGAGTGAAACAAGGGGTGAAATTTCTACGGTTCAAAAAGTCTCAGCCTCTTTGCTGCCACCTGATGGCCTTTTGAATGAGTAGCCACCAAGGCATGTGGAGATCAAGCAGAAGGAGGGTGAGAGATTGAGCAGCAGCAGTCGCTGGAGGTACCTCCTTCTCTGTGATGTGTGGGCCCTGATCCATGTTGCCAACCTCAGTGAATTTTGGGCTACTTTTTGCCTGTAATGTATGAAAACTCAAGCTTTGAGATTGGCAACAGACAGGACAGTCACAGATAATGCTACATAGGAAAATGGGGAGCTTGTTACCCGATTTCTACATCTAGTCTCTGGTCATAATGAAGTGTTTATCTTGACACTATTCTGCTGGTCAGTAAGATACTTTGGGGCTAGCTTTCTATCTACATTTTAGCCAGTTTCTTCTATCCTTGACACCCAAGCACTCAACAAATGTGGCACAGAGCCCCGCTGACTATGGTAGAGGATTAAGTTCACTACTGTCCACAAACAACCAGTCCACACTGTGGAATTCTATACTGACAGATGACATTTCCAGTCCTTTTTTCCACCTCTCATTCACTGTAACTCTGGTATATTTTGCTTCTCTGTACAATTACCTCCCCCATCCCCCAATCTGAGGTCATTTTCTTAAAGCACAGGTATCCTTTGCACTCTGTCCCACTAGACCATTGGCTGATCTTTTTGATGAGACTCCTCATGTGATGGAATTGTCAATGGGGGTGGCATTCTTGCCTACTGTTCTGTGCCCCCATGTATCATATCCTGAAATATTTGTTTTCATCATCTCTCTCTCCCCATTTTCCTCTCTCAAGATTATTTCTGGTTCCTCTTGCACTGGTAGCACCCTGCTCATTCCCCCCCTCTGCCTCCACATCTCCCACTTTACCAAAAGGCCACTTGAAGTTCTAGGATGTCCACTGCTTATTTTCTTCAGTTGGCTGGCTTGCATGGGCTTTTACCCATGAACTTGGTGGAATAGGGAGAGAAGCTGCAGCTATACGTTGTCTATTTCCATGGCTGGCCACAATAGAGGCCTCTGTAGAAGCAAGAAGGGTGGATTTAAAGGAACCATTTCATGCCTAACTTGCATCTACCAATGCACGTTCACAGTGGTAGTAGGGAAGATACAGCTTCCTTTACCTGCGTCCTCTCAGATGTTTCCCCCCCAGCATTTGAAAACACGAGACCAGTTAAGAAGATCTGCCTTTGTAGCTCTGAGCAGAATTAGACAACATTGTAAACATGGAATACTAGCATCGACAGAGTTATTCCAGACTCCTACTAGAATAAATGAGAATAGAATTTGGTCCAAAGAATTTTCCCTTGTTCCTCTGACAGATTTCCAGAGAGGCTCACATTAAAGCCTGTGGCCCTTCTATGTTCATCTCATTTCAATTGTGCAAATCCAAATGCAGGTATAAGAAGCCAAGTTATTTACATCCACTGTTCGGTAACACAATATGTATGAAAGGGAACAGACGCTAATCATTTGTGTTCATACAGTGACTTCTGAGATATGAAAATGCCTTACAAGCATTGATGAATTAAGCCTCAGAAACCCCTTGTGAGAGAGAGACATGGATATTATTTCTGATTCTCTAAGATGGGGATAAAGGAGTCAGACACATGCACAAGGTCATAGAAAAAGTTTGTGATAGATGCAAGAACAAAACACCAGGTCTTCTCATTCCCAATCTTGTGCCTTAATCACAAAATTATCTTTCCTCCCACTATCACTCAGTTCAAATTTTCTGTATGCTTTGGATAGATGCTATATAAGGAAATATTTGATTAATTATGAAACACTTATATCCTTCATCCTTGATATTTCACTATACTCTACATATATACTGAATATCTAATGAGACCGTACTACTTTAAGGGAAGTGTCAGGCATACTTCAGTTATCTGGAGAACAAATTAACAGGCTGTAAATATTGTTAATTTGGGTGACATGATCACATTAAGATTCAGCGGGGAGGTGATACCCCTTGGTTTAAAATCCAAGAATGGCATTAGCATGGCAGCATTTTCAATTCAAGTGCATGTTGTCAGCGGACAAAACAGGAGAGCTCAATACAAGTAGAAAAAAGAAGAATACAGCAGCAGGAAGATTCTAAACATTTTGGAATGTCCCTAGGCTTTCCTTTCAGTTTGGACATGTTAGGATTTTATATAATGCTATTGCAATGGGGAACAGCGCATCACTTGACGTGTTCATTTTTATGACACCATTAAGTGGCAGTAGAGCAGCTCATGTTAAAACTCTGTCATACAGAGTTATATATAATATGATCCTGGGAAAGCAATCATTTTCTATGTAAATCAGATTAGATGGCAAACATTTGACCCAGAAGGCCATGGAAACACTCACTGTGCATGATTAGAGCAAGGCACAATCTAGGAGTGATTGCACAAAGCTTGTTGAATGTCCATTATGTCTGACAGCGGGAGGCCAGACACTAGAAAGAGATAGCCAATTAGCAACAGGATCTGCCATCCCATGGGAGACCTCACTTGTACGGTTCCCGCACATTGCTAAAAGCAAGACCTAGAACTAGGATCCTTATGGCTGAAGGCGTCAGCCCTGTCAAGTGAGCCAAAAGGAAGCAACCCTCAAGTCAAGCGAGTAGGTGCTAACTCAGTGAAGCTTAGCACAGAAGTCATTCTTTGCAACAAAGACTGCAGAGGAAATGAAGTTCAACATGTCTTTATTTTAGCTGCAGAGTTCAGCATTTGCACTGCTCCTTCCCACACTATAGTGCTTGCCACACACCCTCTGTGCTTGCCCCTAATTTATATTCACCAGCTGCCTGATTAAGAACCTCAAAGCTACATAGATACATTACATTTAACCATAAACCACAGCAACATATTCATTAACTTTCTACGTTACAATATCTGAAAGGTCCTGCTACAGTATACATCCCAATATTCCACACTATCAGGCTGTTTCAGAGAACAGAAACTATTATTATTGCAACATCCCTTCCAAGATAGTCAAATTGAATTCTTTTTTTATTTAAAAACACATGGTATGCCAAAAATACAGATGATCATTCTGAATGCTCAATGTCAGAGCTAGAAACCTGCCAAAACTGGAATGTGCGTCTCTGGCAGTTAAAAATGTGAGACACCCCCCCACCCCCCCCGCAGGATAAGGGCCAGTAGTAAAAACAGAAGCCTACATGTGTGTGTAAAAAATTTTCTTCAAATGTTTTCAATTTGACATCACCCATCCTCCAAGATTTTGCATTTGTGAGGTAAATAATGTGGAAAACACAAACATCCAACAGTGAAATACCTGTATGTGGGAGAAAAGTGCCTTTTGTGACAGGGTACAATTCTTTGAGAGTCACGACTGTAGGGAGCCCCTTCATCTTAACAGAATTTTAAACAACTGATTGCCCCTTACCAACACTAACTATGCTTATCTGAGATCTGTTCAGCTGGAACATTTATGTTGCTAAGAAGCAGTAAAGGTGTAATAATTTGCTTACAAGACTATACTCCATACGTCTATCCAGTGGGGGACAGCTTTGCTCACATTCATTCATTTTCTAGGTTTTTAACAGATACAGTTCATTCCCAGTTGTGTTCCTGCCTGTATCATTGCTCATGGTAGCTGGAATAACAATTTGCCATGTAAAGTGGAAACTTCATGAAAGGATGATGTAAAAGATGGATTAAGTGTGTTGCGCACACCGCTATTGTCAGTTTCACCTTGTTGAACTGTCAAGAAGATTAGTTGTGAAAGTATTTTTTCCCCTTTTTTAAAAATTGCCTCTATGCATCAAGCCAGTCCTGTGTCTTTAAGCAAATTTTCTTTATTCTCTATATTCATAGATATGCTGCTGAGTGTTTTAGCTAGGTAAACAGAGTCCACAGTTCTGGATTATTTAATGGCATATTTGTTAAGCTGGTATTAACTTCAAGGTGCATTATACCATTTACACAAGTTGCACTTGACCTCAGCCATTTAACAGGTTGCAGGAAAAAAAATGTATATACACACAAACCTCACTGGTTTGAAAAGGGTTAGATTTATTACTTTCAGAGTATGCTTCAGGGCTCATTTTTTTTTGCATCTCCTTTCAAGAGAGGTAAGGGAAATTGAAAACTTGGACAGTTGTTTGGGATATTACTTGAATTTAGAATTATTACAGGATAAAAGGATTGAGCCAATATAAAACTACACAACTGATAGCTTATTTCTGGACATTTTTTAGTGTTCTAAACTGAGAGGAATCAAACAATGTGTAATTTTTTTTTCCTGATAATTTAATATACTCAAAAGCACCCACATGAGTTCTGATACAGATCCATGGTACACCCAAGTGCCCAAGGAAATTTCCAGAAAATCTAGGAGTAAATGTTCAATGGTTTAATAAAATTTGATATTTCAAAGTTTGTTTGTTTTTAAATCAAAAGTTGTTTTGACCTAAGATGTGCACTTTCTTCATAAATACCATTTCTAAAGCTAGCTCTACCAAGCAGTTAACAATCATTATAATTTGTACCACGGTAGTACCTGCGACCCTCAGCCATGGACTCCCAGTGTGCTAGGCAAGATCAAAAGAAAGTTCCTGTCCCAAAGGGCTTAAAATCTAGTTGATCCCTAGATGTTGGCTGAAGAATAGATATACACTACACAGGGACAAACTAGCTCAGATAAAAGAAGAAACCCTCTCAATCTTCATCTGAAAGTTTAACACACTTTTAAATTATTTCTCTTTCCTATATGTAAAGAGAAGAAGTCTGCTCACACTTTTGGCTGGGAAAAAAGGCAATGAGAAGTTCAGTGTTATTTAAAAAAGGTGATTCCGGGTGTTTTCTTGTTTGGGAGCTCCATTTTATGCAATTCTTAAGTATTGTATTACTAAAATGCTACATTTGCATCAAGAGTTCACATTAGCAGCAGATATTTAAATGTAAATGTTTAAACAGAAGATTTACACAAGGTATTAACATATACAACTTATTTGGGGCAAAAAAAAAAAAAAAAAAACCTTTCGCCTTTCAAGGCTCCTGGTTATATATTCCAAATTTACATTGACTTTGCAATAAGTCACTTCCTTCAGTCACTTCTTTTTGCCATTAGGGCACAAGGGGAATTTCCACTAATTCCTGCTAATGCAAAGTTTGGTGCATGAGAATGAAATATAGAGCACTTTCAATACGATTACTCATCTGGAATAATGCTCAGTAGAGTCATTTGTTGTTCCATAGAGTATTCTTCATTTTCTTCTAACAAGGCATTTTTTATTTACATTAGAGTGTTCCTTTCATTTTTGTACTCATCTAATCTTGCCTGAAACGCATGTAGTGATTTACCATCTTTCTGCAGAGGTGACATTCTCCTGTCTAGCTGTACTTTTAATGAAAGCTTTTCTTGTATCAAAAGTACTTTTAAACTTTTACTTTCTGCACATAACTTCTTGATTTATCACAAATGTCTACCGTAAACACATATTTCTCTTTAGTTTATACTATTGCTTTTTATTTAGTTTAATGTAACCATACTTCTCATTGTCTGTTTATGAAAATCAATTTTTTTAAAAAAAGAGTCACAAACACCCCATTTTGACTATACAAATTAAGCTCCTAAATTATTTATTCATAAGTCACCCTGTCTAGTCTCTCTCTGACCTACTTTTTTCCCCTTTGAATGACTACACATTTTATTTTAGCTTAGTTGAAGCAGAAACATAGGTGTGAAAACACACTGGCTGATCTTAAGTCCAAATAATGAAAGCCAGAGGAGTGAAGCAAGAAGTAGAACTGAAGAACACTGATAGAGCATGTCCATATTTTCAAAAAAAAAAAAAAAAGGAGGTCAATGCTTTAAAATCACAATCTACAAATATATTGTTTTTTCCTGCCCCACTGTTTGGCACACCCAGAAGGTAGAAATGGTTCATGTCATTCATTTTCATCTGTAGTTAAATTACTATGCCCTGTCATTACTGATGTGGACCTTGCCACATCAACAAAATTAATGATATTTTGGTCAACCCAAGCCAGGCTAACGCAAAGAGCTCTTCTTGGGGCAACACCTGGAAGCAGCATGTGGGACTGGAGACAAAGCTCACTGAGGTTAATCTGACTACAATGACTTGAATGTGACTTGGGTTAGGCCCTTGGTGCAAAATAACACAGCGTGCTGACTTACTAGAGTGGGTTGGCAGACACATGACACCATCCTTTATTCAGTATGAGGCTGGTTTCAATTCATAAAAGTCTTGATGGTTTGGAATTGCACTGCTTTAGACCACCTCTCTCTCATATGTACAAACATAAAGGCACAAATAAAACGCCTACCTAGTAACCAAGGACTAGGTATATAGCCACTTTTTATTCACCGGCTTTAGATAAACACTCTAAGGGACTGGAAAGTAAGGCTTTCTAGCTGAGATTTCCTGCTTGGACATTGCTGCCTCCAATATCTGTCAGAGTCAGGCTGTGTTAGCCCTCAGAGCATGAAGCAAGTCTTATCTTACTGAGTAAGATTTTGCTGAGCAAAGACACTGTCATTCTTTCCCTGCCTTTTCAATCTCTTCCTCATCCTTCTGATTTACAAACAGGTGTATTTTTAATATGTTACATTCCCAGATGTCTTAGCAACAGACACATTGTCAATCACAGGAATAAATCAGTCAAATAATACACCATACATTTCCCTGTACCCCACTGAGTTCTCATTATTCCTGCTGACACAAATAGCACCAGGGTCTGTGACTGCCTGTGATGTCTGCTAGCTGTCCTGGTTTGAGAGGCGGCGAGCCATTCTAGATAAACAGAGTCCCAAGTAACTTCCTATTATGAATGAAAACCGTGCACACTGAACTTCTTCCACTGGCTTAATTCTCGCTATGATAGGAGTCATGTGCATTTTAGAACATCACCATCTAGCTACCTTCAAGTTAATATCACAGTGGGAGAAAGTATGATCTATTATAAAAAAAACAAAGAACCACACTAAAAGTGCCCCTGGAGCACTCAACAGTGAGGCAATGCAAAGGTTTACATCATCACTCAGCACTCTACCCCCACCATGTCTCCCAATAGAGGGAGTGTGTGTAAACTCTAAAAAGCATTGAAATACCTCCATGAGCCACCATTTTGCAGTTGGTGCAGCAGGTCTGATCTTGGACTGAATATCTGTCATTCAGCACGGGGGGACTGATCCTTTGCACACTGAGCTCAACGGCAAAGCTCCCCTTGACTTCTCTGGGGCTTGACCCTGCATCTGCAGGCACAGACCTACCTAATTTGAGCTAAAGAACTTGTGATTTCAGTACAGAATGGTCCTGGCTCCATCCCTGTTCATGAGCTCTTGTTGTGCACAGAGCAGTTACATACATAGAGTAATAAAACAACTAACCCAGAGGTAATAAATCAAGAAGAGAACAAAACTTCCAAAAAGACAAATGCCGTTTTAGCAAGCTGAGTGATAGAATCATAGCTATTATAAATGGAAGTGGTCTACCAAGTAATTTAAAATCCATCCTGCTGCTTTGTTTCCTACAGCACATTTTCTAGGCTATTTGTAGCTATCAGACCTAGCTGATGTTCCCTTGTTGACAGCCCTTTGTGCAAATAGATCCAATGTTAATGAATTAGCTATAAAATATTAATATTCCATTGAAGTTTCAGTTGGATCAGATGTTTTGATTAACCTTCATTATTACTTTTTAAAAACCAGTATCTACAGGGTATATCTGGATCAAGCCAGACTCTGCCTGTTTACAACTAGCCATGATTACAAATTAGTCAACACTATTGCCACTTAATACTCAAAAACCAATGCATTGTCTGGAAATAGGAACCACATTCTTTCCCAACCTCTAGAACACTGACAGAAGTTCTCCTTTATTTTGGCGCTTGAATCTTTTTTGAGGGGTGAATGTATGTGTACATGTGATGTATACAAAAATAAGTAGAACTTACCAGTCAGTCCTTTTCTTTTTCCCTCCAATTAGTACAGCAGTCTGACTTTGTGACTCTAGAACTCAGAACAGAGATCAAACATCTTCTCTGTTTTATTTTCTTTCCCAGTTACCCTCTTTAGCCTATTAGAGAAGCTTAAGAAACAATGAAGGCTTCAGGCTGATTAGGAAGCCTTTTCCAATAAAAGCCATCCACCCAACAAGTCTAGTGAAAAGAGAACATTAAGCTAGCTACTTTGGCATTTTCTTTCTAAAGCCAGAAGACTGTCTGAGAAAAGAGAAATATCTTCCTTCCTTTCAGAGTAACTCAGAGTCTAAATTTATAAAGCAAACAGCAACTTGGGGAGGGCAGAGGTAAATGCAGCTGGGACTAATTGAAAGGTATACAGGTGGATAATCAGTAATCACCAGGAAACTGAAGCCACAAAATTCATTTGTCTAGCACTGTCTGGAGGGCTCTGGCACAGCATCTGTGACCGAAATCATTATTTGAAGGACAGTAGCCTACTTTGGAAATCCAAAGTTCTTTATTTGTGCCTTATAGCCAGTTGCTAGGTGCTTGCTATGATTACAATTTTTCTTTAGAAGGAGGAAAGCCAACTGCTTGAAGGGAAACCATAGTTTGTCAGTGTGTGCAGGGGGAGTTGGGGTGGAATTCATTGCTGTCCTATAAAGTGATCACTTTGCACAATAACCTTCTAACATGGAGTTACAAAATAACAAGAGTTATGAAAGTTCCAGCGGGGTAGTTGTGTTAGTCTAAGTCAGCAAAACAAAGGAGTTATGATGTTGTTTAACTTGGATTGTTGTATGTGTGTAGAAGCTAGAAAAATAAATCAGTTCAGTTGGTAGATAAACAATTTCAGTGATACAAAACTGTATAACCACATATAACAAAAATGTATGTAATTTACAGTCACATGCATCTAGGAGATTCCATTTTGATATATAACAAACCACAAGTGGAACTTCTCAGCTATTGCAGTCTGCACCCATTTTTAAACAACAACAATACATTACAAAACCTTTTAGGGGGGTAAATACTATGCAACAAGAAGTATCTCCCGTCTACAACCAGTTCTAACATTTATATGCTTACCCAATCTTACTGCAGTGAAGATCCCCATTGATATCAACACCTATGTGTGTATGGGGGTGTGTGCATGCACGCGCATGTGTGCACACTTCCATATTTTGATGAAGGTGGTAGAATCTAGGACAATATTTGTTCTGAACAACTCATCTCCATGTTTGCTTTTGAGGATCCTAGGCAAACAAAGTGACTATATCATAATTGCCAGTTACAATATGCATACCTATTGAGAGAAAGAATCATTTCTATAACAATTTTTCACTTAAACAGACCAACATGGCAGCTGTTTTGGAGCAATTCAAAGGAGGTCTAAAATGTTAAAACTAAAGTTGATAGAAAGTGTAAGAAGAGTGGTACAGGATAAATTACATTCATAATATTATTTTGCAGCATATCATATGGTTATCATCTCCATGTATCACCTAAGCCTATTAATAGACCTATTAATATTAACTAAAAAGTTTTGCACTGTATAGAAGCACCTGGTATCAAGCTAATTCTAATTACAATTTTAAGAGAGCTAAGAAATGTGATGACATATTGTCACCTAAGCAATTTTTAGAAAGAAAGAAAGAAAGAAAGAAAGAAAGAAAGAAAGATCCATATGACAGATCCATATGACAGCTGTGGGTGCTCCACTTCAGTTGCTGGTGCATCCTCACATCCTCAATTCAAGATTTTTATAAGTAGCGTTCATCTGGGCTGTGTGTTGTCCTTGTCTCACAGTGCCATTGGTACCTCATTTATTTTGCATGCAACCAGACCTTCTCTACCAAAGAGTCCTTACTTTGAACTCTGAAGTAGTGGGAAGGAAGATAGGCAGTGGAGCTCCCACAGGCACACAAGTCTCAAAGAACCCAAATTACTACACAGGGTGAGTAATCTTTCTTTCTTTCTTTCTTTCTTTCTTTCTTTCTTTCTTTCCCTTTTGGGTGCTCCACTTCAGATGATTCTAAGGCAGTACCTCTCATAGGATGGAAGGGACTTCAGAATTGCCTGGATGAATAAGTAACAGCACCATTACCTCTTCCAGTCTGGAAGCCTGATCAACAGCATAATATTCTGTGAAAGTGTATTCCGAGGCCCATGTATCTGCTCTACCTATATCTATGATGGGTACATTATTGAGGAATGTGATAGATGCAGACTTTGCTCTGGTGGAATGTGTTTTGACCCCCCTGGGGGCTTGCATGTTCTTTTGTTGGCAGCAAAATTAAATTTATCCTCCCTGAGATCTGTTTTGATAATCTCTGTGTGGAGATGGCTGTACCTTTGGATTCTTCTATGATGGATACAAAGAGTTTAGAGGATTTTCTGAAGGGTTTTGTTCTGTCCAGATAGAAAGCCATTACACATCTGACATCCAAAGTATGTACTATTGTATCTTATATATTTCTATGGGGTTGTGGGAAGAGCATAGGTAAACAGATCAGTTGATTTATGTGAAAAGATGAGGTGATTTTTTGGTATAAATTTTGGGTGATGTCCTTGTGAAAAATGGTTTACTCGGCTATGCCATGAATGCCCCAATTTCATCCACATTATGGGCCAACATAATGGCCACTAAAATGACACCTTCATGGACATGTGCAAAAGCGAGCATGTTGCTAAGGGCTCTAATGGACACTTGGTAATATCTTAGGACTGGGTTCAGATCCCATGATACTGTGAGTGCACATATGTCTGGGTATAGGTTCTGAATACCCGTGATGAAGCGATTAACTGTTAGGTGTGAGAACGGGGTGGTGTCATCAATTTTATGGTGCAAGAGGTGAAGGCCAGCAGGTTAACTTTGACTGCATCATTGAACGGCCTGATTTCTTTAGTTTTGGGGTATATTTGAGCATGACTGGGATCAGTGTGGATGCAATGGAAATGTGTTTGTCTTGATACCATATGTTGAATCTATGCCATTTCTGAAGGTAAGTCTTTCACTTTGTTAGTTTTCTGCTATTTAGTAATATGTGCTTAACTTACTCCAAACAATCTAGTTTTTTGTGCCAGAACCATGGAGGAGTCAGGCTTTCATGTGAAGCATTTCTAGATTTGTATGGAGACTCTGACTGTTGTCTTGGGATAAAAAGTTGTTGCGCAATGGAAGAGTGGTTGGTGTGCATACTGACATCATGTTCCACGTTTGTCTGGACTATGTGGGTGCTATCAGTATTGCTCTTCCCCTGTTGATGTGTATTTTGTGGGTGACTCTGTGTATCATTGGAATGGGTGGGAATGCATAAAGGACATCCACATTCCAAGAAGGGGAAAAGCATTCCCCATCAGTCAGATTTCCAGACCTGCTCTCAAGCAGAAGCAGGGATGTTTCAGATTCTGTGGCGTTGCAAAAGAGATCGATGGTTTGGTGCCCCCACTTCTGAAAAATGTCTTGCAGGATCATATTGTTTCGTTCCCATTTGTGGTTTTGATCGCATTTCTGCTGATTGCATCCACTGTTGTGTTCTGGTATCCTCATAAGTACGCAGCTGATATAATGATGTGTCGGTTCCAAAGTTTCATCGGTTTGGTGCTCCTCCCTGTTGATTTAACTAAAACATGCATGCAGTGTTATCTGTCATTTTATCATTTTGTTTTTTATGAGTGGAAAGAAATGAGTGTATGTGGTACGTACTGCACAGAGTTGTAATAAGTTTATGTGAAGGCATGCCCTTAATTTTGTCTCTGCTGGAAAATGGTATGGGAAAGAGAGACTTGTCAGGCTCAATGTCCACTGGGGAGGTATCTGTGCTGAACAGTGAAGACTGTCATGTAGATGTTACATGTATATTTCTCTGATGGCAGTAATATCGTTTTGAACCATAGTTTTGACCTGGTGTGAACATTGGTACCATGGTTTTAATCAGTGCGATTGTTGAAGTCTGTGCCATAATGGGAGTCAGTGCCGAAGCTGGGGTTGGGTCTGTCATTAGTGTTGGTGCCATAGTGAGTAATGTGACCACCGTTGGTGGCAAAGTTGCCATTAAGTTGGTTGTCAACAGTTTGACCTGTGAAACGGGTCTCTGTGCCACTTGTTTTGTGTGTGCTGTAAGGGAGGAGGTCAACTTATTTTTGACCTTCGATTCTGCACTGGGATGTTGAAAGTCCTTCCATGCTACTGTATGAGTGATATCTGAGGAACCTGGTGCTTCATATGTACTTAATCTTGGCACCATTGGTATCACCAAGGATGATTTGGCCAGTAAATTCTTCTTTTTGCCAGTTTGAGGCAGAGCTGTGACTCCTTTCCATGAAGATTTTTCTGTAGGTTGAGCTCTTCTGGACTCTGAAGCTGATGTTTCCTGACCAGGGTCAGAGGCAGGTCTCAATGATTTTTTGCATTAAAAATGAGTTTGAGTCAGAGATCCCTGTCCTTTCTAGTTCTGCATTTTAGGTTCTTGCAATGGGCACACTTGGGTCTAAACATCAGACTTATTGAGAGTGTCTATCTGATGCCGGGATCGCATCTCTGCAGGACACGCATCTTTTAAAACCTGATGAACCAGACATAATGGCAGGTTCCCTTAGGGGAAAACTATTGTATATGACAAGGTTTTTTATATATAAACTGGGTAAATGGGGAAAGCTAAGTACTAACTAATGACTATACAAGTACTATATAAAGACTATCTAACTGTTAAGACGAGCTAAAGTAGGAATGGCTGAGGGATCCATCTTGGACTGCAGACAATTGAGACGGTATTGAGGGGATCTTGTCATGCATGCCCCAAGTGGGGTACCAACGGCACCACAAAATGGGGCTGGCACATGGGCAACCCAGATGAGCATTGCTGATAGTAATCTCTGATTGAGGACACATGGATCTCTGAAGAGGAGCACCCACAGGGACACCACTCAAAGAAGTAGTATAAATAGAATGGGTGATAAATTCCTCTAATACACAAGAGAAACTACTAGCAAAGGCAGATCTTAAATTGGTAAGGCTATGGATTTTGCTGTCAGCCATAAGACTACAGAGAAACAGGGATTTCATTTAAAATTTAAGAAGTGTAAAGCCGCAGTTCATAAGAAAAAGCGAAAAGCAGCTAGCATGTTTTACTGTGGTAAAGAGTACAACATACCTGATGCATGCTATTATAAAAAAGTGAAATATCAAAAATCACAGGAAGCTGGGTAACTTAGCTGGATATAAAGGAAAAAAAGAGCAGAAGAAATAAATGAATATTGAACAAGAATGAAAATGAAAATATCCATAAAATATTCCAATTAAGATAAAAATCATTAGTGAGAATGAGAAACTTTGCTGAGAAAAGGGATTTGAAAGTGAGCAGTGAATTCCATATTTATACTATGAACTCTGCAAAGAAAAAGAACATTCAAAAGTTATGACTGAAGTTGAAACGAAGAAGTAATTACTGGCTAGAAAACTGGGCAGAGGTGCATCAGTATCCCAATTGGCTGAATAAATGCAGAAGAATGGGTTTAAATAAGAAATAAATGTAAAAAAGAAAGGTTTACCATTTTAAGGCAGATGACAAGTTAAGCTTTCACAGGTGACCTGTAATTAGAAAAGAAAGAATGGCAGTGATCTTTGCACCTGAAAGAGCAGGGTTGCTTTTACAAGTAGATCAGGAGGTAGGAAAAGTCCAGTGAGGCAGAAATTGTCTTTTTCCTCTATTTAAATTGGCAGAAAATAAAATCTGTGTTTGATAATATATTGCACACTATATGTAGGTTACCCTGTAAGTAAAAGGAAATGCTGTTTCAAAGGTATTTCAGACCATGTTCTGTGCCTTATCTTCTATGGGATAAAACAGAACAGAGAAGGCTGGAAAATGCAGGTGTTAGTGAAAGTGCTGTTAATTATTCCAGATGAGCTAACAAGAATATATGAACCCTTTTGGGATTGGACTAGTCACCACATAAGTGTAATTAGTCCACTCCCAAATGGTTCCATGCACTCATGTGGTTCCCTACATTCGAGTTACCATTTTCCATCTCCAGAGTGATACAAAAAGCCATTAACCTGACTATTGGCCAAATCAGCCAATTACCTGTGACAGTCAAGTCTATCCACTTGAACTATTTGTATTAAATGGCTGGTGGAAATGCAAACATGAAATTGCTCAGAAAATAAGATCTGAGGTGAAATCCTGCTCAGTGACATCAATGAGAAAACTCCCAATTACTTTAGAAGAGCCAGGAATTTACTCTTACTTTTACAGTAGTATGGTGCCTTCTACAGTGGAACCAGAGCCCATGGTCTCAGAAAAGTACTGATGAATTAATAGAGAACTCAATGGTAATCATACGTGATTTATATGAAAACATTATCTTGAAAGAGTACTTTTGGGGAAGGCTGCTTGTATATTTGTTGTAAATAATATTCATTGTGATTTAGTCCTTTTTCTTTTCACAATTTTTTTTTGACTTAGGCAATTGCATTGGTAATTAGTAAACATTTGCCAAATACAGCAATTAGGGTGGCCAATTTTCAACCAATGGATTGTCCATCAATTGTTCACACTCCCTATTCATGTTTTGCCCAGTTTGGGGTCTCTAATGATTCAGAGACTAAAATGAGAATCTATCCATTATATTGAAATAGAAATAAGGCAGCATGATGTGTCCAGCCAACTAGAACAAATGTATCTAACAACTGAGATCAGTTTCCATGTGGCTAAGAGTCAGAGAAGTTGGGTTTTGTATTGGTTTATGCTTCCAAAAAGCAGGTGCTCCAATCAATTAAAATCAATAGGATTCTGTCCATGACAGTCAGTATGAGCTCTGTAAAGAAAGTGGAAAGACACTAAATGCAGAAATATGAAATGGTCACAAATCCTTGGTTAGTGAGAGTGTGTTGCCAGGGTTGTGTGCAGCCCCAAACAGGGGAGAGTGCTCTTAAGCAGACTCTGAGAATGCCTAATGGACCAGGCCTTGCTTAGTTTAAAATTCCCACTTGTGGGGTAGAGACAGAGCAGCTCAGTAGCACCAGCCAATTTTTCTCCATGCACACCCATTGGTAGAACTCAGGGACTTTAAGCACCTACAGGGTTAGGCAGCCACGAAACAGAGTTTTTGAGAAGCAGAATTTTGGATTTAAGTGCTGAAAGCAGCAGTTTAGTGCCTAAATCTCTTTGTGGCTCTAACCCTGAGTCCATAATGAGAAAGACCTAAGTTAAGCATGCATGTAAGTCTTGGCTATCAGGATCTCAGCTTCTAATCACCCAAAGCTGTGTAACAAATAAGGAGTCTAGTGGCACTTTTAGGCTATGTCTACACTGGCAACTTAGTTTGAATTAAGGAGGCTTAATTCGAACTAACTAAACCATGGCTACACTAGGCTTTAGTTAGTTCAAATTAAGGGCTTCCTTAATTCGAACTAATAAGTTTGAATAGGGCTTTAGAAGTAAGGCTTTAATTCAAACTAACTAGTTCAAATTAGCCAATGTGGCCATGTTAATTCGAACTAATTTCTTACTTCGAACTAACCGGCCATTGAAATAAATGGGAATCGCTAATTCGAACTAGGCAAGTGCTGAAGGTCCGTCTCCCAAGGCTAGAGAGAGTGAGGGATCATTGTGTAGAACAGGCTGTAAATCCTTGATGATGTGCTGTAGAGGTCTGACTGGGGGGTTGTAGATGATGACCAGTGGCGTTCTGTTGTTTTCTTTCTTGGGCTTCTTCTGATTTTTTTTTTCTCATTACAACAGGTGATTTGACCTTACCTTCCTCTATATGCTGTTCCCCAGTGTTTTCAGTCTTAACATCTACTTTGATTTGCTGTTACAGCCTGACCTGATCCTATGTCATACACTTCCCTGCATTTAATTTCCTCCCATTCTGTAAGTTCCCCATCTTCAAAGCATCTGACAAAGTAGGATTTTCTCCCACGAAAGTTCATGCATGTATGTTTGTTTTTCTTATAAATGACAGTGACCTCAATAAAGGAAATTCAGTCAAAATGGGGGGAAAAAAGTGTGCCTCAATTATGAACACATTTCACTGACACATCACAAGGTTTTTAAAAAAATAATAATACAGCATTAGCATTTCAGAAGACAGACCATCCTACAGATTTAGATCTAGATTGACTTGGTTCATTTGAAGTGTAATTAAAAGAACCACAGAAAAAGTGCTTCATTATACCCACCTCTCTCAAAAGTCTCTTAGTCAGTCTCTTACACCTATTATCACTTCATTCCCCAATGAACAGAATCACTATTTACCAGCTCTGCAAAGAATATGGCCTTGGCTCTTAACAGTGAAAGATTTAACCATACCACAAGAATCACACCTACAGTCACATCATGGCAGTGATGATCAGTCTTTGTCCTGGTTGCTACATTTATTTGTAGGAAAAATTTCTCCCCTGGCTTCTGGGAGATGCTGTCTCCATTTTCCCCTTTGATTCCATCTGTGCTTCACTCTCTGCTGCTCGAAGAGGATCAGAGAAAGAGAGAGAGAGAAAAG
Organism: Pelusios castaneus; assembly: GCA_007922175.1. Classification (NCBI taxonomy): domain Eukaryota; kingdom Metazoa; phylum Chordata; order Testudines; family Pelomedusidae; genus Pelusios; species Pelusios castaneus. The sequence continues at coordinate 10,481,814 of ML685821.1, forward strand.
GAAACAGAGCAGGTAACTATCAGCAGTAACTTCACATTTATGTCCACCTCCCATCCTACCTCAGTTACACAATAACAGTTGCTCCAAACATCATGATGGAGGAAAGGTTACACTATTATGGTCACTTTGTAAGCTTATGAAAATCACTTGGAGTAAGGCCCAGATCCTCAAGGTGCCAAATTCCCATTGACAAGAAACTGAAGTATTTTGCCTTCTTGAGTGACTTCCCAGACATTTAACATTCTAAAATATGGGGCTAGTATGATAGTGTCCAACTGTTACAGGACACTAGTTACTAACTCTAGCTTAAGTTTTAAGCTTTGATGGGTTTGGTGGGCACAACGCTGGGAGGCACGATAAAAGCAAACTGCATTTATTAAAAATATAGACAAAAAAGCAAAGAAATAGGAAAGCACCAATGCTTATACCGTTTTAGCAGACGGGAACTTCAGTTAAATGACTGCAGGCGCAGGATATGGGGAGCAATGACTTGTGGCAGCAAACTTAGCAATTGCCCCGATGATGAGGTTTTAAACTTGGGGGGGGCGGGGCTTAGTCATTGGCTTTTATTCTTTTGTTTAAGTGGGTAAATGGCATGCATATTTGGTTATTTTTCATATTTATTTATATATATTTTTGGGTTGGTTTTATTTTGTTATTTTATAGAGCTTGTAAGTTATGTTTGTTATTTGGTGGGAGCAAGGTTCGTTTTTTGGTTAGAATTAGTTTCATTTTGCTTATATTTAGGGTAAATTTTTGGTTATGGCTAATTAATGGCGACACTATTTACTATTAGCTTATTGCGTTACAAGGTTTCTGGTTGGGTACTACACCAACTTTATCTGTGTGAGGCTTAATAATCACAGAAATGTAGGATTGGAAGGGACCTAGTCCAGTCCACTTCACTGATGGAGAACTAAGTATTATGTAGACCATCCCTGAGAGATGTTTGTCTAGCCTCTTCTTAAAAACAGAGATCCCACAATGTCCTTAGTTAATTTGTTCCAGTGCTTAATTAGCCTTACAGTTGGGAAGTTTTTCCTAATATCTAACCTAAATCACCCTTGGTGCAATTTAAGCCCATTGCTTCTTGTCCAGTCCTTAGTAGATACAGAGTGCCACTTATTACTCTCTTCTTTATAACAATCTTTAATACACTTGAAGACTCAGTCTTCTCTTCTCCAGAAGAAACAAACTGGGTTTTTTTCAATATTTCCTATTAGGACATGTTTTCTATACTTTTAATCATTTTTGTTACTCTTCTCTGGACCTCCTTCAATTTCTCCATGTCTTTCCTGAAGTGTCGTGCATAGAACTGGACACAATACTTCAGTGGAAGCCTTATCACTGCTGAGTCAAATGTATTTACTTACAACACTCCTGCTAGTACTACCCAGAATGATGCCTGCTTTTTTGTATAGGGGTTTTTTTTTTTTTTTTTTTTTTTTTTTTTTTGGTGGTGGTGAAATTGTATTACAGTGCTGACTCCTATTTCATTTGTGATCCTATATAACACCCAGTTCCTTTTCTACAGTACTCCTTCCTAGGCAGTCATTGCCCATTTTGTATTTGTGCAATTAATTATTCTTTCTCAAGTGTACTTTGCATTTATTCTTACTGAATTTTCATTGCATTTAATTCAGACCATTTCTCCAATTTGTCAACATCATTTTGAATTTTAATCCTGTACTCCAAAGCACTTGCAATCCCTCCCAGTTTGGTACCATCTGCAACCTTTATAAGCATATTCTCTATGCCATAATCCAAATTTATGAAGATGTCAAATAGAACCAATCCCAGGACAGATCCCAACAGGACCTCACATGATATGGCCTTCCAGCTCAACTGTGAGTTACTGATACCTACTCTGAGTATGGTTTTCCAGCTAGTTGTATACCTACCTTATAGTACATTAGTCTATTAGTATATTTCTCTAGTTTGTTTTTGAGTTCATATGAGATATTATCAAAAGCCTTACAAAAGTCGAAATCTCTGACATCTACCACTTCCCCCCATCCACTAGGCTTGTTACCCCAACAAAGAAGGATATTAGGTTGATTTGACATGATTTGTTCTTGACAAATTCATGTCGACTGTTACTTATTACATTATCTTCTTCTAGGTGCTTATAAATTGATTGTTTAATTATTTGCTTTTCCATTATCTTTCCAGGTATTCAATCAAGGAGTCCTGTCACACATTTAAAGACTAACAAATTTGCCTTTAAAGGGGCCACAGGACTCCTTCACACAATTACCCCTCTGGAACTTTCCAGATACTGAAGTTAAACTGACTGCTCTCTAAGTCCCTGGGTTGTCCTTGTTCCCCTTTTTTGTATATAAGGACTGAATTTGCCCTTTTCCAGTCCTCAGGTATCTATCCCATCTTCTTTGAGTTCTCAAATGACTAATGACTCATAGATCTCTTCATCCAGCTCCTCAAGTATTCTAGAATGTATTTCATCAAGCCCTGACAACTTGAAGACATGTAATTTGTCTATGTAATTCTTAACTTGTTCCTTTCCTATTTTAGCCTCAGATCCTACCCCATTTACATCAATATTCTCTATATTAGTTTATATAACTTTTCTGGTGAAAACTGAAACAAAAGAGGTACTTAACACTTTGGCCATTGCTGCATTTTCTGTTATTGTCTTTTTTCCTCATTAAGTAAAAGGCCTACCCTGTCCTTGGTTTTTCTCTTACTTCCCATGTATTTGCATAATGCTCTCTTACTACCCTTTAAATCCTAGCTAATTTAATCTCATTTTGCTCCTTGGGCATTCTAATTTTTTTCCCTACATACTTGTTTTTTGAAGGTTTTTTTTTAATATCCATCCTTTGTAATTTGAATGAGTTTCAGATAATTAAAGATCTCTTAGTTAAGTCAGGGTGGTCTCTTACCAAACTTCCAATCTTTTAATGTTCTTAAAGCATTTCAAGACACTAATATTAAGAACCTCATATGAGGGAAAACTACTGAATTTTCAGAGAGAGGAGAGATATTTTCAGTACCTGTTATAGTTTTTATGTTAGCTCTCCTTTGTTTTAGCCCCCAAAAATTCACCTATGGAATTATAACACAGAAGATTCTGTCAAGGTTCTCTTTAATAATTGAAATATTTGTTGCTATTTTTATAAATTAATGATTCTTTTAAAGCATAAAACTGTTAAAAACAGAACAGTAGCCCCAAGACATTGGCTGCAGGGATTTTAGTAGATTGCTGAAGAACATCAGAGGTTACACAGAAAATCAAGATGATAAACACAAAAAAGGTTATGGGAATCTTGCTGAACTACAGTACATCTCTTATTCCCATGATATTTCATACAAAATTGTGATAAACAACCTGAAATATGCAGGCAGTCTTCCTTTAAAAAGTCATTTTTATGACAATTCTCTCCAGAAGAGTTTTTAAGGGAAGCTTGCCAAATTTTCCAGAGTCCTGTTGAACCTGCCTGCTAGGCTCTTAAGAAAGTTAAAAGAGGATTTTGTTCCTCCCATAAAACATAAGGAAGAACTATGGCACACTCAAACCTCACAATGTAGTCCTGGTCCACGACTGGGACTTCTACGTGCTATTGCAATACAAATAAATAATTAATAAGCCATTGTCCCTGACCACCTGTAAGTTATTTTCATCAATCTATTTATTGAACATGGACAGTCTAACTTTCTATATTTTAATTTATTTGTGAATAAGAAGAGAAAAACAAAAATATACAACCTTAAACCACAAATGGAGTGTCTCTTGTTGAGAGGGAGAAACAGTTTTAATTTTATTCAGGAGAGTCAGTAAATAGCTTGCAGACCTAAATTACAGTTAATGACCCATATGCTTTTCTAGCATTAGGCTAAAAGCCAATATTTATACTTCCATGAACCTACAGCATTGATCTAAATGAAATCAAAGAAGCTGGAAACAGTCGGGAATGTAAACAGCTGATGCTTCTGGAAAATTACATCAGCATTTGTAGCCATCCCTAGAGAAATGCCTGTTAAAATACTTTATTTCTAGCTGGGGGTGAGAGTAAAGAGACATTTTTCCTGGTTTTCTCCTAATGCTCTGTAACACCTTATACTGTCAATGTCTATTTCTCTCCTTTCTTAAGGACATTGCCATTCCACACTAAATCAGTAAGTCAGGAGATTGCATACCATGCTTATCCACCATGGATCCAGACTTGTTACCAGGTTACATAGGCTTTACTGAAGGAATTTTGTTCAATTACTCTTAACAGAAGTGAAGGAGGAGAAAACCCCTCTAAAACTGTTTCCCACTTGTTTCTTACTCTAAGTTCCTTATATGTGATCGTTTGTAGCAAACCTAACTAATAATAATAGTTATACCTAACTTATTATTTCACACCTTCACCCTTAGATTCCAAAATATTTTTTTTTTAAAAAGAGGCAATTATCTTTATCAATTTTATGCAGAGACTTGTTCTACACTAGACATCATGGGCAGCAGATCGTGGGGTGTATGTAGTTACATGTCATGCTGAAAAGCAGGCTGTGTTCACACTGCAGTCATTTTAGGTTTTATAAAGGCTACAGAACCCTAAATGGAGCATATTTTGATACCATGGGTGAAAATTTGGCCCCATTGAAATCAATGAGAGTTATGCGTAATGGAGAATACCTCAGATATTTTGGGTGCTACCATAAATGATATAATACAAAATAAATAAGATTTCAGAGGAGCTGCATGGTCCAGTGAATAGGGCACTGGACCAGGACTTATGAGACCTGGATTCTGTTTATGATTCCACTCCTGACTCTGCTATATTACTCAGTCCGGGCAAGTCACTGCTCTATTTCTTCTCCCATCCTTTGAGTGTCTTATTTAGACTTGAGTTCTTCAGGGTAGGGACTGTCTCTTGCCATGTATTTGTCCATTGCCTAGTACATTGGATCCCTGATCTAGCTAGGGACTCTAGGCACTACTATAATACCACCTAATAAATACTAATGAATTTTACTACATGGCTTTTGTCATGATGACCTTTCTTTGTCTTATGATCTCTCTTCTTGCATCTAATGGCAATGTTTTAACAATATATTAGTGGTTCTCAAGCAAGGGCATATGTACCCCCGAGGTATGCAAAGGTCTTCCAAGGGGTACATCAACTCATCTAGGCTATGTCTACACTTGAAAAGTGAAGTCAACTTTATAAAGTTGACTTTAAGTTGACTTAAAGTGGACCTTATTAAGTTGACTTAACAGAAGTGGACTTAACTTTTCAAGTGTAGATGTGGCCCCTTTTCTACCTTATTAGGTCAACATAACATTTTTAAGTCAACTTAATAAGGTCCACCTATGCACTACTCTGCATCTCCACTGGTTTAAGTTGACTTAATAAAGTCCACTGAAGCGCTAGTTCGAATTAAAATGAGGTTTTATTAATTCGAACTAACTTTTCCTTAATTCGACTTCAGGAGCAGCTTAAGTTGAATTAAGGAAAGTCCAGTGTAGATGAGGAGTAAATTAAATCGACTTAATTTGTAAGTGTAGACACACTCCTAGATAGTTGCCTCATTATACAATAGGCTACATAAAAAGCATTAGCAAAGTCAGTACAAATTAAAATTCACACAGACAAAATGAAAAGCAAGCAGTTTTTCAGTAATAGCATCCTGTGACCTTTTTGTATTTTTAATGTCTGAATTTGTAAGCAAATTGTTTTTAAGTACAGTGAATCTTGGGGTATGCAAGATAAATCATACTCCTGAAAGAGGTACAGTAGTCTGGAGAGGTTGGGAACCACTGCACTATATTACATGGAACTTCATCAGAAATTAACTTTGTAAAGTTCTGCCCATTAATTCAAGTCATTATAGCTCAGCAAAGTAGCTTTCTATCAAACGCTCCTCCAGCAGAACACAAAGCATTGCAACAGACAGATGATGGCTACTCAGGCAATTGGAAATTATAACTGGTGTTAATTCCCAGCAGAAACACTTTCGCATTTCATTTTTGCACCCACAAAAGTTGAATGATTTATGAGTCAGATTCTTGTATGCTGTTCACAGCTTTAGCTCCATTGTAATTCCTTCTTACAAAGGATTGCTTTTTCTTCAACCTTGCTTTTTTCTGCAAAAGACTGTTGCCAGTGGCTGACGGAAGACTGAGAGTAGATAGAATTGCTTTTGTGGGGCCTTTGCTTGCACACGCCTGGTTTTCATGACATGACTAATCTTGGGGAGTGCTTTAGGATATATGACATAGATTCATAGGAGAGGCACTCAGAATCAGTGAATTTAAATTTTCAATTAACGTAAATGAAATCCTGAAAGGGTTCTAGATTAAGGATGGATACATAAAAACAGAAGCACCTGAACGTTTCATTCCACTGACAGTTGATTTTACCATTTGGCTGGTATCTCAACATGGCATTCACGGACTAGTAAAATAGAACATTTGTAGTAAATGTAGAGATATAGCCTGTAGACAGGCTGTATCTTAAACAGGAGAATTAGGCGAATGTTAGGTTTACCTTCATTCTAATGCTGTGTTCAGTGTAACCAGAGCAATGCTGTGCTTTCAGATAATATTTCATAAGGTCAAGTGAATGAACTAGTGCAAGAGAAGAGTCACTGGGGCTGATCCTCCTCTTGCCCACATAGTATAAATCAGGATTAATTGACACTGGTGAAGTACTATTCAATTCCATGGAATTTACTCCTGATTTATACTTGTGTGAGCGAGTGGATAATAGGGCACAGCATCTCCAGTAAAGGTAGTGGGGCCAAATCCTGGTACCTGGTTGTTCTAGGAGTGGGTTTAGCCAGGGTATTTTTCTACTGTGGCAATCCTGCTGCCAGAAGAGTCTCTTTGGATTATGAGCAGCTGGGTAAGCCCTGAGGCTATTTAATTTATATCAAGTATCAGTACAAGTCCTTGGGCAGAACTGCAAGAGAGAGAGAAAAAAAGGTGCATCCAATTTGTCATTCCCCTTCCCCTCCACTTCTGCTTTAAGAATGGCTTCATTCAACCTTTGCAGATAACAATGGGGACTGGAAGGGGTGGGGAAAACAAGACATTCTGGAAGATTGAAGAGAAGGCAGTAACTCCAAAGGCAGCCAAAATCTATTCAGCAAAAACAGCTGTATAGTATTGGTCAGAAAAACTCCCACCAATTAGTAGCAACAGAGGATTTTCGGTAGCTGAGGGTGCAGATGAAAGGGATAATGAAATGTTTATTTTTAGTTATGTTGGCTAGTTGCTTATGTAAATGATCTTATAACAAACAAGAAAACACTTAAGTAAAATGCCATTTAAAAAGAGATGAGAAATTTGGACAAATAACAACATGCTAAATTATGGATGCTCCACAGCTATGTCCAGTTGTCATAAAGTGGAAGAGCCAATTTGGGCTGTTCTAGTGCAGAAAGCTATTGTTTAACAGTTACCAATTTTCACTTGAAAAAGCTCCTAGCATTGTTTATCTTGTCTAGTCTTTCCTTTCGCAAGCAAAAGAAATATATAAACTAGACAAGCAGCTGGGCCAAAGTTTGACCCAAAGCTTCTCCAAGAAGTTGTAGAAATTTAAGAAGTCTGAGATTGGGTCGAGGCCTATTGCTAATTTAAGTCACTACATGTGAGATCTGGAATCTTAGAAACATAGGAATGGAAAGGCTCTCTACTCCATTTCCCCCATGCTGAGGCAGAATTCAGTATACCTAGTCCTAGATCATCCCTGACAGGTGTGTGGGCAGTCCTCATTTTTGGAGATTTTTAAGAACAGGTTGGACAGTCTCCCTAAGTCTCCTGTTCTGCTACATAAGTATATAGTTAGAAAGCTTTTCCTAATATCAACCTAAATCTCCCTTTTTGCAAACTAAACCCATAACTACTTTCTCTACCGTCTGTGAACATAGAGAACCCTTGATCATTGACTGTCCTCTTCATAAAAAACCTTTTGGATAGTTGAAGCCTTTTGCACCCTCCCTCCCTGTTATAACATGCCTAAACTAGACTAAATATGCCCAATTCTTTTCTCATAAGCCTGTTTTCAAAATCTCTTATTTTTGTCATTCTCTTCTGGATTCTCCAGTTTATTCACTTGTTCTTAAAGTGTGGTACACAAAACTAGACACAGCACTTCATGTGAAACTTCAGGAGAGCAGAACAGTGACCCCATTCATTTTATGTTGTTTGTAGACTTTGTAAAATAAATAAATAAAGTGTAATAAAAATGTCCTACACTCTACTCACACTTTCAATTTAAATTTCTAAACATTTACACTTCCCAACCAATTGTAACTAGATCCAATAGGCTGAAAACCTGTGCAATATACGGTGTATATTTTGTAATCCAGACAGATCAGATTGGAAGTGATGGAAACCGTGGAAGAAGGGAGAAATCCCTTTGTTTAAATAAACCATCTAGAAAATGACCTTCAACATATTGTATGAATATGGTATTACATTGTGAAGAAGTACTGCTTTTTGTCCCATAGAACTGAATGTGTTACCCCTCATAAATGAAACATTGACATTTATTCACTTCAGTTCTAATGTCAGCTACGTGTAAATAATTTGAACTTAGAGGAGAGATGGGCTAATGATTTGAACCCAGAACTTAGTGCCTTCAGCTCAGGAGTTCTAAACAGAGCTCCAACACAGGCTATCATTGTGGTTTTGGGCAAATCACTTAAGAAAACAGCAGCACTGAGAAGTTATCTTTAAACTGTGGATAACAGCTGTCTCTAAGGGATGCTGTGAGGATTAGCTAAGAGTTTGTAGCATACTTTGAAGATAAGCTTCTGTATAAAGTGTTGGTGATAATTTTAGAAGCCTGCAGATGGAGAATTAGTTATATGACATGGTTGATTTAAAACATATAATGGTATGGCAATGCTTGATCAATGATTTGTTTTTAATTTCCTCTAGTCTCAGTGAGAGACCACAGTTTTCTTATAGTGTTTCATTTTGCAAGGTTCAACTTCTTGCTATACAGAGGAAGGAAACCTTGAAAAGGGTATGCAGAACAATGAAGACACCACCAGTAATAAGGCTGAGGAGAATGTATCCATCAGAAAATCAATTAGCATTCTGCTTTATCATTTATTTACCTTTTTATAGAACTTTCTGGGCCAAATTCACTAAAGGAACAATTTAAACTATTCAGAGTTAGTGTTTTCTGGTCATTATTAACTTTATTATCTTTCTCACATAGTCCTTCCCTTTCCTTCTTGGTAGAATCATCATTCATTTTCTTTAAGACCTGAAAACGGACTCAGCATTATACAAAGCACACTGTCCCAAGCAACTGAAATCTAAATAGCCAGACAACACAAATCATATACCAAAACCAATGAGACACCTGTCCCATTGGGAAACCAAATCAGAGAGGTAAAATGCCCTTGGCTTAACACCTAGGTGGGAATCCCTGTGAATGTCAAATTTAAATGCAGGGCAGATCAAAAGGTCTCACACTGAAATTTCAAATATTTGAAAAGTGTGCTTGTTGTGGTGTTTGTTGTCAGTCTGGTCAGCAGCCTTAGTAGCCAGGGCCTGCTGCCCGCAGTCTCTCTTTTCATCTAATGTGTTTGGGACCCCTGAACAGGGTTCAGCTGCATCTGCCCATTCCAGGGCTAGGCACATGGGACTCTACGGTGGATAAGTGGACCCAGGCCCTCCTGCTCCACCAGGTCCCATTCCTGGGCCATGAAAAAGTGTGACAGCTCAAGCTGACATGAGCTTGGCCCACCTCCTGTTCACCTTCCTCTGGGCCACTTCTTACCCCACCCACTGACTCAGTTTGGGGCAGAGCTGCTGTCTGTCTATAGTGCTTTGTTACAAACCCCCCAGAGTCTTGGGCTGATGCAGGCAACCCTCTGGCGCCCCCGCTCATTTCCCTGGAGTGACATCTCAAAAGGAAAAGGGGCCAGATTCAAAGCTGAATCTCCTTAGTGAGAGCTTCTTCTCCTCCTGCCTCAGAGCAGTGCATCTCCTGGGTATGGCTTCTCTCCTCCCTCTACTGGGACTGCTGGAACCATCTTTGTACTGTTCCATTACCCAGGAGCATGTTTGCCATCACCTGAAGGATAGAGCTTTTCTGGCCCAGCATGGTTCCATTCTTTCCCCAGCCTTGGCCTCAGGGAAGGGTTTGTAAACTCCACAGCAGACTTATTTAACAATTTTCTTTTATGAAACCTGTAATGCTACGGGAGAGTCACCTGATTAGCAACTACAATCCAGGCAGTTTTAAACCGAAAGAGACCATTGTGACCACTTCGTTTAGCCTCCTGCATAACACAGGCCATAGAATTTCACCCACATCAAGCCTATGTAGCTTAAGTCTTACACATTTTATTTAACTGAAGATATAGGCAGGCAAAACTAAGAGAAATGCTGCTTCTACTGTAATTGTGAAGCAGTTTTTTGCAGAAGTTGGACCCTACCATAGCAAAGTTGATTCCCCATCAGATTTGAGTGTATCTTTTTTTAGCTACAGAGTTGCTGCATCCAAGATGCACCCATGCAAACAAACAAGAAGACAAAAAAAGTTACATAACCAAGCTTCCTTATAATTCAGAAAAGAAAACAAGATTACCAAAATACATTGCACTGTTTTCACTTGAAAATGAACCGTTTTCCAAGCTGAACAAGGGGAAGTGACACTCATTGCTGCAAAAGATGTCAAACTGAATTTAGCTAATTTCTGAGCAGACGTGGATTTCCAGTGACAACATGTGGAAGTTTGCATTTCTCCACAGACCTGATGTGAAAACATTTGATTACATTTCCATCAAAAGCTAGATTTTGCCAGTGTTGAATTTTGAAATATTTCACAACCGCTTTTTTGTGATATGAAACAGGCCTAACCAGAACTCTGGAGTTCCTGGTTTCTATCCCTGTGCTCAAACCACACCTTTCTTATGCTTCTGATTTATGTAAACATCCTAGTAAAAGCCCTTTTAGTTTTCATTTCATCTTCCCTGTTGCTCACAAATCTTCAGGAACTTGCAGTCTTATCTTATGTCCTATTCAAAGTGAGCACATGCATTTTGAATTAGTTATCATTTATGTAAAAACCACCCCTCAAACTTTGGTCCAGTGTAATCAGAGGAAGGAAAGCTAGCTAACAAAGTGGAAACTGTACTATGTGCCATAAAATGAATAGCTGGGGCACAAATGCCATGAAGAAAGTGATAGGTTAACCTGGGATACATGACTAAAGGACACCAATGGGGAGTCCAATCAAGTCTGAATCAATGCTCAGATTTTGCACAGCCTGACAAATCTTTCTTGCTATTTATGGCTGCAGTCAATCACTCTCATCTCTGGGATTGCAGGTGGTAATTATAGAAGTGGTAGTCGGGAATTTTTCACTTTTTCTCATGGTCCAGCTTATCAAACAGTTCACGATTTACCATTGGGGGGAGAATGGAATGAGTGAGCCGAGATTTGTACATTTTGAAATCCTAGTTGTGCAGTTATTCTCACATTGATTTTGATGTGTGTGTTTAATATTGATTTCTGCGAGAGCCGAGGGGAGGGGAGGGAGGCATTCATTGGACTACATGTGCTAATGGAAGCTGGCAAGTTTTCTGTTTCCCACTTAAACGAACAGTGTTCCAAATTCCAATTGTCACAAGATGCCATGATCAGAAAATGTAGCCATTTTTCTTTCTCTCTTCCTCTCAGTCTAAAGTGGCTTTATTACTGAGTAATAAGAAGAAAAATGAATACGTGCAAAAATATTAAAGTATGTATAAAGTAGAATCTAAAACCTGAACATGGTCATAATGACAGAGATTAGAACTGAGGGAAAAAATCCTATTAGATCAAGGCCGTCTCCCTACCAATGAAGGATAGTACAAGTTCTTTTGTTAACTGTAAATCAGAGGGGCAAACCTCTATGCAAAGGGAAATTTATGCCCTATAACTTGATTAATTCCAAAGCAACTTTCTGGTACAAATATAAGGTTCTACAGCTGGATTAGAATATAATTCCCCACTACACTATGCCTGGAACAAATTGTAATTCACTAGGCCCCATAACAAGACACTGAACTGAAGCATCAGCCTCCAAATCTATTTTTTCTTCCCAGAAGGCACACAAACAAGCTTGCAATTTCATCCTCACCAGGACACAAGAAAAATGCCATCTGACATTATTTCTGATTTAGTGCCAAAGTTAGGGTGACCAGATGCCCTGATTTTATAGAACTAGTCCCAATATGCAGAGCTTTAGTCACATATTACCCCCACACTAGCTATCTGGTCACCCTAGAAAGTGGACCAGCTGTTTTGCCAACTCAAATGAAGACATTATTTGCTATTCTCGGAAGAGACAATGTCTATAATCTCCACATACAATGATGAATATCCTTGCGACAGCATGCAGGTTTTCACAAAAATTCTCATACTGGGTCAAGAGCGTCATTTCAACATTTCCTTCCATTTTTTCAAAGGTGAAAAATGACAGAATATCATCCTGAATGTCTGGCCTACATTTAGGCCAATTGAAATATCAACCTTTTACATAGAAACACACCTGTTTTAATGGGTGAAAGCTTTTATTCCAGAGAACAAACATGAAGAATTTTAAGATGAAACAGTGAGAGGTTTTATTTAAAACATTTACTAAAGGCAATTCCCCCTCTCCACCCGCTAAACTTTTGCACATCTGTCTATCCTGACCTTATAAATATGTACAGGACACCAACATTTCCTACAGGGAAGTGTGTGAGGTGAAAAGCCAGTCACAAATCTGACAGATAGCCAACAAGTATAACTTAAAAAAGTCAGACATATATATGTCATCGCCTTATACTCTTATGTTTTAAGTGCTCAAGGCACAGTGGATTCTGATTCATCCAATGTAACTGTTGAAACATAACTGAAGGGCAGGCATCTTCCCCTTTTAATTGTCTTTAGCTAGAGGTACAATGATTATTAGAATATCATTAAGTACAGCATTTATTTATATGCCATAACATCAAAGTCAAGAGAGGTAGACTAACAAACACAAAACAGGAAAGACATTATTATATATACACAGAGACGCGAAGAATTTGTGTACCTAATTCTAAATCTAACTCCCTAATTGTAGAAGAGAGTGCTTCCCCCTTCATGCCTACCCAAGAGCGCTGCTCAGACCACATGGCTCCTTCCTACAGAACCCTCCGTTGGCTTTGTCTTGAATTTCACATCAAGATCAAGCTTTCCTTGCTTTTCTTCTTAGCTTTAAACAACTCCTTTGCCACCTATGTGTAATATCCTCCATCCCTTCCTTTTTCTGCTAATAAACCCCACATCACTACCGCCTGGATTTCCTTCTCTTTTATTCATGAATTCTTCTGTACTGCTCCCTCCAACTACAGGGATCTTCCTCTTTATCCTAATGCACCAGGCATTCTCCTCCTTGACATTTATCTCTTTTCTGAAAAATCTTCTTCTGCACAAATATCCACAAATACCAGACCACCTTGGTTAAAAAAAAAAAAAAAAAAAAAAAAAAGCCATCCCAAACTTACCCACCCTCACACCTAACTCTAAATGAAGACCAACCTCTAGATCTCCCAGTGTGATCTTCCATTGTGAATGTAGCCTGGAAAACTCCTTTGGGCAAAGTATGTGTTGTCCTTTTCTTGTACAGCACTTTAGTCATGTCACAAATAAAAAACAAGAGAGATGCTTCAGGTACTGTTATCCCCACATTGGCTTTATGCTTCATAGATTTTCCTTTGAAGTAGTAGCTGGAAAATGTCCCCATTCTGTGGGTTTTCAGGAGTTTCTGTACTGCTGTGTTTCCACTCCTCCTTTTCCTAGACAGCTTATATAACTTTACACACCAGATGTGCCAGATTCCAAGTAATTTAGTCTTGATCTGAGCTCAAACACTGTTTCCTTTGATTGACAGTTAACCCCATTTTTCTGAAGCTGGTAGTTCACACCTCTTTTCAGAGTGCAATCCTAAAGATACCACAAGCAATATCCCCTACCATTTCTTCAGAAATCCCTTTTACATCACATTTAGACAGTCCCAAGGTTCTTTAATTTTATTACACACTGGCTCTTCCAGACAGCTGCATCCCATGGCTATGTCTACACTGATAGTTTAAGTCGACTTAAAGAGGCTTAAGTCAGCTTAAATTAAGCTGCTTCCACACTAGGCTTTCATTAAGTCGACTTAATGAAAGCTTAAGTCGACTTAATAAGAACCGCGTAATAGGTCAACTTAAACCTGCTTAGGTCAACCTAACCCTTCTTTAGGTTGACCTAAGCCCAGTGTGGACATTTAAGTCCATTTTGTTAAGTCGACCTAAAGGGAGTTAGGTCAACTTAACAAAGTGGACTTTGTCCACGACCATGGACAGCACTTTGTTAAGTCGACTTAATAAGGGTGATTTTAAGTCGACTTAAAGTCAATCTTATTAAGTCGAATTAACAAAGTCGACCTAACTTTTCCTAGTGTAGACATACCCCATATGTGCTGAGGAGTCCCATGCTGGGGAACAGATATTAACAGCATCTATTGGCTTACAAACACTACCCCACTGTCCCTTGTGAGCAAAAATCACCCCTCCTCAATACGACAATTGTTGAAGCTAGTCCAGAGCCATTCTCCAAATGCTTAGTTAAAAACAAGACCAAATCAAATTCGAACTGGAAACTATGAAAGGAGAGCTTCACACCTCCTTGTGACAAGGGCTGGGTATTACTTCTCCCCTCCTCTGGTGCCCCCTTCCATCACTCGCTTGCACCTTGCCCCTCTCTCTCCCTGGGACCTGGGGTGCCCCTTCTTTGCAATTCAGCCCTCTGGCCACATCACTTTATAGTCTTCCACCTCCCAGGGTAACACCTCACAACAGACAAGCAGACCGTATGCCATCTCAGGAAGTCTTCTTTTCTAACTCGAGGTCCTGTGCTACTTTGCCAGTGGCTGATAGGGATGTGGGCCTTCCTGCTACTTATTTCCAGCACAAGAGTCCTTTGACTAGCAGTCCAGATCTGCTCAGTTTTAGTCCCTGTTGCTGTTTCCCTAGGCTCCTTCCCACCCCACCTCTCTATCTCATTGCCTATCTCTGGGTTTGCCCCACAGTTTCCTTCACTCCCTGTAGCTACATCAGGCCTCTTAGCCTTTTGCCATGTTCCCTAATCCAGGACAGGACTTAGGTATCACTCTCCCCTAGATTTCCTTGCTGATTTTGGCCAACTCCATTCCTGCTAGGGAGTGACTGCAGATTTCATCCCTCCCCTCACTTCCTGGCTTTTTTCTTTGTCTACATTTCCTCCTCCATTTTGGCTTCCTCTTCCATTAGGCCTTTTCAATCCCTGGTTCCTCACCAAGTGCAGCATTTAAGGTTAGCTGTCCCCTTCTGGCACTCATTAACCAACAGTTCATCAAGGGTCTGTATATCCTTCAGCTTAAATGGCCAATTAACCCCACCCTGTTTCTGGGGTTGGGATTCAGCAAGAGAGGCAATTCCTCTTTGAGGTGAGCAATGGAGAAGTGTTAGGAATGGAGTTGGTTAGAACATGAAATCCCTTCCTAGAGGAGGGAAAGCAATGTTTTGGGGGGCGGGGGAGAAATGTCCTGAACTGGAACAAAATGTCAAAAATGCAAATTCTTCTGTGGGAAGTTTTTCAAGAAAAACTTCATTGTGGAAGAACCAAAATGGATTTTTTTGTTTTGTTTTATTTCCTGGCAACTTGCCTGGATAGCTGTTGTTTCATTCTTTGGGCTGGAAAAGCAAAGAGCCTGACTGCTCAGCCTTCCCACAGTGCCTCTCCCCCAGAGAAACAGTCTGGGGTCTCAGCCTTTTCACCTTTTCCAAATTGTGGCAGAGGTGAAGTGCCCTGGTTCACTGTCTCTTTGGCCACAGAGCTGTGTGGAGTATGGCAGAGAATTAGAGAGATCAGGTACAGCAACCCTTCAAGAAAGCTTTACTCAATTTCCCTTGAAGAAAATGAAATCTACAGGACTCTTCAGGTGGGCAGCTGGAGAGCCACCATTTCAATTTTTCCTCCAAGAAAATTAAATTTTTTCAGTAAAACTTAAAAACAGAAACAAGAACCAAAAAAAAAGCGCAAAAAGCTCTCTTTTGTTTGTGTGAGAATGATTTTCTGATGAAACTTCTTTACCAGCTTTTATTTAGGAATCAGGTCAAGGGAATTTAGGGGACAGAGTGATGGACTCAAAGAAAACAAAGCAATTTGGTTGGATTAAGGAGGAAGTGGGGAAGGCTGGAATACAAAGGAGACTAGTGTGGTATGAGTTAAAGTTCAGAGAAGCATTTAAAACATTTTTAGAATTATTGAAAATGAACCAAACTCCAAAAACCCACTGAATTTAATCTAATAATGGAAAACATCAGTTCCTGCTTAATGGCAAGTGACAAGTGGAGAAAAGATGACTTTTAAAGTAATTGCTTTTGTAAATCACTGTTTTATTAAAGGCAAAGGGGGTGGGGGAATAGCAATTCTCAGACAAGCACACCGCTGTAGGTGGCATTTAAACATCATAAGCCATGTGGCTGAGTAATACATAAATTCAGGAACAATATTCAGTGAAATAACAGTACATGAGCTATTTCACACTTCTGTGGCCTTTTTGCCTAGAGAGCTGCTATTTCATTTCTCATTAATAAGATTCATTCAGCTCCTGGAAGAGTCAGATTGAACTGGGAGAGCCACGATAGCCTTAATACAAGGCGGTTTTTCTAAAAGAATTAGCCTTGCATTTGAAAGTGAAGGATCAATATTAAATTAGATCTTGCATTGAAGGAATGGCGCTGCTTTTTTGCACCAGGCTATTACATCATGTCATACAAATCAATATCTAACTATCCCAAAAGCCCTGGATGGCTAAAAAAAAGCTATTTGTAAAGAAAAACAATTATTGATCATTTTACCTTTCCATCAGATAACAGAAATGAGGACAGTGTATCCAAGAAAGATATACAACAGAGTCCTGTGGCACTTTTAAAGACTAACAGATTTATTTATTGCATGAGCTTTCGTGGGAGAAAATCCCACTTCGTCAGATGCTTTGAAGATGGGAAAGCATCTGACGAAGTGGGATTTTTCTCCCATGAAAGCTCATGCAATAAATAAATCTGTTAGTCTTTAAAAGCGCCACAAGACTCTGTTGTCTTTCTACAATAGACTAACACAGCTACCCCTTTGGAATTTGGCCAAGAAAGATATGACATTCAGCTGGGAATACTTGACTTCATTATTGCCTATGCAATAACAACTCTCGTACAGTTGTTAGAAGTTATGAAATGAGTTTTGTGGTTCTTAGAGTCACTGACATCACAACTAATGCTGGAGTATTCTAATTGGAACCTTCTCTGGCTCCCTCAGCAGAGAGCTCTATGGAATGATATGGAGACTAGATTTGTTTCTATGCCCAATCTCAGGAGTGGTCTCTCCAGGGCAGAGCTGAGGCACATAGCCTAAGCTATGTGGAGAAACTTGTGCTACTGCTACAACCTGTCCTATCTTATTTTCATGTGTCCTCAATTGTGCATTAGTCTTTTAAACATAGTAAAATATGTACCATTAATAATTCCTTTCACTGAACTGTCTTCCAAGGGAATTTGCTCTAGGCACTTCATCTAACCTGCAACACAAGTCTCTCTCTGTAAAATAGGGATAATATTTCACTACCACACCAGGGTTTTGTGAGAATAAAATCTAACAGTGATTGTGACGTGATCATATAATACAGTGATGAAATCCAGACAAGTACCTAGATAGACATCAGTTTATTTACTCCTGATTAACCTCTGTGGGCCTTGTTCTGATTTTGCCAGCTCTAATATCAACCATTCAAGTGTGACACGCACAAGTAATATGTTTGCTTCCCCAGTTACTCTAATCAGCTAATTACAACATAATAGTACCCACATTTTTGTTAAGCAGAACCTCCAGTTATGCTTCTTTCCAGGTTTTATGCTACTCTTTAAGAACTGATATAATCTACTGGTGAGTTTGTTATAGGTCCTTCTCTGTGCTGATCCACAGAAGATATTTGTTATTAAAACTCCCAGCTACAGAGTTTTAGCTCAAGCTGTAGTAACTTACACAAAAGTTTTAGCTCTGGAGGGGCCTGATTCAATCACGGATGTGTCACGAGGGAGGCCATCACACCAGCACGAAGAGTAGGTGCCTTTTGTAATAATGCACTGGGTATTGCTGCCCAGCATTGTCCAACTCTTGAACCACAAACACTATTGGGATGCAAGGAGGCAATGATACAGCACAAAAACAACACTAAGAATATGGGCAGCAGATGCTCTTGGTAGAAGGATGGCACTGCCAGCCGTTCAGTCCTGAATGTATATTTCACAGATCAGAGTGTGTTACAAGTTAGAGGTGGAAGAGAGCAAACTTTGAACAAGAGCAGTGAATCCACCAAGTGAAGCAGAGAGAATGGTCAGAATAGAACAAAGAAGGAGTCCTGTGGCACTTTTAGGGTACGTCTACTCTAGAGGCTCTCTTAAGTCGACTTAGAGAGTCCACAGCCCTACATCCACACTGGCAGGTGCTAGGTTGAGGGAGGAGTGGCCAGAAACTCTGCAAGGGGGCCTGGAGGCCAATTAGGTTGACTTAAGGGCCATTCCCCATCTACATTGGCTTAAGTTGACTTCATAAGATCAATTTAAGCCTTAGGTCGACCTTAAGAGATGGTGTTATTAAGTCGACTTAAGGAAGCACTTAAGTCGACTTAATAAAAGCCCAGTGTGGACACAGGAGTCTGTAGGTCAACTTAACCTTCCTTAAGTCGACCTAAGGCTCCAGTGTGGACATACCCTTAAAGACTAACAAATTTATTTATCATGTGAGCTTTTGTGGGAGAAAATCCCACTACGTCAGACGGTTGAAGATGGAGAAGTAGTCTAGCGTCTGACAAAGTGGGATTTTCTCCCATGAAAGCTCATGCAATAAATAAATGTGTTAGGCTTTAAAAGTGCCACAGGACTGCTTGTTTGTTTTGCTAAACTAGACTAACCCAGCTACCCCTTTGGAACTGGTCAGAATAGAGTGCACAGTTTGGATCACTACACTAACCAGATGGGATGACAGAATATTGATATACACCTACATCTACTACACAGGACAACATAAAGCACTCCACTGTCACATTCAAACCTTTACAAATCCCTTTGCCAGCTCTTGCTCCTTGATCTATCCTTAAAAAGACTTTTTACCTGCCAAAAGCAAGTTCAATCTCTATGTTTCTGTCACACATCGCACACTGAAAACAGCAGGAATCTGTACACCTTGGACTGCTGTAGTAGTCTGCACGGTCAGAGATGTTATTGATGGGAATAGGAGAAGGACCCAGATTAGGGTTAAAATAAGGTTTGTGTTAGAAGCCTAAACAAAAGAACTAAGGTTTCTATGTTTAGTCCTTGTGAAATCCCACCATCTTGGGCTGAAATAGTGAGAGAATGAATTATCTTGTGAGACTTGGGCTACTTGTATTATTGGGACCTGGTCTCAGATCAGACCCATGGGGCTAACTTTTGACCTGAATCCGAAACCCAAAATTCAGAGATGTATGGACTGGGGATCAGATTCTCAGTGACTGTAAAGTAATTTCCTCAAAGACATGCTGGAGATGAGGCCTTATGTTTTCAGCACCTCTTTGGCAGAAAGAGAATCTTTAACTCAGCTCTTGGCAGGTAAAAGAAGGAAATTTTAACAATTTAACTGTATTTATTTGGTTTTAAACAATTTAACTGTATTTATTTGGTTTTAGCCCACGCACTTTCTGTTGTTAATTAGTGATCTTATAGAGGATTAAGTGTTTATTTTAAGTATATTTCAGTTCGCCACCATTTCTTTTTTTAAATAACCCTCCATTTGTTGAGGAGAAAATAGAGATCAAAGCAGTGGATATAAAAAATAATAGAAATTACCATCTACAAAGTTTTGGTTAGCAAAAACAATTGGCTTTAATTAGCAAGCTTTATCCGTTTACCATTTGTTCGGCTTTGAAATTTTCCTGGGACCTAACTGTGATTAGCTTCAAAAGCGTTTTCTCAAGGAAAACCTTCAAAGCTAACACCTAAACTGTCTCCGAAGGGTAATAGGATCTGAAAATTCAGTGACTCTTAGGTTACTCAGTATCTGAACTTCTTTCAAGTACAGGGCTTGGGAGCAATTGCACGTGAAACACAGGTTGACTCTTCATTGACAGCAGTTTTAGACTGGTATAACACCATTGTCTTTTATGGAGTGACTCCTGATTTACAATAGTGTAAGATCAGAATCAGGCCCACTGGATTCAGCAAAATGCAGAAAATGATGGCCTTCTACAGATTTATCAGCCACTTGAATGGCATGACTTACATGTTATAGAACTACTTCCAAGAGCGGCTTGTAGTTGCTAGGATTTTGCTTTATATTTAATGTTTTACTAACACAGCAGAAATTGCAAGTCAAGCAGCGGTAACCTATTCTAGACCTTTAACAAGGGGAAAGATAGTAATCAGTATGCATGGACAAAGCCATTGCTCCCACCCAACGGTTCTGGAACAATTTTTATAATGATGTTGCTGACAAATTTTGACCCAGCTGTACTCCCTGTATAGGATGGAAATCACTTCAGGCTGGATGGTCAAGTAGCACCCTCTCCCCTGCATTCCTAGTTCCAACACCTATGCCCCCAGACCACTTGCAGTTCTCCTTATACATCTCAGAAAGAGATGCCACTAACATTTCTCTTGAACATGAAGGACTCTGTGAAGAATTTTTTTTCCAATCCAGTGAAATCCTATTCCTGCTCGGAAAAGTTCATCGCAAACTGTCTTTTCTATTAATCTCTCAATGCTGCATCCTTATCCATGCAGAATTTCTGCCGACATGAGCTAAAATTATGCATAAGAGTGGCAGAACTGAGCTCTAATACCATTTTATAAATTTGATTAGAAGAAACTGCAGCCTCAACTGATTTCATGAGATTACATTCCAAGAAGTCCATTATGAAATAAGATAGTGATGACAAACTGAGTTTGAAGGAAGGAACTGAACCAAACTGGGCTTTTAAAGATGTTAAAATGACCTCCCCCCAAGCCCCCTCCCCAATTGTATCATGCACTAAGGAGGAAAGAGGCAACAAAATAAGTCTGATGAATACATGAAACATTATAGGGCCAGACCCTCAGCTTATATAAATCAATGTAGCTCATTGACTTCAATGAGGCGCCACCAGTTTACATTAGCTGAAGGTTTGGTCCTGTGCTTTTTAGTGAAAGCGTTTTGGTTTTGTTTGTTTCTTCTTCTCTCTCCAAAAAACTCAGAAAGGACATATTTACAATCAACAGAATTTTTCTGTATCAAAATTTGAACCTGGGACATGTTCTCGAAAATCTGAACTTTGTTCTACACTGAATAATGTCTTTTTAATTTATTTTATAAGATGAAATAAAGAAATTCACTGGGGAAAATGGCAACCTCTTGTGGAAAAAAATCTTTTCCAGATAAAAATTAATGAAGGAAAAATTGTTTGAAAATAAGAGAATAGCAGAGATTTTTTTTAACTTTACTAGAACTCGTCTGTCTTGCTGTTAACCAATATCTATTTAAATACTAAGGCCCCAATTCTGTATCTTGCCTGAGCTGCAGTTTGCACAGGAGGGGACTGGGAAGGATTTTAGAAGGCTGTATACCACCTTTGCAACTCCTGGTTTTGAGGTCAGAAAGAGATCAGCCCACCATATAAATTAAGAGAGTCCAGAGGGTGATTCTAACAGCTAAGATTGCCAGCGTGCATGGCCAGAGAACTTATCAGTACCCTTATGGTGAACACCTAGAGAGAGTGTTCTACATCTCCTGAGACTATTCTTTTCCTGTAGGCAAAGAGAATTCCCAGGTGGAGAGGTAAATTGGAATAGTACAAAGCAGCTGGAGTTTGTAGCCATATCTTACCTAGAATCTGTCTCCAAGTTTGTTTTTTCCCTTACCCTATTACTGTAGTTATAGTTATATCTATTCAATAATGCTAGACAAAACCCACAGATCAAAATTACCCTAATTTTGCATGGTGAGGGTTTCAGAATCTTAATATTGTAACTTGGGCCAAATTATTGACACAGTTCATTCATTTAGGGCTTTGTCCAGCATTTCTTAGTCAAGCAGATCTATCATTGACAGGAACCTTAATAAAACACCCATTATTGCTCAGATTTATTGTTCATCTCTATGGTGTGCTGATAAAAATCCAGCCTTTTCTTCTCTCCTGGAAAGAAATAAAAGATGTTTCTAGGAATTAAATATAGATTACATGTAGAATTCATTTGCTCATCAAACTCAGCAATTTCTGATTCTGGCAACAGTATCTGGAATAATGCACTATTCAAGGTAATCAGAAAGCATTAGCTACCTAGGGCCAGCTGTGGGTTTAGAAATTCTACAGAGATATCAAAACAATTAAAATGCAGAGTAGCTTCTTTTCAGTTTTTAGTCTCCATGATGAGGTTCATTTAGAATAATGTGTACAGTGACATCTGAAGTGCGAGGAGGCCTTCAAGATGTCACAAGGACAACAGGCAGGGCCGTCCCTAGGAAGGGGCAAACGGGGCAATTGCTCCGGGCCCCGCGGTTACGTGGGCTCCGCGCTGTCCCGCTCCCAGTGGGGCAGTGCGGGGCCTGCACTGCAGCCCCCCCACAACCACACTCTTCCCTGCTCCCTGCTGCCTTCGGAAGAGATCTGAAGGCAGCGGGGCGGGCCGAGAGCACTAAGCCCGGCCTCTGGGCTAGCCCTCCCCACCCCCGGGATGGAGCAGGCATGCCCAGGAGCGGGGCAGGTGGCCGGGGCCCGCCTCTGGGCCAGCCTGCCCCATGCAGCCAGGGCCAGCTCTCACCACCAGCGGCGGCCTCAGGTCCCCAGCTGGGGCACCATTTCCAGGGCTGGGGCCAAGGCTGGGGCTGGAGGCGGAGCCGGAGCCAGCTTCCTGTCGGCAGCCTCAGCCCCCCCAGCCAGGCTAGCTCCGGGGAGGGGGAGGGTGGAGCAGCCTGCCTCCCCTCCAGCATGAGGGGGTGGGGCCCCATCTAGGCCAGTTGGCCCTGGGCCCCGCTCCCCCCACGGGACAGTGCTGACAACAGGTATATAACTTATTGAATAATTTATTTTGCAGACTTTTGACTATGTATGGTGTAAAATTGCCTCCCATAAATATTTGCTTTAAAGCACTATCTAGCAAAGCCCTAGAGCCCAGGTCCTCAAAGGTAATTAGGCACTTAACTCCCCATAATTGGAGTTAGGTGTTTAAATATCTTTTCCAGATCTGGGCTTGTTTCCCACATTTCTACCCCAGTCTCATCAGACTCCTAGTCACAATCTACTCCTTTTTATCTCCATTTGTTCCAGCTATTAAGAAACTTTCTCCTTCATGCTCCCTGGCCATCAATAGGGGCTCATTGAGAGGAGAGACAGATGTCTGAAATGTAAGCTGCTAAAATTGGAGAAGTTTATGATGATCATGTTCAAACTGAATTCTCAAAGACTTGCAACTTGCCCAAAGTTGGGCCGATCTTTATGATGGCAAAAAATCATGTCCCTGATGCAAAAGCCACCCATCAACCAAATTTTGAGTCCCTTCTCCAAAGCACTGGGGCAAAAAATATTTCAAAGAAAAGGTGTCAAGAATTCTCTAGCATAAGAAAAATCTTTACTTGCCTGTTCAGTGACTGTCCCTTTGAGATGTCTTGCACATGTCCATCCCATTTTAGGTGTCTGTGTGCCAGTGTATCAAAGCTGGTCAACTTTTTCCTATACAGGTACCCAATGTGGCACTTGTGCCCTCCATATGATTGGGTTGCCAGTCAAGAGTATAAATGGTGGAGAGACCCTGACCCCACTCAGTTCTTCACATCACAAGCCAGTGTTTGAGGTGACTCCAATGTAGAGGGAGAAGAGTGTGGGATGTGAAATGGACACATGCATCACACCTCAAAAAGTAACAGTTAATGAATAAATAAGTATCGTAATTTTTTTCCTCAAATGCTTTCCCATGTCCGTTCCACTTCAGATGACTCACAAGCAGGACCAGATAGAAGAGGATATCTGAGTATACCTAAATAAAAACTGAAGCACCACTCTCCCAAACTGAGCATTATCTCTAGAAGCCTGGACTACAACATAATTGGTGGTGACCATATGAACTGAAGCCCAAGTGGTCACCCTACAAACGTCTGATTTGGGAACATGAACCCTGGAAAGCTGCTGAAGCCATGGTTTAAAAAACAAAACAAAAAACATTAGTAATGTGATAGCACAAATGAATGCAGTGAAGATCCAGAAAGACAGCCTATTGGAAATAACAGGTTTTCCCCTTTGTTCTTTCTGCAAAGTATACCAATAGCAGAGGACTAAATTCCTTTATTCTTCAGAGGACTAAATTCCTTTATTCTTTGAGGTAAAACACCCGTGCCCTGAGATGTCCAAAGTATGAAGTTTTTGCTCACCTTTGTGAGACTGGGGTTTTGGAAAGAAGGTTGTGATGTATATAATCTGATCCATATATTTGAACATCCAAAGAAAGAAAAGATAGTTGGGGGGTTGCAGAGAACCAACTTTGCTTCTGTGAAAGACCATATAAAAAGGGTCAGCCATCAAACCCTGGAGTTCCTCAACTCCTATAAGACAAGAAGCATTTACCCATAGGTTCAAAAAGAGGCCCTTTAACAGTGAGAGAACCAAGCTGAGATTCCAGGATGGAATTAGATTTCTAATACATGGGTAAAGTCTGTGCAAACTTTTTAGGAGCCAAATAGTTATAGAGATTGGAGTCAAGTGATTTCCCATATATAGGAGGATGGAACACTGTGATGGCAGCTAAATTAACCCTCAGGGAATTGACCAAAAAACCTTTCTTTTAGGTGAAGCAGAAGTCCAAGATAGACTGAACGGAAGCTCACAAAGAGATATTATTCTGCTGAGACTGCACTGAAAACTTTTTCCATTTCATCAGATAAATGAACCCGGTAGAGGTCTTTCTGGTACTCAAAAGAACATTCTGAATGGCAGTAGAATATGTAGCTTCCTAAGTATTTGACAGCTGAGTCCAAGTAGTCAGGTTTAAGCTGGTAGGGTTAGGATGCAAAGTCTGGCCATGTTCCAGCAAAATTAAGCCTGGGACCTGAACCAGGGATACAGGGCATCAAGTGGAGACATTCAAAAGGTGGCACTATCAACATTAGAACAGTATGATCCTGTCTTAGATTGCCCAGGACTTTCAGTAACAACATGAGTATGGAAGGAAAAGGTAGAGAAACTTTCCCTTCCATGGTAATAGAAAGATATCCGTCATAGATCCCACACTGAAACCTAGCTTTGAACAGAACTGAGGATACTTCCTCTTCTGTTAGCTAGCTTATATGTCCATTCTGTCATTTCTCAAATTGTGAAAATTGACTTTACTATGTCAGGTCCAGGGGACTATTCATCATCTCTGCTTAATGATTTGTGGAGGTGGTCAGCCAGACAGTTTGAGATCCAGGGACATGCTTTAACAGAGATTCTTGGAGGGGTAGCCTTGTTTGTTTTTGCTGTACACAGACTATGAGAGTCCTGTGGCACCTTAAAGACTAACAAATTTTTTCGGGCATGAGCTTTTGTGGGCTCTAACCCACTTCATCAGATGCATGAAGTGGAGACTATAGTTGAAAGGTGTATATATACACTTATGCAAAAGAATAAATAGACACAAATCGGACAACAAAAATGGTAACATCCATAAACCAGTAGGAGAACACTTCCTTCTCCCTGGACACTCAGTAGCAACTTGAAAGCTGCCATACTACAACAAAGAAACTTCAAAAAACAGACGTCAGCGTAAAACTGCAGCACTGGAACTGATTTGCAAGCTTGACACAATAACAAAATAAGAGCAGGGCAAAGGAATGTCTTAAGTGTGAAAAACACCAGATGTGCATGCCATTTACCCACTTAGCAAGTAATGGTGTATAAAAGCTAGTAGTACACACCCCTTTAGTTGGAACTTCATCGTCTGGGCAACTGCTGTGTTCGCCGCCACGAACCATTCTGGCCATTCTGCCCTTGCATTCTGAGAAGTCTGGAATGCTGAGTCATGCAAGTACAAGCTGTCATATGGCCTAAAAGTTTTAGACAATTCCTTACTGTTGTATTGGGATACGCCTTGAATTCTTTGCACAGGTTAAGCCTGGACTGAGGCAAATACACCCTTGCTGATACTGACTCAAGAACCACACCTATGCATTTGATTCTCTGTTTTTCTTCTTGTTGTTGCTGCTGAACAGGCCCAAAGAATAGAAGAGGAATTGGCTCTTCTTGATGCCTTCCTCCACTTGCTGCCTCCAATGATCTAGACTAGCCAATGATCTAGACTTGAACCACTGCCTTCCTGAGGTGTATTGCCACCACCACTATTCATTTAGTGAAGACTCAGGGCTGCCAACGGAACTGAAAATGGACACCTGGCCTGGTAAACTGAGGAACTTCCTATATTTGTTTTGCAGCCTACATTAAGCCTGATGCTGACAGTGGGCTCTGAAATGGGAAAATAGCTGGAATAATATGCCTCCCTTGAAGAGGCACTTCCTCTAAAGTCCCTAACTGTAAAAGACTGAATATTTTGAATCAATAAAGTCTCCAAGATTGGTCCCTGAAAAGGAACAGAGGTGGGAAAGGGAAAGAGAGGTAAATTGCAGTGTATATCCCAGTTTCATTGTGCCCAGAACCCACTTATCTGTTGTAGCATATGTCCAAGACCCTAAGAATTGGGACAACCAACTGCCTAAAGGAGGGGATACCATAAAGAGTGGTCACCAAGTTAGAAAGACTGATTGGATGCTTGGAAGTAGCAGAAGGTGGAGGTGGATGAGTTGATCTCTTCCTCTTAGGCCTACCTCAATCTGGCTATTTCATTGAATAGGAAGAATGTTTTCTGGACCCAAAAGTTATACTGCTTTTTTTACAGGGCTGGGGTATAAATGTCCAAGGATTACAAGATCACTCTAAAATCCATTAGAGAATATAGGGTCTACTCTTTATTTCCTGAAAATAAGTGTGTGCCTTCAAAGGGTAAGTCCTTAATGTCACAGTTTCAGGGTAACTGTGCCTGTATCCCCTTCTGTGGTCCACTAAGGGCACTCTCTTTAGGCATTCAGCTTCCAGACATCACTTCTCAAGAGTTTTAAGGCTGCATAGTTCCCTGTCGTACATTACAATATTCCCATCAAGCCAGATGGCCTAAAAGGCCAGCACCTGCACTTCACTTTCTCTCTGAGGGCTATGACCACTGTATAGAATTCGTCACACCGTTCATTCTAAGCAAGCACGTTTATGCTTAAAGCATTATGGAGAAAACAAAACAAACAAAAAAGAAACAGTAAGAATTCCTACAGGCATGCTAAAAAATGTACCAGAGGTCACTCCCATCTCCCTCCTTGGCCTCTGGTTGGTGTTAGTACTTCAAAACCCACAGCTGGGTTTTCCCCATGGCTATGAGTTCAGCTCTGCCTTAGATCCAGAACCAGGAGGACTGCACAGATATACCAGTTTTTTATACAGCTGAGGCTTTTGGCTCTGGAGCTCTGTAACAGACAATGATTCTCTCCTCAGGGTGTAGTTTCAAAAGAATAGGATTTTTTATATATATAAATGGAGCTGGGGAATTTGCAATAATATCACCCTAGGAGTGGAAATCCATTTAATACTTACTGTCCCAAAAGTCCATAGTTGTCTGGCACATTTTCAATAAGTCTTTTCAACCCCCAGGTCTCACATGTATCACATTTCCCCGCTAGAGAAGTTACATATCATCTCAGTCCATAATAATATATAAACTTAATACAGTAAGGTCTTTCAAGGATATTTTAATATCTGTCATACTTGATTGTTAGGTGAACTTCAAAAAGCAAACCAAGTGACTGCTGCAAAGAAGCACAATGCTTGTGACCATTATTTTCATACCATCAGCAGTCTCATCTGCTTCATCCACTGTAGCCTATAGAGATGAGTATGTAACCAGACGCCTTCATTCAAACAAGCCTTGAACTCTTCCTTTGCAGAATCTAGCATTTTGTCTGTAAATTTAGATACTGAATCCCAGACAGACTAACCATAGCAGACCAACTGTAAATTGTAAAACTGCAGATAAATACACCTTGCCCCAAATAAGCCCGATTCCGCTCAGTCTTTATCTTTCAGACTAGATTGAAAAAGTCTTGTCTTCTCATTCAGAGCCACTCCCAAAGAACCTGAAAGAGGGTGCTGCAAGTAAAAACACTCATGCCCCTGGAAAGGTACCTGGTACCTCTTCTCAGTTCTTTTGTCAGGAGGTGTCAAAAAAAGCAGGAGTCTGCCAAAGGATTTTTTCAGGTTCTAGAAGACCCTGAATGAAGAGGCAAGCCCTTCGAGCAGGTCCTGCAGATTGTAAAATGTCTAGCGGTTTGTGGAGGTTATCTTTGAGCAGGTCAGTCTTCACCCCTAGGCAAAAAGGAACCCCCTTTCATCAGTTCCCGGTGGGCTTTGTAGTCATCTGTGATTTGATATGAGGATTCCAACACTAGCCTCATGAGGAGATGAGGCACTATCATTTTCAGGTGCTTTAGTGGCAGTTGAACTGCTGCAGCCGGAGGATAAGAAGCTGAAGGAACAGCCTCCATCTATGCTGTGAACCAGGATCAATTGTGGTGATGGGTACTGGCAATTTTGGGACACAGCGTTACAGAGAAGCAGCCCTGGAATCTAGATGATCTCCCCACAGATTCCAAAAGGGCCACTCTTTCAAGTGATACAGTACTGGATCACAGCCCACGACAGTCACTTTCTCTGGACCGGCTCCTGCAAGGGCCATGGTAGTACGATCTTGATGTATACACTGAGGAGCAAGGTGCTTTGACGAATCAGCATTGGAATGTCAAGGCAATGCAGTACCCAATGGAGAAAATGGTTAGCAGGAATAGGACTGGCAAACAGTAGACGCTATCAGCAGAAGCACTGGGCATTTTCTGCAGAAGATACTGTGTGTTTGGTATGGGGTCCCCAAGTACCAAAACAGAATGGTACCAATACCAAGGCAGTGGCTGATGATGCTGTGCATGTATAACAAGATGTGGCTAATTTTGGGAACTCACATTTACTATTTCACAATACATATGAACAAGAAAAAAATGAATTTAAACAGAGCAGCCCCTCAGAAACACTATCCACTCAAGTGTCCCAAAGTGCTGGTGGAGTTCACCTGGCTCCCAGGGATAGTCTCTGTAGGCTAAGCTCAAAGGCTTGAGTAGGAAGAAGCAGCTCCTTTCTCTTTGTCTGCTGGAATCTTCCAGGCAAACCCTGCTCTTCAGTCAACTTGCTGCTTAGGCACCACTCATTTATATATAGAGAGAGAGATATAGAAAGAAAGAAACCCTGAAGCAAAATGCTTCAGAGTGGGGAAAACAGCCTGCTGTCTGCTCCTGGCTCCCTTCTCCCCGTGCACAGATCACATGGGCACCTGGCTGCTGGATCCCAGGCATCTCACTCCAGCAGCAAGCAGCACGCCCAGAGCTGCCACTCCACAGACCAGAACCTTCTGGCTCTACGCAGCTAAATCTGCCTAGCAACAGTGACCCAACAGATCTCTTAAAGGGAAACTCTCCATTTAGACTAATGGGTTACACATGTGAGTACTGATAAGATCCCAGCCTGTGCAATGGAAATAGTGCAACCCACAGCCTCTTTTTGCATCAGTGGTGAGAGTAGTACCAACAGACACGGCAGTTCTTTAGTGGCTGCATGTGTGTCAGGTATCAGCAGATAAAGCCGCATTTACGGTAGGGGAAGTTGATATTATCACAGGTTCAGACAACAGAAATCAGTCTTGATGGTACCACATGAGGTTCCAAAACTCAACGTTTCAGCAGTACTAGAAAGCAGTAGCAGGGAGTGCCTCACTTTGGTTGCTCTGTCCTCAGTATCATATTCCTCCTGTGAGAGGCTGGTGGGGATTTAACCCTCTAAAAAGGAAACTCCTTCTGGCCAGAAGAAGTCAAGGCACTTATGGGATACCACCAGGAATGGAGAATGGTACCTGCTTTCTGGTTTCTCTCATCACTGGGAACCTGCTAAGTCTGGTGGCTTGCTCCAGGAAGGAGTCAAGTCTGAATTCCTGTGCATCCAATGCTGGGTAATGAATGGGGATAGTGTGCTGCATGAGTCAGTATATGGGGAAGACAAACCCCTCAGTTTGTTTGTTTGGATTTTAAACCCTCTGCAAATGGGGTGCTCTTCTAATGTGCCCCTCTTCTAAACACTTGAAGCTGCTAGAGTAGGGATCATTGACTGGTATTGATTTATTAGGGCCTGAACAGTGTTTGATGTCCACGTATTTTGGCATGCTCTTGTCGCAAGGCACAGCTCAAAAATAAACAGAAACAAACAAACAAACAAAACCAAAGTAAGACTGAGTATAAAAACATCATAAAGTACCACTAACTAACAATTGTGACTATACTAACTATTTACAAGAAGAAAAACAAACAAGGAGTCCTGTGGCAATTTTAAAGGCTAGCAAATTTGTTTATCGCATGAGCTTTCATGGGAGAAAATCCCACTTCGTCAGATGCTTTGAAGATGGAGAACTGACAGAATGAGAGGAAATTAAATGTAAGGTGTAGGGATTCATGGCCTGTGCTTGTGCAGAGAGATGGTACGCCTGGGCACACCCGGAGACGACACGTCTGGGCACACCCGGATGACCTTGATGCATGATCACAGACCATCCACCTGCAGATGTGCTGGGCAGGTGAAGGGGGGGAGCGTGAGAGACACTGAGCATATTCATCTTGTTATGTCTTAGTACCCTGTTATGTTCTCGCACAGGAATGCTTGCCGTGCTTATCTTGATCTTATGTAATTTGTTTGTTCATTACAATAAAAGGAGTAGCGAATCTCGTAGAAGCAGCTTTCGCTCCTCCATGGCATGACAAGTCTGTGTCTGTCATCCCTTCATCTGGCGCCCATCCGTGGGGCACAGGTCCCTGTTTACTTGTCTTTTGTCTACTTTTTAGATTTCTCCTGCTTTCCCATCCTGGGCACACAGGCAAGTTTAGCGACTTGTCCGTCTGGGGCTCCGGCCTCAGTAATGCTGTGTGGTGCATTCACTGTTTCGCACAAGGGAAAGCAACTTCTGTCTATTTTTTAGATCTCTCCTGTTTTCCCAATCTGGGCACAAAGGCAAGTTTAGTGACCTGCCTGTCTGAGGCTTTTGCCTCAGTAAAGCTGTGTGGTGCATTCGCTGTTTCGCACAAGGGAAAGCAAGTCCTGTTCTCCTTTTCACTATCTGTCTGCCGCTCCCACTCACCTTGCCCGGCAAGGGTTACAGACGCGTCGTACATCTTCGGATCCCGGTGAGTATGGGGGCCTCCCTGTCTAATGCACAGATTCGCCACTGTAATGAGTTGGCTTACTTACTGCGCAAGGCTCAACATTCCTTTACATTTAATGATCTTAAAGCGCTGATTTATGAGGTTCACGGCCAATGCCCCTGGTATCCTGATGCTGGAACCCTCCGCTTGGAGGATTGGGACCGCATCGGCCACACCCTGCACGCTGAGCCTCGTGCAGGTATCAAGGTGCTCCAATCTTGGCACCTTTGTCGAGATGCCGTTGAGCGCTGTGCGCCACCGACACCTCCCACTCATACTCCTCTTTCTATTGTCCCTCCACCGCAGTTCATCCCCCAGATTATCCCTCTGCCCCCCTTGTCCAGCCCCCTCCCAGTCCCCCGAGCCCTTCAAAACCCCGATTCTGATTTTTCAGTTCAACTGTCCTCAGTGCAGCAAATGGCTGAGACTGCCCGCCGTACCGCAGACCTTTCCGTGGAGGAACCGGCCGAACTTATGGCAGTCTGCCCAGTCACCCGTACACCTAACACAGACAACACCGTCACGATGACACATCAGCCCCCACCCCCACCCCCGACCTCACCCTCACCACCCCTGCTGCCGCTACCGTCCCCGTCCAGCGCCTCCGCGCCGCCACTAGCGGCAGTGCTGGCCTAGACTTAATTTTACAGACTGATACCGACTTTCAGCTTCCTGGTGAGGTGCATGTCGTCCCCACACAGGTAACGAGGCCCCTCCCCCCACATGTAGTCGGTCTTATTTTGCCACGTTCCCATGCCAGTAGCAAAGGGTTTTTTGTCATCCCCGGCATGGTTGACGCCGACTACACTGGGGTCCTCAAGGTCCAAGTATGGACCAACCTCCCTCAACAATTGCCGAAAGGATCCTCAGTAGCCCAGCTAATTTTACTCCCCTCCCTGGTCCCCGGGGCAGAGCACAAAGAGCAGGGCGATGGATGTTTTGGCTCCACCCTCCCTTCCGACTCTTCAGTGCTCGCCCTTACTACCCACATTCACGGGCCTCAACCGATGTTAACTCTTACATTGCACGGCCGTTTCTTTACTGGCCTTCTAGATACCGGCACTGATGTCACAGTGATACGCGCTGCCGAATGGCCACCTGACTAGCCCAATTCATCAACGGATTTTTAGACATGTCAATGATTTGTTGGCCCAACATTTTGTGGATCGGCCCCCTGATTCGGCTCCCTTACAACTCACTTTGCTGTTCACTCCACACACTCCCACTGGCATGCTTTATATGTCACACAATGTGACCTCCGTTTATATTTTGGAATGGTTATATCTCCCCTTGACCCCAGCTCACAATGTTTACCCCTATTGTGATGCCATTCTTGCCCTCATTCAGCGTGGGCGGACCCGTGCCACCCAAATGACAGGCTATGACCTTATGGTTATTGCCGTCCCCTTCACAAAGGAGGAACATTAACACCTCCTGCAAATCTCTTTGTCCTATCAAATTGCCTTAGCCGACTTTGTAGGCACAATACAATTTAATCCCCCTATAGATCCCCGATTAATTATTGTTCTCAATGCCCCTTTCAGAGGTCGCCCTGTTAGGGCGGTGTAGCCCATCCCCAGAGCTCTCACTCTTTTTACTGATGGCTCTCCTACCCAAGGAGTGCTTACCTACTGTCCCTGACAGATGTTCCCCTGTGCCAGTTTTTGTCTCCTTTGTTTGTGTGGCCACCCCTTCCTTGTTTCTTAACTCGGCCTTCAGTACATTCTTACAGACTGCCTCTTGCTGCATCCTTTGCAGCTGTACTTTTCCCTTTTCCTTTGCCACTGATTACTCACCCCACCCTCACCCTTGTTACTTTTGTGCCTCTTGGGATATTATTTTAAAATATGGCATACCCTACAATTTTACCGGCCAAGCCATTGTGGAGAGTGCTCATCGCTCCCTTAAAACTATTTTGGAAAAACAATTGAAAACAGCACCCTCCTGGCCCACTGGGTTGGCGGAGATTCAATAGACCATATATATTGCCTTATTTACATTGAATTACTTAACACTGAATGCTGACAAGCACACCCCCAAGGACCGTCACTATCGAAGTCAGGGGTCCCTGCCACACCCCAATGTGTACTACCGCCACTTGCCTGATCCTGCATGGCAGGGGCCCGTCCCTTTGATTACTTGGGGGCGAGGCTATGCCGCTGTGCTTTTTCCAACAGGTCCGCTGTGGGTCTCAGCTCGGTGTGTTCGACCAGCCCCCGATGGCGTGGCACCAGGGACTGCACAATCCGATCCCCAATTTCCAGTTGACTCTGAATCCGGACACCGAGGAGAAACCCAATTCCTTATTAATTTTTTTTATTTTAGCTTGCCTGGGCTCACCCTCCCTTCGGGACCAAATGGGTTACAACATCTGGAGCCGCCTTGCTGCTACTGTTAATATCTTTTACTTTTGCCTCTTTAATGAGGTGGCGGCTGGCCAACTTCTTGGCTCGTGTTTTATTTTTGTCTGTAAATAGCCCTTTGATGTTCAGAATGATACCGTCCTTGGGAATTTTTTTATTTTTTTAATTTCTTGGTCAATTATTTAACCCTTTCCTTTTGGGGCTCGATTACCATGCACAAACCCCCTGATGCTTTTTTCCATACCCCCTATGTTGCCAGTGGTGAAAACGCCACGTGTGCCAATTTTGTTAATTGCACCCATGCTAAGGTTCCCCGGGGATGTTTTTCCTCTCCGGGTCCTGCGCTTAATTGTTTTTTTGCTATGAATTTTTTTAATTATGCCCATATTGTCCTCCTTAAGAGTTGGTTTTTTACTTGTGGTTCTTGTACTTTCAGTTATGTCCCTGCTAACCTTTCCGAAGGTGTTTTTGTTGTCTTAGTAGATTGACTATTGTCCTGCCCTCAACCCCTTTCTTGGAGAAGTGCAGCCGCCGCGCTGTCCCGCTGGATGCCTCCTGCAATCCCACCGTCAAGCTGCTTAGTCAAGCAGAATACGTTTCTCTGGCGCTTTCACTCGTGGGTGTTCCTGCCTTGGCGGTGGATTCACATATCCAGCTTACTTGTTTGGCCTGTTATGCTGCCAAAGCTATCAATGCGACCTCCTCAGCCATTGCGCTTCTTAATGCGGAACAACATGAACTTTGAGATGCGATCCTTGATAACCGTGCTGCCATTGACTTTCTTTTGCTTAAGCATCATTATGGTTGTTCTGCTCTTTGCAATATGTGTTCTTTTAATCTTACTGATAACAGCCACTCCATTGAGGACCGCCTCACGGCGCTCAGGAACCTCACAGCGCGCATCTCCCAAGATGTCGGCTTCAG
Organism: Pelusios castaneus; assembly: GCA_007922175.1. Lineage (NCBI taxonomy): Eukaryota > Metazoa > Chordata > Testudines > Pelomedusidae > Pelusios > Pelusios castaneus. Next base: position 10,516,473 of record ML685821.1, read on the forward strand.
TGGTTTTTGGGACTGGCTCACGGGGTGGCTCCCGGATCTTGCCCCCCTCAGAGCTTTGTTTGGCTATGGTGTTTTTGTCCTTGCTGCTTTAATTGCTCTGTGCTGTTTTATTCAGTGTATTCCTTCCCTTTTTTCCCTTTACCGTTTCCCCCCTCCCCCGCCCCCCTGTTTATCAGCTCTCCCACTCCGACCTGGCCCTCCTCCACAAACGGCTCCAGGGTTCCTTGGAGCCTGCTTATTTAATAAGAAAGGGGGAGATGTAGGGATTCATGGCCTGTGCTTGTGCAGAGAGACGGTACGCCTGGGCACACCCGGAGACGACACGTCTGGGCATACCCGGATGACCTTGATGCATGATCACAGACCATCCACCTGCAGATATGCTGGGCAGGCGAAGGGGTGGAGCATGAGAGACACTGAGCATATTCATCTTGTTATGTCTTAGTACCCTGTTATGTTCTCGCACAGGAATGCTTGCCGTGCTTATCTTGATCTTATGTAATTTGTTTGTTCATTACAATAAAAGGAGTAGCAAATCTCGTAGAAGCAGCTTTCGCTCCTCCATGGCACGACAAGTCTGTGTCTGTCATCCCTTCAGTAAGGAAATGTATGACACAGGATCAGGTCAGGCTGTAACAGCAAATTAGAATAGGTTTTGCGATTCAAATATTGGGGAACAGCATATAGAGGAAGGTGAGGTCAAATTACCTGTTGCAATGAGAATAAAATCCATAGTCCCTGTTTAACCCGTACCAGACTCCTTGTTTGTTTTGCTGACCTAGACTAACACAGCTACCCCTTTGGAACTTATTTACAAGAAGATAATTTAGAGGGAAAATTGAAGAGTGTAACAAGCTCACAAGCTACTGACCAGAAACAGTAAGAAGTGATTCTGCCCATGTCAGTCATCCCTCCCTCTCTGGGTTGGAGGGAGGCCACACCCACCTCACTATATCACTGTCTATTGACCAAGGATGAGGTGGGGATGGTGGGTGATTAACTGATCAGCAGTTTATAAGAGTTCTGGCCCTCCAGAAGAGCAGAGCAACCTATAACTCTGGCCCATAGGCAGGGCAAGTACACAGTCTAGAGACCTTGACCCTCAGGTGGGGTAAGGCAAGTATTGTCTATAGGCTCTGGGTCCTTAGGCATGGGAAGAGCCAAAGAGAATTATCTCTAGGCCAGGCCCTCAGGAGTAGAGAAAGGGAGCAATGTATAGCTGGGCATCACAGCTTAAGTAGATGACAGGCAAGTGCAAGCCTCTTGGCCTATGGTGGGGTACTGCCAGCCCAGGAAGCAGTGGAGGTAGGGGCATGAGGGCCCACTCAACTCTTCCCAGCCCAGAACCCTAACAGTGGAGGAGCATTCCACCACGGGGTCAGCAGGGAATTTAGCTGTAATGCACTGACTTGGGCTCAGGTCCTAACACAGCTGACTTGCAGTCGACCACTTTTGGGTTACTTCCTACCCCATCCTTGAGGTGCACCTGGATCCATACAGTGTCCTTGGATACCATGGGTTAGGTGGTCAGTAATAGCCTAGCAGCCCTGCAGGCACATGGTACCCAGCAGACACAGCATCTTTGGGCTTGTCTGCAAAGGCAGAAACCTAGGGAGAGCCAGATGCCTCCATCTCCCTCACTGTCTCACTCCAACTAAGCTGGAGGCCCCACCTTTTATACTTCCTGTCCCGCTCTGCCCACTTGTTTAGGGAGGGTGGCTCCTCCTCCTCTGACTCAGAGGGAGACCACACAGCTTCACTACATTGCTCCTTTATACTTGTGTTGAAGAGATACAGATGTAGGGTAAACTGCATGTTTTAACAGGTGCTCAATAACTGAAATTCTTTCAATAGCACAGAGATAAAAATGAAGACTGGGAATGGGGTTTTTTTTAGGTCTGAGAGAATAGAAAAAAATTCTTCAAATAGTCATTTGAATTTGAAAACAAAACTGAATTTGAAAACAAATATGACAGTGTTCGCAACCCTTTCATATTCACTCTCCAGATTATTTGAGTGTTATGCTTTATTAGCATAAATAATCACAAAAAGCACATTTTGAGCTCAAATGTGCAACTGATTGCCAGAAGTTATATTTTGCATTATATGCTAATTTCAGTTCTAACAATTCACACTGTTTTGTCTTGCTGTGTGAGTAAACTAATTAGGAAACACAAACAATGCCATGTAACTTATATAACTCACCAACACCTCATCAGTTCCAAAGTTCAACTATTCACAATGAATTACTCTCAAGATAGTCACATGGATACTGTTTTGAAGACATCCATAAATCATTTCAGACACCAGATCTGAGAATTCCATGAGCAGCTCATTAACGGAAGCAGGCAAAATTAGACTAATTATTCATTATAAATTATTCACAGAGCTCTAGTTGTTAATCTAATGTCACCTGGCGTTTATGAGAAAGTAAAAGAAAATTACTTTTGCACTGACTAGCTTCAGACAAAAAGTTTCATTGTGCTGTTTACTGTGATTTATGACAGGTTCACATCAACAACTGACTGATGCAGGAGCCCACACCTATATCCGCTATAGGTTAGAAGTGATACGGCTCTGATAGGCTGTTGGAAACACAGGATCCCAGCCATATTACAGCCAAGTAAAAGCTTCAATACTTTACAATACTGTATTTTAAAGGTAGGGTCAACTTGAAAAGACATTTTATCCTCTCCATGTAATTTTTATTTTCTGTAAAGTCCTAGCCATTTTGTTTACTCTGAATTGAACTGAGATTGATCTGTTTCATATGGGAAGAGCTGCTACCAAGTGTTCTTGAAGGAGCAAAGCTCTTCACTGACTACTACATATAGGCACAGCTTTGTGTTTTGAAGGAGTACTGGGGTCATTCAAGTGGCCTGGGAGGACAAGGAACCAGCACAGATGTACAATAAGTGACTAGATTGGCCAATTTCTCTTCAGGGGCTGGATTATTCAGCAATGTGCTACTTTAGATCACCTTTCATAAGCATCTTGCATAAGTAATTAAGAAGAAAGGAAGGCATCTTGAATTAAGTTAATGGCAATGGGTCCTTCCAACCCATTTTTAATTGCTATTTGGCCATGAAATAATACGAATGCACTCAGCTTCAGAATTTTCCTGAAAGCAAATGAAAGCCTACTAGAGAAAAACAAACCATGCTGTAGGAAAAATGAAAGCCTGGTTAAGACATCTCATGTCAAAAGGAAATGGTGAGCAACAGCAGATGAGGGAAACAACTTCCAAGGCCAAAATATGCGGCATCTCCTCTGATTGGAGTGATGGGGAAAAGAGAACTTAAAACATTTTACAATAGACTGGTTTCTCTAATTAATGGCTCTTTTACAACCTGTAGAATCAGCCAGCTTTGCCTTTTGGACTGAGGTTTAACAACAGACACACAATATGGTTTGCTATATTAAAAAAAAAAACTATAAAGTTTTTGCTCTATTTGTTCTTTCTCCTTCACAGAGAGGGAAGGAATGTGGCGGTGTTGATAAGGAGGACTGTGTTATGCAAATGAATGGATATGTGCCATGCCCAGTCACCAAAACATGTCATTCTGATTACACATCTGCAAAGGCCATTTAAAGAAGGAGGGGAATGGTGGAGTATCATTTTGGAGGGAAATAGGCCTGAGACACAGTTTAAAAGAACATGGAGTGAATATAAACTATTCTATTAACCTGCTGACACATTTACTTCAAATTCAGAAGTCTTTTTTTCCCCTAAAATTGGACCGATATTTTCAGTGGCATGAGAATGAGACATCTGGATAGCAAAGTTCACCCCCTTTATGCATAAAGAATAAGAATGTGCATTATGGAACTTAACAGATTTACATCCATAGCATCTCACCACCGCACATGCATTTTTTTCTTCCAATATATCAAATACTTTGGAACAAAAGATACATTTCAGGGCATGATTCTACCCTCACCTACCCAACCTCACTGTGTTCAGAGCACCAGGCACAATCTGATCCAATCTTTAGGACTGATTAAAAAAAAAACCGCACAACAATCACTGTAACAAAACATCAGACTTGTAAACTCTTAATATGGATGAACTTTTCTCTCACATTTGTTATCAACACATTTGGAAATGTGCAAATGAGACCAGATCCTATGCTGGAGTAAATCAATGTATCACCACAGATTTACACTCCTTGGATCATATTCTTTTAATATTTGCCAAAAGCACTCAGAAGTATGCACATTTTGTAGCTTCAATAAGTTCTCTGCATGTTTAATTTTCCAGCAGACGCCTTTGTGCCTTTTAAAGTCAATCCCAACTCTTCTGTTGAATAAAGAATTGTGCATAGAGTTATTCTAGATGTCCTTTTTTCTGTACATGCAATTATTTTATTTCTGGTAGTAACTTCTGCGGTGCTCAGCTATGTAGTATCTTTTCTAAGTAACTCACATGTGACAAACACTTTGAATTCAATCTCTGATACTACCACATACCCAAACGATGGCCCTGCTCCTGCTACTATGGAAGTCAATGGAAAAACTTCTGTTGACTTCAGCTGAGACATACTGGTCCCTATATCTGTTTTTTAATGTGCAAAATGAAACTTAACGTCTTTGTCCTATGGGATATTTTGTGAAGTACCTGTATCCATGTGGAACTTCAGTGACTATAAACAATAGCCTACCTGCAGGAGTACATGTCAACAAGTGCAAAGCAACTTGCAGGACTTTGACATAAGAAATGAGATGTATCTTCTTTACTACTGTGGTAGCTGAAGGGATCCCAAGATATACGATTAACTTCTAAAGAGGTATCCCTGTCTATCTGGATAGGATAGGATAGTTAAAACTACATCCTGACCTGACCATACAAGTTGCCCTTTTACTTGTGGTGTTTGTTTGTTTAATGAAATTCCTCGCTGTGTTGTTTTTCTTCAGCGCGTCTACTGAATGTAATCTGTTACCTTCAGATTTAGTTCATTTCCACTTCCTGGCTTTCATGGTTGAACACTTTTATCTACTCCTGTAGTTAGTTGTGAACTAAAATATTATCCAGGAATCTGAAGTGGTTCAGTTATGTTCTTTTCGCCTTTCCTTCTCTTCCCTCCTCACGTTCCCCCAAAGCAATGCAACCAAAACCATTAAATATTTCATATTTTTCTGCCATGACTGGAAAAGCTAAACTTGACTTTGGCCTGATATTTTCTTAAATAGTAAGTTTTATAGACAGTAACTCTTAGATGCTAAAGAAGAAATGAAGAACACAGAGAGGAGAGCACTAAGTTAATTATATGCACCACTGGCTCCTTCCATCCCCATCATAGTATCTAAGCACCTCACCTCTTTAATCTATTTAGCCTTATAATATTCTTGTGCAGTAAAGACTAACATCCCCATTTGGTGGATAAAAACTAACAAGACCATCCTTCTACTCTAAGCAACATTATGTAATTTAGTTATGAGTAAGGTCAATTGGTTGCAGATATAGCATTTGCACTGCAGTAGAAAGTGAGTGCCTGACACATGTGGCCTAATATAACAGGCCGGGCATAAGATCTAAGCTAAAGTAGTAGCTGGGCCCTGCTTTTATAAAGTAGAACTAGCAGAGGTCAGGCTATGAACCTGCTGGCAAATTCACAGACTCTGGCAAGAAGAGAGCTGCAAAAACATACATTCCAAAAGAAGTACCAGGCACAGAACACTCACACAAGTACATCCCAGAATGGTGGTACCAGAACACCCCCATATCCAGCACAGTACAAGTACACTTCCCAAAGATACAAGATGAGATAAGGTCAGGATGACAAGATGATGAATAGAGATATTTTGATGTACAAGGGGAAGGGTCGTATTGGACCACATCAGAGGGATGATACGTAACTTGTTTGTATAGTGCATAAAAGAAGGTCTCAAAGGGAGTGTCTTTGTCTAGTCATGTGGGAAATGGGAAGTCCCACCATTTACTAAAGTGTATCCATTTGTCATGGGCATGCATATCCTAGTGTAACTGATGAGTCTCTGGGGAACTAACATCATGCTTCTGTCACAGGATGCACATCTGTGCACCCCTAGATTATGATCATTGTAACTTTTCTGTTCACTTTTACAATGTAATTGTATAGTTTGATGCCAATTATGCCATGCAAGGTTCCCTTTTGATTGCTGTGCCTTATTGTTATGGTATCATGTATGTGTAGCAAGCTACATCACTCAGACCATCAGGGCTATCTCTCAGCACGGAGGCTGGAGAGGTACATAACAAAGACAATGCAAATTGAGCTCCCTGGCTTGGGTGGAACAAAGGAAATCACCTTGGCCCAGGATGAAAGGAGGCTGAGGGGGAAGGGAAAAAAAGAGAGATAGGCAGAGACTGGCTGTAAAAACATCTTTCAGCCAAACATCTAGGCTATGTCTACGCTAGAAAAAGTTAAGTCGACTTTGTTAAGTCGACTTAATAAGGTCGACTTTAAGTCAATTTAAAGCTGACCTTATTAAGTCAACTTAACAAAGTGGACTAAGTCGACTTAAAATTAAGTCAACTTAGTTCACTTTGTTAAGTCAACCTAACCACCAAAGGTTACTCCCCATCCACACAGTCCTTACGTCAACTTAAGGAGTTGACTTAAGGCTTACATCGACCTAATGGGCGGTTCTTATTAGGTCAACTTAAGCTTTCATTAAGTCGACTTAATGAAAGTCTGGTGCAGACAGGGAGTCTACCTTAAGTAGACCTAAATTGCTAGTGCAGACATAGCCCTTGTGAGTTATCTTGGACCATGAGGTTAGGTTGTGTAGTGATATAAGTTTAGGACACGTCATATCTTTTATTTGCTTGTGGTAACTCCTGACTCCTTTATTAAGTAATTGTGCATTGATTTGTATATATTCACTTAAAATCATATTATAATCAATAAACTCATATTTGTTTCATCTAAAGCTGTGTGGATTTTAGCAGGGATGAATGAACTTTAGAGAGCGTGAATGAGCAGAGCTGGATATTCTTATTTCTTTGTCAAATGAGCGAACTGTAGTCCAGGAGCCTAACAATGATTGGCGGAACAGTCTCAATACCTGTAGGACGGTAGTTCTTGGTGTGGCATCTGGGGGCTGAGGGTGCTCGCTGAGGGATTGCCCCCTAAGTGACTGGAAAGCACATGCCCGCTGCCTGGGGCTGATTATACGCAGGAGGCTGGTGTGAACTGACTCAGGAGTGAGTGATCACCTGGCATAGCAGGGTAAATTGGGGTTCAGATGTGGAGATTGGGGGGGTCACAGCAGCACACCAGCCCAGATTCCAGGAGGGGAACATCACAGTTTCATCAGCAATAAATCTGTTCTGATGCTTTTACTACTGAAACTGAGGCTGTGGATTTATCAGGCAATTCAATCAAACTCTGCCATCCTGGTCAGCTAGCCAGAACCAGCACATCACAAAGAGAGAACCCACACATGTAGCCAACAGCTGACAACACACATTTTAAACTAAAAGGGCAAAAAAGCTGAAGTACATGCAGAAATCAACTACACCTCATCTTGCTTCAGCTGTGCTCTTCTCTTATAACGACGTTGTTCAGTCCATTTTAGTTGACTCTTCTGTTCATTTTAATGTAGATCACAATACTTGGGGCCCAGTCTTGAGGAGCTGAGTGCTATTGTCTCCCACAAAGGATGATGTCGTAAGGCTGCTTAGTGCCAGACAGAGCAAGTTTCTTAATCATTTGCTGGCAAGGGACAGAAGAACCAGCAGATTTGGTGGGCCTTCCAGAGCAAAATCTACCATTTTCAGAAATAAAAAGACACTAGAGTTTGGCCAAAAGATCTAGATCAATCCTAACTGGAATTAGGTTTAAATGCATGAGGCTTTTAGACTGAAAAGACTCGCAAAACAAAATATCTCTTCTTCATAAAGTCTCTTGATTCCTCGTTGTACTTATATTTATGTTTCCTACAGAATGATACAGATTCATAGTGTTTCCACTCTGATTAATAAAACCTCCTAACACTTTGGGACAGCTGGAAAATTAGTAGCCAGCTGGTGGACAGCAAGCCAGGCAATGACAAAACAAATAATTCAGAACTCTGAGCATAAAGATGCAAATGCAAACTTGTGAGCCTATGAACTTTGTGGTAGGGTGATCATTCAATAACCAACAACTTTCAGTCTATTTCTTCACAATTATCCTATTATTTTATTGAAACATTTCCCAGTGATGAATTCACATATCTGTGAAAAAAGCTTGTTTATGTCTGTGCTACAAATGGCTTCAAACAGATATTTGTGCAGAGCTCACTGCAGAGGGAGAAGCAGGAGAAAAGCTTTTAATCTCAGTAGCGACTTCACCTTTTCAATTATTTCATTAACAAACAGAAAATTATTTTATCTGTTATTTGCAAGAAGATTTTTTTTTTTAATTACAAATGAATACTTCCCTTTCTGAAGAACAACAAGGACAAAAATTTAGGTTTCTTTTACAGAAGGAATCTGCCAGGAAACTTTCATATTATCCCAAACTAAGTACTCTCATAGACTCATAGACTTTAAGGTCAGAAGGGACCAGTACGATCATCTAGTCTGACCTCCTGCAAAATGCAGGCATCAAGACCTCACCCACCCACTCCAGCAATAGGCCCCCAACCTATGACTGAGTTATTTACCTCCTTAAATCATGATTTAAGGACTTTAAGATACAGAGAATTCACCGGTAGGTGAACCATGCCCTGTGCTACAGAGGAAGGCAAAAATTGGACCAACTCTGAATTGGAGCAACTGGAAATCCCAATAGGTATGGGTTTTAAGTGATAGTGTGAGAAGTTGAAGGTTGATGTGAGCAGCATAAGGAATTGAAAGCATCTCAGGGACAGGCTACCACTTGTGATGACCCATAGAGCCAGGAATGAACAGAGGACATCTGAACTGATACACATGAACTGATACACTTGAGTTAAAGGAGCCAGTCAGTTACCTCAGAGGAGTAGCACTCTCAAACATATATGTGATCCAGTCACTGAATAGGACAAAGACACACTTGGCTCATGTGTCGTAAAAATATGTAGCAATATTTACTCTTTTATAGCAGCAAATGATGATTCTGCATTTATAAGAATATACTGCACCTACCAGGAACATTCTATTAATCCTTTTGTACAATTTCAATTTTTCTTCCAGCACCACCTCCATTCTTGGAAAAAGGATTTGCCATCAAGATCTTCTGGGACTGAACACTGAAGTCAGTTGCTTTACTTGTAGAGTCAGGTGTTACTCTACATAGGACTATACGTGTGACATACCTGTGAAACACCTGCCTGTCTCAGTTCCAAAATGCATGCAAAACTCAGTCAAAACCCAAAGCTGTGCATGTTCTCAACAGAACCAGATTCACTTATAACTAAGCCCAAGTTCAGCTGAAAAGTCCAAAAGGCTATGCCTCTGTGCTGATTCATCACATCTGTCTGAATTGTCATGATTTAATACAATGGTTTTCAACCTATGGTCAATGGACTCCTGAAAGGTCTGCAGACTATGGCCAAGCCTATACTGATGGTGGCAAATTTGCCACCATCAGTTCAATGTTTCTGGTGCAATTGAGCAGCCAGTCAAGACCTGATCCAGAATTCTACTTAGTAACTCCACCCTGGTAAGAAGAGTAGCACTGTGTCGAAGGAACAGCATTTCTCTTTCACTAAGCGCAGTGGAGCCAGAGAGGTATGTGGGCATTCGAAAGTTGAAGGAAGATATACAAGCTATTTTATGTAACTTGCGAACCTCCCTTTGATTGCTGCCGAAAATGGTGGCACGTGTGGACCAGGCCTCGGTCTAAGATATGCAAAGGGGCCCGCACCTCCATTCGAAATTTTTGGGGGCCAGCAAATTAAAAAAAAGGTTGAAAACAACAATTTTATAGATCTAGAAACTGGGGGCTATCTTGCACTTTTAGACACTGCCCTCTGTAGGAGCTCAGGGAAAGATTCCTTCCCTGCTCCTCACGGCTATGTCTACACTTACCAAAGTTAGTTCGAATTACTTAATTTGAACTAACTAATTCAAACTAATTTTAGTTAGTTCAAATTAACTTAATTCGAACTAGCATGGCCCCACTAGAATTAGTTCGAATTAGTCAGTTGCATTAAGCTCAATGTGCTGGTTGGTTTGAACGAAGCAGTTAGTTCGAACTAACATGGCCACATTGACTAACTAGTTCGAATTAAGGGTTAGTTCGATGTAAAACGAGATTTTACTAATTCAAATGAACTTTTCCTTAATTCGGCTTAAGGAACTGCTTAAGTCAAATTAAGGAAACTCAAGTGTAGACACAGAGTACATTAAGTCGACTTAAGCCTCCTTAAATTGACTTAATTTACAAGTGTAGATGCACCCCACTTGATCCAACAGGGAATAATCGGTTATTGGTCCTGATCAGGAGAGCAGATTACTACCCCATACCGTGTCAGCTCAGCAGTGGTGGTCAGCCAGACTTTGTGGTACCCATTTCCCCTCCCTGTCCACCCACTTTCAGGAAGTAGTGTGTGCGAAACCCTTGCTTTCCTTTACCATTGCACCTATGCAGGGGGAGGATAGAGGGTTTTTTTTTTTTAAATGCCTTCTTCTGTTCCCTAGATAACTACAATAAAACCAGGCACCCTCTAGCTCTAGTTGCACTTTTAAATATGTTCCACTCTGGTGTTATTCTACTTTATTAAGGTCTTTTTTTGCAGCATCAAAACATGTTACTCAGATTACACTGTGTGTTTGTTACTGTTTCGACAGGTCAACTTTCTGGTTGCTGCTTGCTAAGAAACACAAATGAAACCTGTCAGTGAACCGTCTTTTGAATAAACCATGCAAAATTTCAAATGAGCCATGCTTTGTCCTCTTTGTCTGGCTGCATAAGAGAAGAATGACAGCAAACACCTGAGCTAAGTCTCGCTCTTTGTCTATGGTGCCAGTCAAATTAAATGAAACCTCTACAACTTTGAAAGCAGAGAACTTATAAATGAAGCTGGAGAAAGAAATTGCCTTGTGGGAAGTCTATGAGCTTCAGGACCTTGATTGTGCTGAAAGTGGGTTCATCATTACATGAAAATTAGCTGCTAGCAATCTGTTGACTTTTTGAAAGAAGTCTGTCCTCAGGTGGGAGATCCAGATTTCTGTGTTATCTATCCAGTCAGCACCATAATATAATTATTTCTACATCCAAGACACTATGCACAATGATAGGCCATTCTTCATAACTTCCTTCAGTTGTTGGTAAACATGACTGAGAGGCGTATGTTCAGTGAGACTTAGTGCCATGATATGTGTGAGCTCAGAATTTTCCATGCGGGAGAATGTTCCAGGGCATTTATCAGTATATTTTCAAAATTTTCCTCCTATAGTTCAATTCCAGACTATCACACAATCACCTTGTTTCAGCAAAAGCACCATGGGAAGGAACCACAAAGTTTTTTAGGTGCATAAGCTTCAGGTTTATGTGCCTAAGTCCCAGTTTTGGTTCCATTATGATTCACAAAACTCCTGCCTGAATCCTGTTGGTGACTAATCTCACTCAGTGCTTAAGTTTTTCAGAATAAGAATTCCTTTAATGTTTTGAGGGTAAAGTTCCCTCAGCTCTTATGTTCCTGCCTCTGGGCAAGCACACTGCTACTTCCTTCTAGGTCCTTGGATGCCTATCTCCCACCTTAACCATACAATATCCAGAGGGGTAGCCGTGTTAGTCTGTGTACAACAAAAACGAGAGTCCTGTGGCACCTTAAAGACTAACAAATCTCTTTGGGCACAAGCTTTCGTGGCCTCCAACCCATTGCATCTGACGAAGTGGATTGGAGCCCACGAAAGCTTATGCCTGAAGAGATTTGTTAGTCATTAAGGTGCCACAGGACTCTTGTTGTCTTAACCGTACAGTAATTCATGAACCAGAGGAAGCCAGGCAGTAGGCCACCTAAGTTGCACGCATTGCCCAACCCCGTAGGCAGGTTCAGTGACCATTTATCAGAGCAAGTCCCATTCAAAATCTGAGTGGAGGAGGCGGTGGTTGTGTCTGCATTGTAACTTTAACACAGGAGTTAAAGCATGCACCCGGGAGGTGGAAGTCCACATTTCATTCTCCCATCTCTGCCAGTAGGAGAGAAGAATTTGAATAGGGGTCTTCCACCTCTCAGGAGAGTTCTTTATCCATTGAGTTAAAAGTTATTAGCTGGACACCACCACCTCCTCCTCTGGTCATTGTGCATTGATTGAAGTGGGCATCTAATTCATTCTCTCCAGGAGCAGCGTAGGTGCCTAAGATGCCTGACTTTAGGCAGCTGGTTCTATTGATAGGATCCTGGACTTAGGCACCCATCTCCAAAAAGCACACACCCTTCTGGTCAGCATCTCCCCTGCCTCACGTGCTGGCTTTGTGGATCACATTCTTAGATATCTATCATCCCTTCTTCATTGTATATAGAGTCTAGGTACCTAATTTGGCTTTGTGGATCACAGTGTTGTTCCTTTGACTTTCTAGTGCTTATAGTTGGACACCATGACACTCTATGTTGCAGCACTTAAGTCCTTTGGTGGATCCCACTCCACCTAACCAAAATGGCTGCCAGGTTGTGTGATGGCTTTATGTTCTATATGTGTAGAATGGGTAGCTTTGAGGTCACATGAGCTATAGCAGAACATGTCATTTATTGCTTTCTTGTTAATCTTCTATATTAGCCACAAAAGGAAATGTTGCACAAATCTCTGATAAGTTCTCATGTCTCACATGTAAGACATCCAAGGTGCCTGGAAACAGGCTCACCATTGATTTAACCTGAGAAGTTGCTTACTTGGTAGGTATAGCTAGTATACAAGTGTGCACTGTGGGGTAACAATAGTGGCATTTAAACTGAGCATATTGAAGACCCAATGCAGTTGCCATTGACTTCTATAGGCACCTGTTTAATGACTTCCATAACAGTTGGTTCAAACTATTAATAAGTTAGGTAACTCCAGAAGTGCACTTGTCTTTCCACCTTCTGATCTCCCGTCTCCTGTGTTTAAATTGCTAGTTTGTATTTAGGTAGGTTTAGTTCTGCTTAACATAAGCAGTAATGGCATGAAACCAGGAGTTATTATCAAAGCCATGTTAGGGCGCATCTACACTGGGAGCTTAGGTCGACTTAAGGATGCTTAAGTCGACCCAAGCTACTCCGTGTCCACATTGGGCTTTTATTAAATCGGCTTACGGGCTTCCTTAAGTTGACTAATAAAAGCTTAAGTCGACTTAATAACACCTAGTTTTAGGTCAATTTAAGGATTAAGTCAACTTCTTAAGTCGACAAGCCACTGTGGACGCCCTAAGTCGACTTATTCCATAAATTGACCTAAGGCGGGGGGACAAGGGAGCCCTGCATGGCTCTCTGGCAGAAGGGAGCCACCCGTGGCTCCCTTCTGCCGGGAAGCCACACACAGTTCCCTTGTCCCCAGGGGGAGCCATGGCACCTTTCTGCCAGAGAGCCCCGGCTCCCTTGTCCCTGAAGGAGCTGCAGCTCCCTTCTCCGGGAGAGCTCCAGCTCCCCCCGAGGAGACAAGGGAGCCGCAGCTCCCCCAGACAAGAGAGACACAGCTCCCGGGAAGAAGGGAGCTACGTGGGGCTCCCCGGCCAGGGCTGCAGCGGCGAGGGAAACCCCTACCACCCCAGCCGGGGCTCCAATGGTGAGGGATTCCCCCACCAGGGCTCCAGCCATGCGCCGCTGGAGCCCCAGTCAGTGCGGCGGGGGTTCTCCTCATTGCTGCAGCCCCAGCCAGGGAGCCCTGCAGGGCTGCCTTCTCCCCAGGACCCGCGTGCAGCTCCCTTCTTCCCGGGAACCCAGGGGAGCTGGGGCTCCCCTTGTCCCCAGGAACTGCAGCTCCCCTAGCCTGGGGAGCCGCAGCTCTCTTTGGAGCCGTGGCTCTCGATCGACCTTGCCAGTCAACTTAAGAGTCTAGTGGAGACTCTCTAAGTCAACTTAATAAGGTCAACTTTAAGTTGACTTAACAAAGTCAACTTAACTTTTGTAGTGTAGACATACCCTTAGTGAGCAGGTTCTCATTTCTTCGTTGAACTTACTCCAACTTTCCTTCAGTACCTCAGTTATTTCTGTCTATCTTACCTATTTATGTGACTTCAGTGGGAGTCAGCAATCTTAGGCTTAAACATCTCACCCAAGGATGACATAAAGGTAGGTTGCAATAAAGAAAATAGGCAAGTCTCCCAAGTCCTACTCTCTTACCCTAACTACTAGACTACCCTTCCACTTCTTTAGCCAATATAGGCAGTGTCTTTTCATTTCTTTTATTGTCATGTTTCTGTTCTATGTCAATTGAGTCCCAGTGAAATTTTCTAGGTTGGCAACTAGACTCCTAACAACTATCAAACATTACAGGTACAGGCATAGGAATGGGAACTAAGCTTACACACAAGCATTATGCTGATATGGCTCATTGCTGACTCAAAAGGAACACCCATTCAATCACTGGGCTTTCTGATATTCTCAACATGTGCCAATTAGTGAGAAGTGTCTGATAATGGACACTTAGGTGCTTAAGTCTTAAAAGCAGCCCTATACATTAGAGTAAAACATTTCACACAGGACTCTGAACAGTCATCTGACTAAGTACTTTTGGTCACTATTTTTCTATCTCAGATATATACTGTATTAATGACTTGTGTTGTGGGGTAAGCACACCCCATTGCCACTGACCCCTCACCCCCCGATGGGGAAAGTCCAAAGGGTGCAAGGGAAATGGATGTCTCTGCGTCTTCTATTGGTTCCCTGAACTTCCCCCAGGTCATAGTAGCTTAGAGACTACTCAGCCAACCATCTCTAAGGTCAGGGCCACGCAGCCTAGAGACCAGACTCCATCACTCACCAGCCCTGGAGTCAAGGTGGCATGGCCTAGCAGCCAGATTCCATCACTCACCAACCCTGGGGTCAGGTTGGTGCAGCCTAGTGGCCCGAGTCTCCAGCAAGCCCTGGGATCAGGGCTCCGTGGCCTAAGTCCATTGCAGTCAGGGCAATGTGGCCTAGTATCCAGAGTCTATAGTCACGGTGTCCACTATGGGGGGTGTGGTACCCCAGGTAGGGGGCTCAGGCCCTCCCACTCCACTGAGCCCCAGCCCAGGACTCTTGCAGTGTCAAGGGAACAGTAACAGGTCAGCGGGATCCATACTGAAACATGCTGGCTTGGTTCTTATGCCACCCCCCTGACTCCTCTGATCAGGCCCCCTGAGCTACTTCCTACCCGAGTTACTGTCATGGTGCTCTCACGGGATCTCCAGGCCATCCCCTCTCTGTCGTCACAACACCCTCCGTCTGTTCCTCCTGTGGGTCCTGGAACTCGCCAGCAGCAGTGGTCTCCTGAGCATCTGTCCCCAAGGGGGCCACAGGTAGACCGGATCCTTAACGAGGCCCGAGGGATTGCTCCAGCTTTTAAGCCGGTCAGGAGCCTCCAGCATTTGTCCTCTTCCTCGCTGGTCAGTCCAGACTGAGCTGAGCAGCTTCCTTTTATAATGAAACAGCAGACTGAGCATGCCCAGCAGGGCTCAAAGGGTGGGGATTCCGTCACCCATAGAATCTGCTGGGCTTCTGCAGTGGGGGGTAAGCCTACCCTGTCACAGCTTGTAATACAGTAACAACCAGAAGCCCAAATTGAGATCAGTGGATCACTGTGGTAGGTACTGTATATGCGCATAAATACAAGATACTCCTTAACATGGATAAAATCCAACTAAATGAGACCAAGTGTGGGGAAAAGGAAGTACTTTTATCCCCATTTTTATAGATGATGAACTGAGGCACAGATTAAGTGATTTGCCCAAAGTCATACAGGACATGTATAGCAGAGTCAAGACTTTAACCCAGATCTCCTGTATTTCCAACCAGGTATTTTAACCACACAAACAACCTTGGTACCCAAAACTCAAAAGTATAAATCTCTTCACTTATTTAGAACCCTTTGAGCCATCCAGTTCTTCCACTTCCCTTTTTTGTTTTTTGTAAGTAAATGGTGATATTATCACAACAAAAACAAAAACCAAGCACATGCAGAGCCTCCCAACCCCACAAAATGTACTTGAATGAGTTTTACCACCTCAAGTCACAATTTCCACTGGAGCGGCCACATTTTACCTTGGTCAAAAATCTCTCAGCTGTGCTGCATTTTCTCATGCCATAGTTCATATTACTCGTGTCATAGCTACCGTTGTGTGTAGCTCTTCAGGTAACATCCATTTCCTCAGCAGCGGCAATATTTTCTCTCCTGATCCCTCACCCCTAACACATGCATTGTTTTTCAACCTGATCGCACTAAAAGCCCTAATGGTGAATGGGCTTTTTTTGGTATTCATTTCTGAAAGCAGCTTGCAACAAAAGTCTGCAAAGAAGTGTTCAGGGAGTCATACAGGAGATCATCTGGTTATTCATTTAATCTATGACTTACATTAAAGGGCTATGAGAATGTAAGTTGGAGGCTTTACAGATTGTATCTCCATTTACATTTGAACTCTAGAAGATGCAGAGAGTGCGGGGGAGAAAAATCCATGAAATATTATCAAAGGAAATAATATGTTGGCAAGCCTTATTTTAATTTCTCAAAGCTTTCTCTAGCACCTCTGGTATTTGTGCTTTTGTTAAACTCTGGTGTGAATCAAAAGGTGTATTTAGAGTTAGGGCAAAGAAGCAAGCTGGATATTGATATTTGATTGTAAAATGTCCTTCAATTTACAAAAAATTAAGCTACCGTGGTTCCACAAAGGTAATTTGAAAGCGTGTTGCATATTACAACACAATGAATAGGTTACATTGCTTTTTGGCAAAGCAGAAAACAGCTCCTCTTGAATGTGTTAAGCATATTAAAAGCAATTTGCTGTTGTCTGCACTAAGATTTCCAATGTCTGTGGCAGATGCCACTTATCTGCAAGCTCACCATTCTATAACACAGAGGTGTCCAGTCTTTTAGCAGGAGGGGCCACATTGCAATTTGTTTCTGACAGAAGGGGGCAGTGAGAAAATTTCCAATGTGGTGTGCCGCTGGTGCACCAGGCTGGCTGGCACAGGATTATGGGAGGGGAGGGGGGTATACATGTCAACTTTTATTTTTGCTGGTGGATGCTGGCAGGGAAGGAGAAGAGGGTATAGAGAGTTTCTTAGGAGGGGTGAGGGAGGACATATACCTGGTCACCTGACACGTGTCTCGCAGTGTGCCCACCTTGCCCATGGCCATTGTGCTCTCCCCATGCCCTGTCCCACTTATGGCAGGAGAGGGTGTCTATGTCTTTCTCCTACTGTGCACCCTGGCACATTTGGCTGTTCTTCCTGGCAGCTCGGCAGGGAGTCGCTTCCAACCTTGGTTCCTCCTGGCCACTGGTCTGCAGAGTGGCAGCTGACTGTGAGGGCTTAACTGGGAGAGGTGGCTTCCCCTCCCTGCCCAGCTGATTCCCAGACTTCTTGGGGAGAGGAAGGAAGACAGCCGGGCAGAGAGGAGAAACTGCTTTCCTCAGCCAGCCTCTCATAGGCTGCTGCTGCGTTGCACAGAACAGCATCCCACCTGGCCAGGTTTGCTGCAACGTGCAGTCTCCTGAGATACTGAAGTGGCCTGGCCTGCATTCTGGCTGGGCTTGGCCAACCTGAGAGTGGGAGGGTGGGGCTTCGTTTGTGGGTGGGGGGGAAGTAGCCTTCCTGATATGGGAGGGGTTAGTCCTTCCCTCCAGCTGGCAAAGGGGGTGGGGGGGCGGTGTTGCTGCTCCCAGCTGGTGTGGAACTTGGAGCCAGAGCTGTGCCAGTGTGGTGGGCTGGTTAGCATCCTTCGGCATGCTGGAGTCTGGCCTGCAGGCTGTGGGTTGGACAAACAAACTATTACAGGACTAAAAGATGTAACAATCAAACATGGGGTGGAGGAATGTCATTGTGGACTTTCCTATTAGGTTTTATTTAGAACTAGGTGAACAATTTATTCAACATATGTCATCCCTTTATCTCTTAATTATACATAATGCTAAGTTTCAAATATGTTTAAAAACTAAAATTAACATATTTGAGCCTATGGATCAATAAGTATCTGATGGTAATTTTTTTTTGCATTCTTTATTTGTAATTCATTATTCACACTATGCCTTTGGTCACGTAAAGCATATGGTATTATTTTGGCTGCCTGATTTGGATGGTGAAAATGTATAAAAACAGGAGTTGAATGAGCTATCTGTGGAATGGATATGCATGAGAAACATCCAGCTGAGAGTTCGCAGTATTTTGAAGTCAAATACATATTGGCATGAATAATTTCAGTTTTTTTCCTGTGAATTTTCTTGCTTAAAATCACTTGCATGAATATTCACGGAAAGCAAATAAAAGCATTTTCAAATATTGAATCATATTTATGTTATTAGAATGAATTTTCATAATGACATTTTGTCAGTTGTCTCACAGCTCTAATTTTAGTTATTTGACTTTTTTATTTTGTGTTACCAAAAGCATGATACGTGGTAAATTGTTATCCCTAGCACTTTCAATTACATCAGGAAAAGCAGAGTTATCCCTACGAGTCTTAAAATTAAGTACTTAATGGACCAGTACAGGCTCTACAAAGCCAGTTATAAAGTCACACAAAATTCACTGCCCATAGATATGACGAATTACTGTTTTTCATTATTCAAAACATACAATTAGTCACTCAAAAGAATTTGTACATCGATGACGCAGTCCACAAGACACATTCATAAATGGGAAAGGATAGTGGGAATAACTATGGAAGTGAAATTTCGGCTATAAGTGAACAGACTCTTTTTCAGTTTCGAGATCTAAAAGCATTTGTGAGGATAATCGCTGTGAATCAATAAGAAATTCTCTCTCACTTTTCAAAATGGTTGTTGCAGCATTACTGCTGTTAATAGCCTTCAGAACAGTATTTGTGCTACTATTCATGAACTCTTTGCTTTCCTCAAACAGTCTTGCAGACAAACATGCCTCCCCAAATGCTTGTGTTGAAATAAATTAAAGGGGTTAGAAACTGCAGCACAGCTGATTGGCCTAATTTGCAAGAATTTCCACAATTACTTTTTTTAGCTGCATTTACTTAACTTTACTGTTCATTTATCATTGTAGAAAGCCACCACCAGCCCCAAAAGAGTAGTAACAGTGGCGGCAGGATACTCACTCCTTCAGACCTCATTCACCTCAGTGAGGAGTGAGCCTCAAAGCCTAACTAGGATCATTTCAATGTTGCATCCCAGGAAATATTTTCTTCATTTAAAAAAACCCTAGGAAACTAAATGAAAACGGTTGTGATGCTAAGGAAGCACAGTTAGTCACAATGAGCTGGGAAATGCAAACTTAAGGTTCCAGCAGGAACATTAATTGGTCTGTGCGGTAAGAGTATATTTCTATTTCATTCTATTTCGTGTTAAACCAGAAGGTTATTAATTTTGTTATTCTTTGTCATGGGCAGTATATCAGAGAGCATTCAATAAAACCTGTTCAACACTAGAAAAGTTATACCAGGATAATTGTATCAGCCAGGGATTTGATTTGTAATAGCTAAAATAAACTTTAAAGCTGACACGGTTATACAGGTGCTTTATACTGGCATAGCTAGTTTGCTTTCTGAACCACAATAAGCTATACCACCGTAAGCATTTTTATATCAGTATAACTGCATTCACATTAGTGTAGACAAGAAACTGTTTGGAACATACCATCTTATACCATGTTTTCCCCAACTTTATTCTGAGACAGCTTAACATTTTTGCTGAAACTTCCTAAAAAAAATAGGAAATTTCAGTCCAAGTAGTTGGTCAAGTTATAATAATGAACATAGTCTCTAATGGGAAGTGTCAGACAAACTTAACTATAAGTCAAACAAGGAGTCCTGTGGCACTTTTAAAGACTAGCAAATTTATTTATTGCATGAACTTGTGTGGAAGAAAATCCCACTTCGTCAAAGCATCTGACAAAGTGGGATTTTCTCCCACGAAAGCTCATGAGATAAATAAATTTGTTAGTCTTTAAAAGTGCCACAGGACTCCTTGTTTTTGCTGAACAATACTAACACGGCTACCCCTTTGGAACTTAACTATAAGTGGTTCTGTTATCTACACCTATAACAGAAGAATCCTCAGCATTAAAGTAACCATTTTTTTAAAAGTTACCTTTGTACAGAATTTTTTGAGATAATCACAGTTGTTTCTCTATACTTATAATAGGAGATATTTGCTGATGTGTATTAATGGCTAGCTTGCGATTTGACTGTATTTTCTTTTTAAACAAACATTTATATAAGGTCTTTCATCAAGAAGATTTTTTAAATACTTTGCAAAAGATTGAGGATGTTAAAGGAGTTGAATGCTGAATTCTCATAAAAATCAGTGGGAACAAGAGCAGGCAAATCCTACAAGAAGCTTTGAAAATCCCACGTAGTTTTTAGTTCCCTCACCAGTGAAATGGAGCTACCAGCCTGTTAGGCTCAGAACATACACCCAGAGGAATCAGATAAAAACATAAACTCTGAGGTCAAAAGGGACCAATGTGATCATCTAGTCTGACTTCCTACACAATGCAGGCCCCAGAACATCACCCACCCACTCCTGCAATAGACTTCTAACATAAAGGCTTTTGCTGGGAACGTTGCAACAGAACACTATTTTATGTCTTAGAATTCAGAACAATAACACACAAAAACCCAAACCAGAGGCAAAGCAGGCTGGTCCCTTAAAACAGAAAGGCACAACTCACTCTCCTTTACTGTAGTTAGCTGGTTGCAAACTTGTTACTGCCAGGCCCAGATTGTATAGTTCCCTAGCCTGCAAGCAGGATCAGGAAAACCTCCTATGCATAGAAAGTGAAAGCCCACAATTTCAATACACCATGCAGAACACACTGGATATTTTGGCCAATGACACTAACATACCTCTCCTCTTACAAGGCATGTCGGAGAACATTTAAGTCCTATTCAGAAATTAATACATGGGGAGTGGGGAGGGAAAGGAGTAATATGAAGTGGAAAATCTGGAGACCAAGCAGTGAATGTGAACAAGTATTAGGCAGAAAGTGAACTCCATAAAAGACAGATCAAAAAAGAACAGGACTTGACAAATATTAGGTCTGTCTAAATGTTATGTGTAGAACTAATTGTTTTATTAAATTTTGCTAGTTTTGGTCTAATAATTTATTCAATAAATATTTTTTCCTGGTATTTGACTAACTCTTCTAAAAGTCAAGTCCAGAGAGTGACTGGAGAATGGAAACTAGAATAGAAGCTAAGTGGGTCAGTGAAAGGATATGAGAGACAAATGGAATCACAGGGGAAGTGAACAGAAATTAAAATCACACAGGAATTGTCATCATCCTGGGTGAGGCTTGAGGACCCTGGTGAGAGAAAGAAGACAAGCAAAGCATCAGAGCTGCCATTCTTGCTAGCTTTAAGAAGTGACGAAAGGCTTTAGCAACTGTTTAACTAGCAAGATATATAAAAATCTCTATTAGTGCAGAATTGTATCATTGTTAGAATGCCCTTGCGTCCTATTTAAGCACAAGGCAGATTAGAATGTCAGATGTTTTCTAACAATAACAGATGAACAGTTTATGCTTTCTTAGTAAAACTCAGAGCAGAGATGAGCTAAATGCATACAGAAATTGTCAGTGACTGACTGGAAGATACGACCCAGAAGCTGTGACATATTTGGAGCTAGTCTGTAATGATTCATGAGTACAGTAGGTTGACCTACTTATTGGGGTCTTTACTGTATGTATATATTGGGTCACTTTAAAGGGGGCCTGTTGGGAAAAAAAGCAGGGAGAGAAAAATATTGCTCAAGATAGCCATTGCTCAGTAGACACTTATGGTTGTTTAAAAGACAGTGCAAGGACAGGAAAAGATCCAGGAACACAAGAAATCAAAAGAGCCTTCACAGGTTTAAGTAAAGAATATTCTCTGTGGGAAGGAGTGGAGGGGTTGTTGTTCAAGAGAATCGATAGACACAAGTACCTACTGGGAGTGTCTGAACAAGTTAGACCTACTGTACTTGGGTCATGTTATTCGCCACATGGTGGCATCTACTTGTGGTACATTTAGGGAAGTGGCTCAGCACCATCTGTGCCCTGTCTCTTCAGCCTATTACTTGTCTCACTGGTCAGGAACTACAACACCTCTCTTTCATGGCTTAGTCCTCTGGCCATGTCACAATCACTTTCCCTTTCCAGGGTCTCACCAGAGTCTCTCCCTACACAGTCTCAGACAGTTTCCCCCACGGCTGAGGAATAAATGGGGCAGGAAACAGGGAGGGAGACAGTGCAGGGGTAGGTTTCTGGGGGGTGGATGGGGGAAGGTCTGCCTTCCCACAGCCCAGCTGGGATTAGCAATTGAGCCTGCACAGGATAGGAGCAACTGGCCATGTAATCCCCAACCTCACAGTGATTTCTTGCTCTTCTGGCTGCTCTGGGTGCCCAAAATGACCTGTCTGCACTGCTAGATCAAGGTGCATGAGCATTGTTATGGCTTCCCTTAGCTTTCCTGTCACAAAGTCATTTTTCTGCAGAAAATCAAATAAGTCTGCAGGGAACATAAATTTCATGTACACACAGAGGTGCATAATTCCACCATGAGTAGCTAAGAGGAAAGAAAGCAGTAAAAGCTTAATTTTGTCATGTAGGGCAGCTGAAGGTACACAAGGAACAGGTCAGTTGAGTAGGAAGGAAACCATTTTACATAGTCATTTTTCAGAGTAGAATCACACATTTTTAAAAAGCAGTGAATTTGAGCACAGACAATTTGTGGTTGTCAAAAGTGTCAGAGGGTATTAGCTTAATTGCCTACAGTCTCTTCCAAGTGAGTGCCTTCCTCAAAGCCAGAGAGTGACATCCTTTCTGAGGACCTCCTCCTCTGAAGGAAGAAAATTTCCAACATCTGCCTGACAAAGAGATGTGTGAGAGGAAAACTCCAAATTGGTGTAACTATTTAAGTTATTCAAGTATCTAAAGATTTGGGGTGTAAACTTGGCCCCATTGATGGCAACATCAAAACTCCCATTGACATCAATAGGCTCAGGATTTCACCCTTAGGGCAGGTCTTCACCGTTGCAGGATTTTGGCAGCAGTGTAAGGGAGATACACAAAGTACTTAAAATACCTTGCATGTCTCCTTTCAATTGCCTGCCACCTATTTACCACAGTATCTTCAGTGTGCTGAGTCAAAGGGAAATGCCCTTCCTTCGACTCATCACTATTCCAGTTGCCAGGGTGGTCTTCAGCAATCGAATTCCTGATCAGCTAAGCAGGTCTTCACAGACCCGCTCAGTCGATTGGGAAGAGAGATCTGACAGTGGCAAATTTGCCACTGTCAGCAAAGACTAGCCCATAGACTATCAGTTACAGGAACTATCTGTGTGCATTATAGTGATTCTTTATCTCTGGCTTTTCTGCACTATCCTAATTTAATACATTGTTCCTTTTGTCTGTTTAAAAAAGCACTCCAGCTACCAGTACAATTCATTTAGCGTCCTCAAAACTGATCATTCCTTCCTGACATAGTTTAGATAATAGAGCTAATAGGGTCCATTTAATTCTAACACGTTTGTGGGGTGTAAAGCAAATGAAGAAAACATTCTCATTTAAAGAACAGTGAACACATGATTTGAAAGGCTGTAAAAATCATTTTGCGCATTTTAGTGTGTTTAAATAGACTGTCTAACTTTTAGTACTGTCAACTTAATGACAGAGCAGATTCAATCTTGAGACGTTCCATATGACCCTTTATAAATTGTACTGGCAAAATGCAGTTACCAATTAAAGTGAATCCCTTTGTACAATACTCTAGTGCTTTCCCTAGCAACATATGGGAAGCATTTCCCAATTAATTACATTCTGGGCTGCTCTCCTACTGTAGGCTGAGAAACCGGTGCCCCAGAGCAGGAGGAGGATCAGCCTCCCCCTAATGAGGACCACCCAAGTGAGGGGACATCACACCAGACACTTGCAGCACCTGCCGGTGAATGCTCCCTCCCACTCTCCCTCCCTCCCTGCAGGCAGGGCTAGGCATGCCTGTGGGATAGGCACTGTGGGGGGACATGGCCCAGGGACAGGCAGGGTCCCAGGCATGGGGGGGACGTGGAGACCCTCCCATGGGGCAGAGGGGCTGAGGGCCATGTGGCAGGGGGGACCCATACCCAAGCAGTGTGGGGGTATGTCGGGAGATGGGGTGAGGGGACCATAGGTGGGAGTACCAAGGCCAGACAGCATGCACCCGACACCGCTGGCACGTGACCTCAGGAGACACCCCTGGGACAGGGCTGCCTGCAGCTCACCACGGTGAGCACCACACCCGACCTGGGCAGCACAGCACGGCAGCATGTACCTAGGGGGCCCTGTCCCAAAGGACATGGATTGAGAAGCAGGGCTGCTGTCAGGCTGCACACTGCACTAGTGAGCTAGCTAATGGGAGGAACTGTGTCCTCTGCTTCTCTCCAGCAGCAGGTGGGGGAGGTGAGGGTGCCTGGGTAGCAGGACCACCCCTCAACACTCCTCTGTGAGAAAGTGGTCCTTGAGCACGTCCCAGATGAGCACTGCTCGCCACTGGGCTCGCTGCATCAGGGGCACGGCATCAGGCTGCTCAAACTGGCCGGCGAGGAGTTGGGCTTCGGCCTCCCAGAAGTGGGGGACCCTTTCCCCCCCACAGCTCACACAAGTTGTGGAGCACACGCAGGCACTGACAACCTCCAGGATGGTGTGCTCAGTGAGATGTAGGCACGTCAGGAGGGCCCTATAGTGCGCCTTAAGCCGGCCAAAGGCAAACTCGATGCTCAGGTGGCACCTGGTCAGCCGTCGATTGAACAGACCTGCAGGAGGGCGGCCCCCACGGTGGCCTTCCTGATCTCAAACTGGTGGACAATGGAGCAGAAGGAGTCTGGGGTTGCCATCTTCCAGAGCTCAATGGCCACTTGCTTGGCGACAGGCAGCGTGGGTCGGAAGTGGGTGTCCCTGCAGGACCACGGTGAGCTCGCGGACCAGCTCCAGGAAGGTCTGCCTGCTCGTACGGAAATTCTGCAGCCACTGGTATTGTCCCAGGCGGTGAGGCGACACGGCACCGTCAGCACAGCAGCTTGCTGGGCCAGCATGGTGGTGGCGCTGCTGTCTGCCTCCACGCTGTCGGGGTCCAAGAAGACTGTGATCCATGTGAAAAGATCAAGTGTTGAGCACTGTCCTGACAAGTTGCATGAACATACTGTGGTCCATGACCTCCTCGTGCTGCATGCTGCCAGGCACAATAGAGGGTGCTGAGCTCACTTCCTCTTTTATTGGGATTGGCTGGGAGATTGGATCCTTCTCAGGTGCCATGTTGGCACACTTCCCATGATTCACCTCTCCTAAATCGACCTAGCAAGTGCCTGCATGGACATGCTAGGTCGACTCAAGCTTCTGGTGTGGACGCGCTAAGTTGACTTAGTTAGCGTTTTTAGGTGTATACACAGCTAAAGAACCATAAAGCCTCTTTGGTGATGCACCAGATTCAGGGAGGGAAAGAGGATGCTAGAGTAGTTGCACTTCAAAAATTGCTTCCATTTTGTGATTTATGCCATCATGTGCCGGAAATGCCCCTCTGCCTTATATATTGGACAAAGAGGACAATCTATGCGCAAAAGAATAAATGGACATAAATCTGACATCAGAAATCACAACATTCAAAAACCAATAAGGGAACACTTCAGTCTCCCTGCTCACTCCATTAATGACTTGTTAATATCTGTGCTCAAACAAATGAATAACAAAGCACAGCCTCAAAGAGAAACTGCAGAATTGGAATGTATATGTAAATTTGACTCAGTTGCCTCAGGGTAAAACAGGGACTACAGATTTTTTTTTCTCATTACAACAGGTGATTTGACCTCACTTTCCTCTATATACTGTTCCCCAGTGTTTGAATCTCAACATCTATTTTGATTTGCTGTTACACCCTGACCTGATCCTGTGTCATACATTTCTCTGCATTTAATTTCCTCCCATTCTGTAAATTCCCCATCTTCAAAACATCTAACGAAGTGGGATTTTCTCCCACGAAAGCTCATGCGATAAATAAATTTGTTAGTCTTTAAAAGTGCCACAGAATTCCTTGTTTGTTTTGCTGACCTAGACTAACATGGCTACCCCTTTAGAACTTTCATTTTTCAGATTACCCTCTCTGGCAGAATTCCCCATTTTTAAAAATGTGCATATATTTCTTTCCTTTTCCACCTCCATAGCCAACCTACTTGTTTGTCTCACTCACCTGTTACACCTTGTCTTTTAGACTGCATGGCTATGTCTCCAACTAACTAATTTGAACTAATTTTAGTTAGTTCGAATTAGCTTAATTTGAACTAGCATGGCCCCACTGGAATGTTAGTTCGAACTAAGCAAGCACTTGCTTAGTTCGAATTAGCGATTCCTATTCATTTCAATGGCCGGTTAATTTGAACTAAGAAATTAGTTTGAATTAACATGGCCACATTGGTTAATTCGAACTAGTTAGTTCGAATTAACCCCTTAGTTTGAATACCCTATTCAAACTTATTAGTTCGAATTAAGGAAGCCCTTAATTCAAACTAACTGAAGCCTAGTGTAGCCATGGCTTTAATTAGTTCGAATTAAGCCTCCTTAATTCGAACTAACTTGCCAGTGTAGGCATAGCCTATGATCTTCGTGGCAGGAACTGTAAAGCAATCTATGTTTGTATGACACCTAGCAAGAAAGCTCCTCTGAAGGGTTTTACCAGGTCTTTGTGACTCACTGCTTCTTTCCTCCCCCAGTTCTACTACACCCGCCCCCAGGAAGGGAACAACAGAGGTGGGTCTTTAAGGATTGCCTAGGGAGGCTTCATAGAAGCCGTCAATCAGATCCCAGCAGGCTCAGATAAAATAAGCTGCAGGGCCTTAGCAGCTCAATTTCTGGCTAGCAAAGATATGAGAAAGGTGCGTGTGTGGCTGAGTTTACCGACTGGTGGCCAATAATGTGTTTTTTTTTAAAAGGGACTGTTTTCTTACCACCCCTGCCCAAACCCTCCTCCTGATATTATTATCATCATTATTAATAATAATAATAATAAGCAATGTTCACCTATATTTCTCAGGGATATTTCTTGCTGCATTTTCAGCACTCAGCAACTCTTGATCTTGTACAGAGAGGGAAAAAATAAGGGACATCCCTTGGACAAAATAAAGGACTAGCCGGGCCTGAGAACTTTAACCCTAAGGAAAAGGGTGAAGATAAAGTGGCTTGTGAAGAGCCTCAGGAAAGTAACAGCAACTCATTGAAGTGACCAGTATATGACAGCTCTTTAAAGTCCCTGGTTGAAACAGGTGGACTGGGTTCCCCCACCAGCCGTTGCTGAAGTGGCGTAAGTCCTGACAAGGGGATAAGACTTGTTTAGAAACCTGAGTGAAAGGCCTTAAGACCCTGTTGAGGGCAGATAGCTCAAGAAAACTGTCTATTTTGCTACCATGGAAGAGTTCATCTTAAGGATATGAACTGGCTAGAGGGCTGAACCACTTAAGCCCTACCAGGTGAGGTTAACAACATAGGGGGTGCCAGGAGTAAGAGAGTCCTGCAGTACTGAATACAGCCATAGGGGACACTCAAGAGGTGAGTGCTCCCATTACTGGGCCCAGCTTGGTTGTGCTGTTTCCTCACTAACACAATATACATGTTTATTAGTAATACTGGTCATCTTTCAAAATGAGAGAGTTTTTTAAAGTGTGACTGACTACTCTGGATGGTTTTGTCCCTAATTCAGGGAAAATAAACAGGTGTATCTGTGCAACTCGTGAAGAAGTAAGAAAAAATTGAAAAATGGATGAATAAAATAAAGAGGAATCATAAATATGCAAAAGTGACAAAATACTAAAAGCAAAGATGAAATATATTTAGACCACAAGATGAGTTTATATAAAGGAGGAGTAATACCAAGAGAGAAAGAGAGAGAGAGCACACCAAAAGGTGGGACTCTATATGAAAACTTTTCAGCATTCGCTGGATATGTGTCTGAAATTATCATTACCAAGTTATTACGTCAAAATAAAATTATTCATTTTACATTTTAAGTGTATCAGCTCTTTCATTTTTGGCTAAAAAGTAGACAAAAGGTGTGGCCATACTTTTTACTAATGAAAACTCCATTGACTTCAATGAAACTAGGATTTATCCTATGTAATTTATGCATACCAGAGGCCTAAAGGTTCCCTTCAGCCAGTGGGTGGAAGGATGCACTAGTTTTCCAGTCTAGCCTCTTCCCTCACCTCATCCCCTTATATTTACTGTAGCTTTAAGAAGATTTTCATTTAAAATGATTAGCTCCCATAATTGACAGGGATATTAAATGAATAAAGAACAAGAACACAATTGCAATTTATCACCATATAGATTTAAAATTGAAAAGGAACTAAGAATGTAATGTATTAAAATAAAGATTAACATAACTTTTCAGTGTTCAGCAGACAGCACAGTTTAAAATGTATTTAGGGCTCGCCTACTACTTGGCCATGATGTCCCCTGAACAGTATCTAAATAAAAGATAATATGTATTTAAAATAACTAATTTGCATATAGATAAGGTCATCTATTCAACTAATCCTCGTGGACTACAGAATAACAGCAGGTCTACTGAATTACACCTCAAGGAAAATTTCAAATCTGTTAATAGTGGGTGACTATGAAGAAAATCTGGGTTCTGAACCTCGGGTGCATGTGCATGTATTCTATAGACAGATGTTTGCATAAATATTTGTCCTGTACACTGACATGGCAAGGAGGAGAAAAACTGATTTTTTTGGGATGCAATTACCATAACTGTACCTTCTAACTTCCTACTGTTCAATTTGTGTAACACATTTCATTTCAAAAGCTAGTTATCGCCATAAAGAAGTTAATATAAAAGAAGATAAGAATGCTGGATTTTTTGGGGGGATAATCTTATGATTGGATTTTAGGAATATTCATTATGAATATATTGGGCAAAATTATGCTCTGTTATACCCATGCAGTGTCCCTGAAACCAAAAGGATTGAAAGTATTAGTATTTGACCCATGGCATATAGAAGTGCACAGTGTGAACTCCACTACTCTGAACTGAAAAATAAAGATTTTTTTTTTAAATTCAGCAATATACTGTGTCCAAGTTCAAACTGAATGGGAGTAAATACTAGTCATGAAATATAGTGGATCCGTTCTCTGCAGAAACTGAAAAAGCAGACATCTTGAATTAGTAACCCGTGAGAGGACCAAACTGTTCTCTTTGGAGAAAGCCTGCTTTGCAAGAACAGTCTGCAAGCCTACAAAGACAGTGGTCAGAGACCTATCTCAGACCTGGTTACAATGATCCAGGCACCGGGGACCTGGACTCGTGTTTCATCACCATAATCATTTAGGAATGTGTCATGGAAAAGCTCCAATTGGTGCAAATAGCAGCATCCAGTCCTACATATCAATGAAAATCTGAGCTCATTACCCTGTTGTGTGGTGATGGGCGTCATTAAGCATAAGTAGATAGGTAGTAAGCTCTTTATATATATAGCAATCTCACTATTCTCAGGAGCACATTTTCAAAATGCTGCATGAATCTTTACCTAGTTATACCCAATAAGAGCAGTGGAAACCCTCAGAGCTAGCCTAAGGTCAGATGGGCTCCAGCAACTATCAAATGTGTGCATTGTCACAAGGCAGTGAAATCATGAAAACTCCCCATGCCATAAACTATTTCCATTGAGGGGCTCCTGAAGCCAAACAATCAGCAGGCAATTTAAGAGAGTAGGAAGCATGATGAGACAACACTGCACTAATCTGAAAATTTACTCCACAAAGTCTCCCTTTGCCCTCCTAGTGCTATCACACTGCATCAAATGCAAACACCTTAATTGAGCTTGCTTTCCAGCCTAACGCAACCAGTGAGTTATCAAGCTGTGCATTAACTTTTAAATGAAGCCTATGGGAACTAGCTCACCAGAGCTGGAATCTCTCAACAGCTAATTGGACTGCATTTTTATTTTTCAGATCAATTTCTTGGTACTTCATATGATTTATTCTTTCAGTTCTCAAACACCCTTGACAACTACACATGACTTGGTTAAAAAGTAGATGTACATTTCCTATTTCCACCAGGCATTAGCCTCCTGGTTATTTAGGCGGCTTATAGTTAAGTAGGAATCCAATGAAATGTAGGAGTCTGTGTTACTTGCAGAAAAAAAAGTAGCTCAACAGCAGATGCTATTTATACAATACTATCCCTCCCCACTTTCCCCTGGTTTGACACAACTCCCCATCTGCATCTTAAAACACAAGGGAACCTGATGAATGAGGAAAAGAATAGCTCTCTTGCTAACTGGGTCATATAATAAATATGGTGCATCCCCAACTTCTCCTTTTCGGTGGTGGGGCAGGGAACATGTTGGAACTTAGGCTCCTGCTGGTCTTCCCTCCCTCCTGGACAAAGAATGTTTCTTGGCCTCTGTCCTGCTGGCATTGGACAACTGGGCTCCAGACAGAGCAACTGAGTGTCTCCCACCTGCAAGGAAAGGGAGAGGAAAGAAAGGTTCGTTTTTGCCCACTGCTGATCTGTAGCCATTTTTGGCTTTGTTCCATCTCCACCCTTTCCCAGAATACTTGATCTCTTAGGATTCCAGGGGCCATGCTGATAGACCAACATTACTGGGGGGCTTGGAAGGGACTTTTTGCCATGTGACAAAAGTGACTGAAGCATGTGGGTATTTCAATTTGATGTCCCAGGGTTCTGATTTAGCAATTTACATTACAATTGTTCCAAAGAGGTAACCGTGTTAGTCTATTGTAGAAACTATTGTAGAAAGACAACAGAGTCCTGTGGCACTTTTAAAGACTAACAGATTTATTAATCGCATGAGCTTTCGTGGGAGAAAATCCCACTTCGTCAGACGCTTTGAAGATAGGAAAGTTACAGAGTGGTAGGAAATTAAATGCAGGGGAGTGTATGACATAGCATCAGGTCAGGCTGTAACAGCAAATCAAAATAGGTGTTAGGATTCAAAACAC
>ML685821.1:10547481-10573245 GCA_007922175.1 Pelusios castaneus
GTGTTTTGAATCCTAACACCTATTTTGATTTGCTGTTACAGCCTGACCTGATGCTATGTCATACACTCCCCTGCATTTAATTCCTACCACTCTGTAACTTTCCTATCTTCAAAGCGTCTGACGAAGTGGGATTTTCTCCCACGAAAGCTCATGCGATAAATAAATCTGTTAGTCTTTAAAAGTGCCACAGGACTCTGTTGTCTTTCTACAATAGTTATTACAATTGTTGCAACTCTGATCAATTCCACTATAGTGGGTGGGTTGAGAAAGACTCTAATGTGAGGTCCCTGTAAACCTATGGGTTGTTTGTGCATGAGCCTTGGATACAACATTGCAGAGCAAGAGGACACACCTCATGCAGTGTAGGGCTCCCTTCAATTCTCCTACCTCTCCTGTGGATGAGAGCAATAAATTGGGACCCTGTTTCTTTGTGCCAGAGTTGCTAGGCAAGCCAAGGGGCATTGCCATCATGCCCATCCTGAGACTTGTAGAACCTGGAACTATGGGTGCCCAGTTAAATTCTATCCTGGAATAACCTTGTTCCAGAGTCTGATGAGGGCTTCATTTGCTAATAAGTTAATAAAATAGCAGCCTCTGTATTTAACCATAGTTCAGCATCTGTCTCGTTGCTGTGTTCACTTCAATTCCCCATTTGCTATTTGATTAACTACAGACAAAAGCATGGGATTTCAGTGGCTCTCATGGGAAATGTTAGGTAACCGGACACTTGAAGCACCAATTACATCCTGATCCTCAGCTTTCTGCTAATATATTTCTATTGGAGTTGCAATTTGTATTCAATATTCATTTTATATGTGAAATAGTCAGTACTTGTATAATTGCTAAAACTGTTAAATTAAAAACAGGAAAGTATAAACAATTGTTAGGTTCTGTTTTTGTGAGGGAAGGAAAACTTACTGCAAATTCACCACAGTTTTGACTCACAAGTAATATGTGCTTTCCTACTCCACGTCCCGCTCCCTTAAATGACTTTTCCTCTTCTATTTCCTGCTCTACACATTAGTGCAGTCTTTGTACAGCCTACCTGCAGCAGAATTGGTGTATCAGAAACATTCCATTAATGGCAATTAACTGCTCCAGTACAACATGAAGTTGTAATGACCCATCGTGGAGAAGCAAAAGGTTTCCAGTGCAGATTATGGTCAGGGGTGTACAACTGATTGACAGGTAGCTCCACAGGGAGGTCTTCAACCCTATCCTGTGTGACGCACTGTGCTGGAACTCTATCTCTTGCTTTCTATCTCTCACACACATATACTCATGTGTGCGTGTGCATGTGCGCATGCGCGCATGAGAGAGAGTCACTTAACTCAAGGGACTTTACCTTGGGTCTTCCCATTGTGACTGTGACTATATACGTTTGAAGTGTTGTTGGTAGCAGGCAGGATATGAGTGAGACCAGGCGTGTGAGGTAATAACTTTTGTTCAACTAGCTTCTACTGGTGAAACAGACAACTTGAAAAAGAGTTCCGTGGTGCTCAACAGCTCGTCTCTTTCACCAACAGAAGTTAGTCCAGTAAAAGACATTACCTCACCCAGCTTGTCTCCCTCAATGACCACATAGTCATCTAAAAAACCTTGAGAACCACTGATCTAACACATATTGTTAAAAGATGTAATTAATGTGCCGATTTTAAAAAATTGCCTCTATGAAAATCCATGGGTTAATGGCTGTAATGCACTACAATATGGAAGTGCCTAAAAAGGTATGACCAAGCATGAACTAGAGCAGGGCAATTTATTTCATTGTCAAAAAACATCTGAACTGGATGTTATGTGCAACACTGTGTATTTAATTAGTGTCCTGGATGTTCTGGCACTGGCTTTAACCATACGTTTGCAAGTTGGTGCATGCTCAATATGAACTGAACAGATCATTACAGCTCTAATTAGCAGATAGTGTATATAAACTGAGATTATAGCCTTGACAGCTGACAAACAAGCATAGACTTATCTTGGACATCTCCCAAGCTGCTTTCTTTTCCTCTGAGTTCTTCAACAAGCAGATTCTCACCACTGCCCATTTCAGCCTCCACAACAGCTGTGCCAAGTTTCCTTGATAATGCAAAGCCAAATAACTTCCCAAAACATTTCTACTCCTTGTTCCTTTAAACTATCAGACATGGGGACAGTTGTGGTTTGCTACAGTAAGCATAGAACAGGGGATTCAGGAAACATCCAAACTTAGCTTTGATACTTACTCGCTATGTGACCTTCTTGTCACTGATCTGCCCTGAGACTTGCATTGTATGCCTGCCCTGATGATGACTTGCTTAGTCGTCATACCTGTAAACCGTGGCTAAAAATCCTTACCCACCCACACTGATGTAGAAACCTTTTAAACTAAGAGTATTCTTGATTTATAATTATAAACCTATTTTTATAATCCAAGCTACTATACCATAATGGAGTACTTTTTATTGATGTTCTTATAAGCCTCCAAGCCATATATTGACTCAACATGCTTTTGGAATCTAAGGTTTTCAGAGCTCACTAGAATCAATCTATGAACCATGTTCTTTCTTGAAAATTCTGCCCACATAAAACATGTCTGTAAAAAAATGGCATAAGGCTTTCCATCCATTTCATTCACTGACATTCAGTAACTTCCTTAGCAAGCATGTTCTTTTCATAGGTAAAGAGATTTTTTACCTAACAGCTAGTCCTGCAAACTCAACTTAGCCTCAGAAACTAACTGGGTTTTTAGTATCACATACATCACCACCAGTAAAGGAGGTTGTGCAAGCCTAAAAAGAATAAAACACAGTTGGTGCTTGTTTTTGCCATTCAAGTCAGATTATGGCTGAATACACAAAAGCAGCTGATCTGTTGTGCAAGATGCCAGTTTTTACATAGTCTCTTTTCAAAGCAAACACCACACTCCCAGGATGAATCATTTATTGGTCTTATCCCAATGGTCACATCTTGCCCTTGAATTACAGGAGGGACAAAGGACTCTTCACACAGTCTTTAAGTAAAAAGCAGAGACTAAAAATTCGACATAAAAGAGAATTGCAGAATGTTAGGGGGAAAAAATGTACTGTTTAGCTAAGCTGATGTTTGTATGAAGAGTTCTTCTATTTCCGCCCCCAAATATGACACTTTTCTTTGTTTTAAATAAATATTTCCTGGAGGACGTGTTAAATAGCTCAAGCTAGTCAGAAAATGGAAAAAATTTCCCTGGAAAGTATTGACTTTTCATCAAGTGTCCCAAAAGAAGAAAAGTCTTTGGTTTTCCGCTAATTTTTAGCTTAAAATCTCTTTGTTCAGGTTAAAAAAACATTTAAGGAAAGCAGACACCTCACATGCAAATCTTCATTTTCTCAAAAATTAAATCTGACAAATTTCAAGAGAATTTTCAAACAGCCGATAAATAAAACCCCAGTCCTCCTTTGGGAAATGCACTAGTGCAAATTGCTATTCATCTTGGGACAGGAGCGCACAGGGAGGAAACCTTATGTCTTTAAAAGAAACTGATGATAAATCACTTTTGAACTAGCTGCTTCTGGATCAGGATTCAAACTATTCTTTTAATGGTCAGCCCTTGACATAATGTTTGTCTATTAGTTGCCTGTTTTCCATATGTATTGTTCACTCATAGACCCCATTGTCTTTAAGAAAAGCTGCAAGATGTTTAGCACCTTGAAGAATATGTCTTCACACCCATGGAACCAACACTCCCAGCTTGGGTCAACAGACTTGGACTTGCTCTAGTGCTCTAAAAAAAGCTGAGTAGACAGTTCTTTGAAGCTGTGATTCAAGATGGAGCTCAGGCTCTGAAGGAAAGAAGGTGGGCTGCAATTTCAAAATGATGTCTCCGCAACTCTTCTGAGAGAATCAATGCAAGTCCCACAAGCTCAAGTCTTTCGGCCTGAACTTGGAGGCTTGCTGTAACAGGCTGTGTGGTCATGCCTGTAGGGACGTCTACACAGCAAATGAAGGAGTGATTGTAGCACCACTAGACTTACCTGCACTAGCTTTCATTTAGCTAGCATGGATAAAAATAGCAGTAAAGATGCAGAGGAATGGACATGCACTGGGAACTCATGAACTAGACTGGCTAGTCCATGCTGAAACCCATGGCACTACATCTTCCCTATTATTGTTACCTGCACTAGTGAAACTAAAGTGACCATGAATATGGGGCTACCAGGATGACAGCCACACCTTCATCTCCTGTCTGGACATATTCTGAAAGTCAGGCCCTGCACTGCTATGTGAACAGATTTGTGTGTCTCCAGGCCTTCCACTGGTTTCTCAAAAAAAGATTCTGAAATGCTTCAAATTGTATTGCAGATCTTTGGTTAGCTGCCTTTAGGGAGTCAGCATCCCAGGGACCACTGTTATAAATAAATGGCTTGTATGATGGAGCATTCAAGCCAGGAAGGAAAACATAAGCATCATGCTATTTGTGTCAAATACTTGGTTTTGTTTTTTTTCAAGTTCTGTTGCTTTCCAAGAAATTTAATTCTCTAAAGTTACTGAGGTAGAAAGTCAGTGTGGCCACAGTGCAAATTATTTAACATCTTTCAAAACTCTTGAAAACTGCTCCAGAAACATTGTTTAAAATCGATCATTCATCCCAACTGAGAACAAAAGTATTTCTACTTGATGTTTTCCTTCCTGGTTTTGCCTTTTCCCTTGGAGCAAAGTGCAAATTACAGCATTCAAAGGTTGAATATAATGAGGTCTTACTCGCTGCTACCTGAAGAACATAATCACTACTTCTTTGTAATAGGAACACAAGTCTTTCACTGACCAGGGTTTTGTTGCTATGGAGACTTATTTAACCATTTACTTTGGTGTTTTCAATCTTACAATATGTCAAAAAACAAACAAACAACTAAAAATATCCAACCTCTCCCACCTCCATAAGTGATAGCAGGCTTTATTTTTATTTTTTCCTCCAATTTGTGGACAGGTTTTTAGGAGGGGAACAAAGTGTGCTGTATTCAATAATGACCCTTTTGCAGAAAAAAAAGCTCTCTTTAGCTAAGCAAAAACTGATAAGCACCATCTCCCTCCAGTCATTCAGCTCAAGGATTTGCTGTTAACTTTTAACATTTTTCAACATGGGGAAGCACCAGAGGTGCCATGACACAGACCTTGCAAACAACAAAAGATTTATTAATGAGAAGAGTGGACCTTTTAATGGTGATTTGTTTTCTGTTTTGTTTTGTTTTGAAAAGTCTTTCATTCAGGAGAGATGAACTGAATAATCCAGTTGCTGGACCATATGAATATTAACTATACTATGACTATAGCCAAATAGATCTGATGTTCATGTGGTTTAGATTTGTTTCCCAGGGGCTACTGATGTCAGCATCTGGTCAGCAGCAGACCTGAACTTAAGTCATAAGTTAGGAGCTATTAGCTTTCCTCTAGGTTTGTTTGTCTCAGTCTAGAGACTTAAAGGTTTGTTTCCTGCCCCCACACTCTCCACACACACCTCAGGGATGTGATGTTTTTCTAAAATTAAAACAGTAGTACTGGTATAACCCATTGAGTAGACACAGACCAGTATAAGGAAGCCTTATATGAGAATAGTTCCAAAGGAGTAGCCATATTAGTCTACTTCAAGCGTCTGACGAAGTGGGGTTTTCTCCCACAAGAGCTCATGTGATAAATAAATTTGTTAATCTTTAGAAGTGTCACCAGAATCCTTGGTTTTTTATATATCAGAATAGCTTATTCCTCTTCCTTCACAAGTGTGATTTATACTGCTATTGGTCAATATGAAATTGCTTAACTGTCAGCAATAAAGGACTTATTCTGCCTTAACTATACTGCTATAATTATAGTGCTATGACTTTTGTGTTTAGAGAAGGCCCTAAGTGTCCTAGGGTTGCACTGTCTTGGTTTTCTCTCTGTCATTTTCCTCTTTCATTCACATAGTTAGTAAAAAGGTGAGTTCTCTGTATAAATGTAGATCACAGCAGTAATTATTCTGCATTTCTGATATGTTTGATTTGGATGAATAATGAAGGTCAATGCATTGAAATAGCCTTCCCTTTCATGTTCAAAAGTCAAAAAAATACCAAATTCAAACAAGTTTCTGATAAACTATGAAAAAGTTTAAAAATCCATATCCAACACATAAATTCTGTAGACAAGGCAAGGATGCTGCTATAATTACAGATTAAAAAAAAATGCATTTGACAGAATAAAATGATCAGATTTGTTTAAGAACATAGGAACAGCCATACTGACTCAGACCAATGGTCCATCTAGCTCAGTATCCTGTCTTCTGACTATGGCCAGTGCTATGTGCTTCAGAGTGAATGAACAGATGAAATTCGTAGTCTGACCACTTAAGGTTCTCAGATAAGTTTTTGAGCCATAAAATGAATTTATGTTTCATTTTAGATTCTGAGTTGCACTAAGGGGAGGTGAAGAGGAAACCATACTTTCCCAGCAAATCTTTTTTCTCCTTATGGTTACAAAACCAACATGTGTGATTTGATCTCATTTAATCAATTCCATACCACTGTAGGGGCATAAGCTTTGGTGCACTTTGGCCTTTCCTATTCTCTATCTGTGGATAGGTTAGTCTACTGTGGATTGTAATATGTTGGTCCAATTTCAGTTGTTGGGTTTAATGTGTGGTTGCTGGCCATGATATACAGGAGATGTAGAAGAACTGGTGGTCTTTCCTGGCCTTAAACTCCATGCTCAGCAGCCATTCTGAAGAGAACATGAGGGAACTAATATTAAAAATACAGCTATCATTTGGTGAGACTCAAACACCCACCTAGGAATACCGACAATTTGCTGTATTAAATGCTACCAGTGTTGGAGCAGCAGCCTTCATGTGGAGAAAGAGAGGGCATGCTTGAGGTCTGGTGGTATGGAGCAGCATAGACAATAGAATCAGGATACTAAAACTAATATCATAGATCTAGTGCAACTTATTGTATCAGTTTAAGAACAACACGTATCATAGGAAACACTGATTTATTATTACGTGCTGGTGGCTCAGTTTAAATTATTTGTTGAAGCAAAGGAGAGGAAAAGAGAACACAGATAATGAAAAGCAGGGAGTAATTTTTCTTCTAAAGAGAATGTTTATGTAACTGTTTCTCAAGCAGTCAGATGCACCTAAGTAAAGAGGAAGAATTTGCCCAACTAATCTTCCTGAAGATAGGAAAATTAGAAATGTGGTGCCTATTTGTTTGTTTATTCATATCAGAAGCAAGTAGATTTGCAAGCAAGTAAAGCTTCATCTCACTATTAGTAGACCTGTTGGACAGATTAATTAAAGAAGAGTCTTTGGATAAGTTTGATGGCATCAGACTTCAGGGGGAGAAAAATAGGGCCTCTAATTTTTTATAAAAACTGACTAAGTGGTAGATAAAAATGATAGGGAGACATAGTTTACTTGGATTTTGAAAGGCACTAGATAAATTTTCTCTGAATAGATTAAAGAAAAACTAAATAGCTACAGGGTAAGAGGCAAAGTCTTGTGATGGATTTAAAAACTGATTAAGTGATTGGAAACAAAGCATCACAGAGAACAGCTGCATCTCAGAGTAGAGAGAGGTTAATAGAGAGCTTTGCCCAAAGGGTAACCCATATTAATACATTTGTTAATCATTTGAAGGAGGAAATGGACAGGGAGTTGGTGAAGTGCATTGAAAGCACACGTTTTTTCAGTTGACAGACTATAGAGGATTTTTAAAAAACAAAAATAAAAACAACCTCCAGAATTGTTTAAAGTATTTAAGATTCAGAAGAATTTAATGAAAATTGATTAATTCCATCCTTTGGCCTACAGCAATCCCTTATGATTTGGTTTCTGGCTTCTTTAGAAAGCTTTTGTGTTTTTATCACAATAGTTCAGGCACTCAAGCAAGCAATCTGCATATTTATAGGCCACAGGCAGATTCTTAAGGGGTCCTGAACTCAAACATCCACTTTCTCCATTGGACTAGCCAAATCCAGTGACCTGATTCTCCACAGCAAAGCACCTGGTGTTGTTATTTCCCCCCTGCACACAGTGGAATATAAAATATTACCATTCTGATTTGTTGGTCCTTTACATACATCCATTTTGTACAGGTGTAAAAATCACTGCATGAGATGCAAAACAATGGAGAATTAGGTGCCAAATTTGTTGGATGTTAGTGTCTGCTGCAAGGCCTGTAAATTTGTACAGGATTTTAAATGAGGGGCTTGAGGTTTTTATTGCGTTTGGGTTGTTTTCAATTGATATTAGTTCAGTTTTTAAGTTATGACCTAGAGGTGTTGCCTCATGACCACAAGTGAAGGACAAGGACTGCTGCTCCTGTTATCCAAAAGGAGATATTAAGAGAGCAGTCACCTAGGAAGTTTGCTATTCACTAGCTTTCTACACCAATAAATGGGTGCACTTTGGTTTTTCCACTTTGCATGGAACCCTTCACCAATAAGCAGACAGGAGTAGCTCCCTTAAAAAGAGAGAGGAGTGGTCATAGCCATTTTCCCTGCCAGGACAGAAAATATTTTGGCCTCTTTGCACTTCAAGTGGCCAAGTAAACAAAAGAAAACAATAGGCTAATCAGCAAAAAAGCCCTAACAGCTGAGCAACAGAATGCTATGGCATGCCTGGAAGAAGGTGCCCATGGTGACTGTCTGTTTACCTGGCCTTGGAACCATGCCTGACCTGAAGAATGAAGGAACTCTGTTTTGTATTGGTACTCCAAAATAATCCAACCTCTTTCTTACAGTGCAGCTTTTCTGCTCTACCAAAAATTGTTGGGCCCTATTGCATATGTATATTTACTCTTGGATTCTTTTTTAAGACTTCTCAGGGAATCCTGTGTATATAAAGTTTGTTATAAGTATAGTCTAAAAAGTTGAGATTTATTAGTTCTTGGATTGCCAATTAGAACTAAAGAGAATCTAAGCCATTATGTGTGTAATTTTTTACAAATGATTATGCAACTGAGTTCAGATTTCGAAATGAAGATTAAATGCTGATAGGATTTCAACTAGGATCTTCACTCTGAGAGTTAATATTGTACAAGATGAGGCTGAAGATAAGGGGGGTGAAGATCTCTTTGATGAAAGCAATATGTCTGAAGTTAACTATCTCTGTCTTAGTTTCCCAAAGAGACTATTTTTCTATGATTAAGGAAAATGAAAGGAGTGTTTCAAGGTCACAGAACTCATCTCTTTCCTGATGCAACTATAACCATTCAGAAAAGACCCTGAATTTGCAGATAAGGGGATTATGGCTTCTGTTTTAGATGCAGCAAACTTGAGGGTTAAAGTTCAGAAAAGACAACGTTAGCAGTAAATCTAAAACTTTATTTAACTTGGAGTTCAGAGCACATGATCAAAAGCAATAAAAGAGGGTGTCAAACTAATTTTTGGTAAATAAAATAGAGATGAGGAAGGGAGTTCCTTTATCTACTTTTTTCGTATTCCATTTGCATCAAGAACCCCAGTGACAACATGAATAACTGTTACTAATGTCATACTGATGCACTCTTCATTAAAGATCAGAGAAAACTTCCAAAAATATTGTTGGTAAATATTTGTTCAAGTACAGATCTTAATTTGTCTTAGCCATCTTCCTGTCCCTGTGTGTTGTCTTTCTATAAAGAGTCTAGCAGCCAACTAAATCAGCAGGAAACAATGAGTTTTAAGGAAATATTTGAGAATTTTTGTGGAAAGTAAATTATAAACTTGAACTCAGTCATTACATTAAAAACCTGATTGTACAAATTCCAAAGGGGTAGCTGTGTTAGTCTATTGTAGAAAGACAACAGAGTCCTGTGGCACTTTTAAAGACTAACAGATTTATTTATCGCATGAGCTGTCGTGGGAAAAAATCCCACGAAAACTCATGTGATAAATAAATCTGTTAGTCTTTAAAAGTGCCACGGGACTCTGTTGTCTGATTGTACAAGTTAGTGCTACATTAATCAAAGCAGGGAATAGAAAAAACATGCCATTTATGCCTTCAATCAAAACTAGCCAATGCCTTTCAGATTTTAGATCTTATCACAAATCAATTAGAGAAGTGGGGATTATCTGACAATCATTTGACCCATTTTCAACCATGAACAAATTATGAAAAATTGCAAGCTATTTGTGGACATGTCACAAACACAAAAATAGATGTAACAGCTATCTCCCAGGAATATGTCCTTTTCATTTTCTGTGCATGTGTCCTGGGTTAGCACAAGCCCTTGCATGGTTTCAATTTTGGCCAAATTTTAGGGCTGGTCAAATTTTTTGGCTAAACAATTTTTTTTGCAGAAAGTGTATTCTTTCCTCAAACATTTTTTGTTTTGCATCTGAAAAATCAAAACATTTTCACTCAACCCTCCCCCGTGCCAAAAATAGGAATTCCATCAGCTTTAGTTATAACCTTAATAGATAATATCTCCTTAAGTTTTTGCCACCACACATCTCACTTTTTCTGTTCAGGTTTGCATCACAATTTGTCTTTCTGATAGAACCCTCATGGGAATCCAATCACTTTCTCCAAGTTAAACTGTTCAACAACAAACTCATCTTCTCTCCCAATATCTTGTCATTTCAACAGTTCCTAAATCCTCCCCTGTGGCCGTGTATGTTTGGTTGGTTTTTTGTGGGTTGGTTTGTTTGTTTGTTTTTTAACTGTTTACTCGGTGTCAGAGGACAATCTGTCCTTTCTCCTTGTACATCTCCATTGTACAGCTATTCCTTTCCTATAACCTGTATCAAAACTCTGTTCCAAGTCCCTCTCTCTCTTTCACCAGGCTGCTGAAAGTTCCTCTTCTTAGGCTTCCCTATCTCACAGTTTTCATCTTTCCAATCACTTTAACCCTATCTTCCTGAGTATGTTTCCCCTGCTTGATTCCTTCCCTTGGTTTCCTTTCATATTCTAAACTCCTGGACTTCACTCTCAAAACTCTGAATACTGTCATGTCAGTCTTCAACTCAGCTATTGCTTCCTACTTGTGAGAATGTGCTTCTTTCTTTTCCTATAAAGGAAACCATAATAGTCATTTAATAGCTGAAAGACAGCAAAATACAGACAAAAAGCAGCTGCTAATTGAAAAATGGTCACTTCAGAGCTGCAGACGATTGGCTTTGCCAAATTTAAAGGACCAGCCCCAGAAAGGCAAGTAGAGAAAAGAAGCATAAGAGGGCAACCTTGAACTGGGTAGAAGAAATAGGGAACAGAAAGTACCCAAAAAAGGTGCTGCTTTGGTGTTGCTCCAATCACAAGTGTCATACAACTGCACCGTGACTTGAACATGAGGCTCTGCAACTCCCACTCTTGGCTTAACAAATCCATCGTTGCCTTTTCATGCAGTTTTATGTATCTAGAAGAGTCTCCTTCCTCTCCCACTATGCTTCTTCAACATCCTCTTAAAAACTTCCCGTTTTGTTAGCTTGCCTCCCAATGCTTGCCATCG
Source organism: Pelusios castaneus (assembly GCA_007922175.1). Taxonomy (NCBI): domain Eukaryota; kingdom Metazoa; phylum Chordata; order Testudines; family Pelomedusidae; genus Pelusios; species Pelusios castaneus. Next base: position 10,558,896 of record ML685821.1, read on the forward strand.
ACCATTCTGTCATGGCTCACTTCAAGCCCTTTAATTTGGCTTCCATAAATGACTCACACGGAACCTTTTTTTTTTACAAAAATAATTGTTTCTTTTTGCTACTAAAACTCTTACAAAGTGTGAGATGTTATGAAAGGGTAGAGATAGGAAAAAGTGAGCCAGGGAGGGGAGGAATAAGACAAAACCAAATTGCTAAGCATCATTCATTCCATAGCAGTAAGTGGAAAAGGACTGGGCAAGAAACAAAACCAGAATATTCAATGTTTTCACCTTTTGGGAAGCAGAGGAGTGTCAAAAAGTTAAAGGAAAACAAGACTTTTAATTAAAACAGACTGAAATTAAAATTTTCTTTTTTTCATTTCAAAGCTTCCCATAGAAAAATAAAACAATTTAATCAAACAGCCATTTCCTGGTGGGGAGAAAAAAAATGAAAAAACATCACTCTTTGATAAAACAACAGGCAGGAAAATTTGGGGAGTAAAAAATTTCAACCACCTTTCGTAAGTACCAGAATCCCAGTGGAAAAAATGAAGCAGAGAAAGGCAAAGTGGCTTGTCCATAGTCACAGAGTAGGTCAGTGGCACAGGTGGGAATAGGCCCCATATCTCAATAGAACCCAGGGCACCTAAACTAGTACAGTATTTAACGGGGTCCTCTAACTTATAGGATAAAACTGATGCAAATGAGGGGAGAGTTGGACCCCAAGAATGTGCCACCTTCATTTTCCACTGTGTATGTGATTTGTTTAACCAATGAATTTAACTGGTTTATTGCATGCAGTAACAGGGAAGAGTTCTGAACCTGACCTTAATTAATTTAAGTCCTTTCTTTGAAATGCTGTGACTATTAAAGTAAACTGAGAATAATAATGCCACATATGTTTAATACAGCTTTATGTATTAGTTAAACAGCTCAGGACAACATGAGGCTAGAAGACCAAAAAGCTACTAAATATGCAATATATAAACTGATGGGATAATAATTATTTTTTCAAAAATTAATAAAATCACCATTGGAATCACTTAAAGAAAAATATTCTGAAAAATTAATAGCTATCAAAAGCACTCAAAATAGTGTAGTACATTAGGCTCATGCTCAGATTATTCTACAGAATTTTTTTTCAAAAGTTAAATAAAATACATCCCAAATTCGAATGTCTTCACCTGTTGATCTAAACTGTCACTGAATGCTTCATTAATTTTCATCGTGTGTCTTGTCAGCATCTCTAATTATCTCAACCAGTCAGGTTGTTGTTTTCTGATGTTGTATTGTCTCAACACATATTTCTGGACTAAGTAAAAAGCATTTGACAACTGCATGTCACCAGGAGCACTAAGCTCTTGCCATGTAGTTTAAATTGTCTTAAACTTTTCAGCCTAGGCTGTCTCTCCAAATGCCTTGCTAGTGATACGCAGCAATCCCCTCAAGGAGCTATTATCATCTAGCATAACAGTGGGAGGGGAGCCACACACCTAGCTAGATTGCAGGAATGTTTACTTGGATTGTGTTTTACACCGTTATGCTGTTCTAAGCAACTCTTACTCAAACATCCACAGGCAGGAACACATCCACGTAGGCCTTGTACACACTACAAAGTTATTGCGCGATAACGCTCGTTATTGCGCGATAACAGGCACAGCGTCCACACACAAATCCATGTTGCGCGTTAACAGCCGTCTTACTGTCCAACATGTAAACCACCAAAATGAGGGTGATAGCAGCTACCGCGGAACAGCTATTCCGCGATAGTTCGTGTGTGTACGGTTGCTGTGCAATATGAAACCTCCGGAAATGTCCCAGAATTCCAATTCCATCCCTTCCGCACTTCCTTCTGCGCTCCGTGGCTGTGACGTGACTGTACCCGCCCTCCCATCATTCCCGGGAATTTTTGAATTCTTCACTCTTCCTGTTTGCTCGGCGTGGAGTGCAGCTGTGTTCTCCAAGAGCAATGGCGGCTCAACGCAGCAATCGTGCTCCAGTCTGGACCACAGCTGAGGTGCTTGATTGTGGGGATCTATCATGCATATGCAGATATGGTTACACTGGGAGTGGAAGTTCACAGCCAGGTCGGACAAGGATACTTTATCTCAAATGGCGTACTGCCATATTAGCCTAGGCGCCTCAGTGTCTGCAGTTTTATCAGACTCTCCTGAGAGTGAAGGACAAGAAGAGAAGTAAACAGGGAAATAAATCCAGGAGTTGTATAACATGGTATAGACCAATAGCTTAAAGGTTTGTCTTGTATTATCATACATGTACCAATCAATTGTCTTGTCAAAGTTGGTGGTGGGTCTAAGGAAAAGTATAAAAATCTTCATTCATGTATCAATAAACGATTCTTGCTTGCAATCATATTGGTTGTTGTGCTTGATTCGGCCCGCCGAGACTCGACACTTGATCTCATAGGTATCTGGGGAGAGTCCACTGTGCAGGCACAGTTACATGGCAGCCAGCAGAAATCATTATTTTTGGCCAGATTTCTCGGGCCATGGCAGAGAAGGGGTACGAGAGAGACACTCTTCAGTGCAGGTCAAAGGTGAAGGAGTTGCAGATTACGTACCACAGAGCCAGAGAGGCAAACCGGCGCTCCAGCTCAGCGCCGGCTACATGCCGATTTTACAAGGAGCTGGAAGCAATCCTGAGCGGGGATCCCACAATCACCCCAAAAGCTCCTGTGGACACATTGGCACCCCCCATGAAAAGGATACCGGAGCAGACGGTGACGAGCAATTTGTCGACGAGGACGTGAAGGTGGAGGATACCTGGAGGGTGAAAGCGGTGCAGCCGACCTAGGGAGCCAGGAGCTGTTCTCCACGCCACCCGACACATGCTGCCCAGATTCTTTCTCCATACTGTCTTCGGATGCAGCAGAGGGGAGCTCTGGTAAGTTTCATCAGAAGTGGCTTCTATGTTAGCTGGATAAGCTTTGCGGGCAAATGAAGAGCGGGCAGGAGATAGGCGTTTTGAGTTTCATCCTTTCTTTTCTTTTTTTTTCTTGGATGGGGGGGTCTACCCCGCATTACATGAGAAGTGCATCAATGCATGCTGTAATTGTCAAGAAATCCTCTCCGTTGAGATCACTGAAGGTGTCCTCGATGTACTTCCACAGCCTCCTGGTTAAATTCGATGGGAGAGCAACTGTTTCCCCTCCCCCATAGAGGGATACTCTCCCTCGCCAGTTGCAAAGCACAGCAGCGGGAACCATGGCTGCGCACAAGCCTGCTGCATACGGTCCTGGTTGAAAACCAGTGACAGGCAGGATATGCATTCTGGCTTGCAGAGGCACTCTAAGCAGCAAGATATCGGCTTCCATGGCAGTGCCGTATGTGAACTAATTGCCCAAAGCACTGCAAATAGTTCACGGAGCTGTGTGTCTTGTCTTGGCAACCCAAACCTTCCTTTGCAAAAGCCCTTTCAGTCCCCGGCAATGACCTGTTCCATGGGCACTGAGGAATGTGGCGGCAGAGCATATTACCGGCTCTTTAACCAAAGTGAGAACAATAGCACTACTTATGATGTTTCATTTTTCCTTAGAAACGACCTTCGCCGGTCAGTGGTCTGCACCAGCTGACCGGCTGAGACAGATAAGGAGGAGGCCTCGCAGGAGCAAGGAGGATATCTTCCAGGAGCTGATGCAGTCCAACAAGGCATCAGCAAGGGAGATTAGACAATGGAGGCAGAAGTGCCGGCAGGAGCGCAAAGAAAACAATGTGAAGAGGCAGAAGCAGAAGGATGCCCTCATAAGCATCCTACAGGAGCAGACCCAACTGCTGAAGACCATGGTTGGTCTGCAGACTCAGCTGCTCCAGAATCGCCCCACCCTGCAGCCACAGCAACACTTTGTCCCCCATGCCCCATTCTCCCTCAAAGCAGTTCTTTGAAGCCCAGGGACCCTCCTGGTACAATGTTACATCCACTCCTACACCAAGCTATGGCACTGAGACACGCACCTACACACATCTATAGCCCCTTTTGCAGGCACTGCTTACTGTAAATATTTAATATTTTATAATAATAAAATTGAATCATTTGAACTGTGCACAGTGTCTTTATTGATACACAATAAAATTAGTTGTTGCATGTTTAGTAGTCACTCATTCGAGCATAGTACAGTACACGCCCACCGGCACCACCACCCACCCACGCCCCAATCAGCACCCAGTAGTGCTTGGGAACACTACTGCACAGTGATGCAATGTGTCCTATGAGTCCCCATCACTAAAATGCACCCTAAGTGCCTCCCTTATGCAGACGGCTCTCAGCTGTGCCCCCTGATACTCCTAGTGGCTGGCTGCTGGAAGGCAAACTCTAGCCGCTCAGCCTACACATCCCATGAAGGGGGAAATTTCTCTCCCCTATTTTCACAGAGGCTATGCAGGACACAGCACGCCGCAATGACATCTGGAATGTTGTCCTCATTTAAGTCTAGCCTCCCGTACAAACAGCGCCAGCGACCTTTTAAGTGCCCAAAGGCGCACTCTACGGTCATTCGGCACCGGCTTAACTGGTAATTGAAGCGCTTCTTGCTGGGATCCAAATTTCCAGTATAGAGCTTCATGAGCCAAGGCATCAGTAGGTAGGCTGGGTCTCCTATGATGACTATGGGCATCTCCACATCCCCAACAGTAATTTTATCATCGGGGAAGAAGATTCCTGCCTGCAACTTCTGGTACAGGCTCGTGTTCCGGAAAATGCGAGCATCATGCACCTTACCCGACCACCCCGCATTTATGTCCGTGAAATGCCCCCTGTGATCTACAAGTGCCTGAAGCACCATGGAGAAGTAGCCCTTCCTATTAATATACTCAGTTGCAAGATGCTCCAGAGCGAGAATAGGGATGTGTGTGCCATCTATTGCCCCTCCACAGTTCGGGAATCCCATGGCCATGAATCCATCGACGATCTCCCGCACATTGCCCAACGTCACTGTTCTCCGGAGCAGAACACGATTAATGGCTCTGCACACTTGTGAAAGTGCTAACCCGACGGTCGACCTGCCGACTCCAAACTGATTCGCGACTGAGCGGTAGCAGTCTGGAGTCACCATTTTCCACAGTGCGATTGCAACACGCTTCTCCACAGTGAGGGCAGCTCTCATTTTGGTGTCCTTGCGTCGCAGGGCAGGGGCTAGCTCCTCACACAGTTCCATGAATGTGGCTTTCCGCATTCGAAAGTTCTGTAGCCACTGGTCATCATCCCACACCTGCAAAACGATGCGGTCCCACCACTCGGTGCTTGTCTCTCGTGACCAGAACCGGTGGTGCACCGTGTGCAGATGCTCTGTGAAGGAGCTCAGCAATGCGGTGCCGTTGTTCTGCATGGCAGTCACCAGTCCAGGGTCATCCGAATCCTGGTCTGATTCAGAGCTGAATGCATGCTGTGCCACCAGCTGAGATGTATTCATTATGTTGAAGGTGACAGTCGAGATCAGAGCTGGATCCATGTTGCTGCAAAAAGGATTTCCGGGAAGCAATGTGCTTTAGGGATTCATGGCCTGTGCTTGTGCAGAGAGACGGTATGTCTGGGCACACCCGGATGACCTTGATGTATGATCACAGACCATCCACCTGCAGATGTGCTGGGCAGGTCACTAAACTTGCCTGTGTGCCCAGATTGGGAAAACATGAGAGATCTAAAAAATAGACAGAAGTTGCATTCCCTTGTGCGAAACAGTGAATGCACCACACAGCATTACAGAGGCCGGAGCCCCAGACGGACAAGTCGCTAAACTTGCCTGTGTGCCCAGGGTGGGAAAGCAGGAGAAATCTAAAAAGTAGACAAGAGACAAGTAAACAGGGACCTGTGCCCCACGGATGGGCGCCAGATGAAGGGATGACAGACAGAGACTTGTCATGCCATAGAGGAGCGAAAGCTGCTTCTACGAGATTCACTACTCCTTTTATTGTAATGAATAAACAAATTACATAAGATCAAGATAAGCACGGCAAGCATATCTGTGCGAGAACATAACAGGGTACTAAGACATAACAAGATGAATATGCTCAGTGTCTCTCACGCTCCCCCCCTTCGCCTGCCCAGCACATCTGCAGGTGGATGGTCTGTGATCATACATCAAGGTCATCCGGGTGTGCCCAGACGTACCATCTCTCTGCACAAGCACAGGCCATGAATCCCTACAATGCGCTACTGTTGAAAGTGGACGTGAGTTGCTAGTAGCAACTCTTGTGATGCAAGGGGAACAGAATGCACCATGGGAAACCAAGACTTTACCCATGGTGCTCAGCGCTACTCTCCTTCTACCCAGGATTCCTAGTGCCAAATCAGGATGGATGGAACTGTGGGATAGGTTCCCACAATTCAATTGGGTTTCTTGTGAAATCGCGAATTGCGGGGGGGGCTCTGTTCCATCACAAGCGGCTCAGTGTGGACGCGATACTGCGCTACAAAAACCACGTGACTTTTAAAGCGCAACCAGCTTGTTGCGCAATTATTCCTGTAGTGTGCACATGGCCTGAGTTACATCAACACTTTTCCCAGCCATACATAAACCAACAATAGAGAGGTCCTAGTCAACTCATCCCTTATGCCATTAAAGATTTGCCAGCAGATTGAAGCCACAGAAGAATTTTGAGCATTGTCATTTCACACTCAAGATAGTCTGATTCACTAAGGAGTTGGGCCTCCTGTGTCAGCCTAAGAATCAGATGGTCATCATTACTACAGTGGAATAGCCTAGACAGAGAAATCTAAGACATGGAGGGAATCACACGGCTTCTTGGGCTGCCATAGATCATTACAATACATCACTGCTACAGGAGAATTGAGGGCAGGGCTAAAGTCAATAAGAAATTGCTGGGTAGTTTGTCAATGGATGGATACAATCTCAATGACTGATTCAGACACCAGTTCAGATCACTCCTATGGATTTCACTATCAACAGGCATTATTTCCATCTTACTTGGGTTAGTCTACTTTACCACCATAGTTCATCCTCATCCAGTTTATTTGCCAGGCATTGCCACAGCAATGACACCATAACATCTTTGTATAATGAAAATGAGAAACAAGCTGCATATCAGCATGTTTTAAATCTCTTCTAATTGCTTGAACACTGAGCAGTGCAGGGTGTAGCAGACATCTTGCCTAGATATCTTCAAATTGTCCTTCAAGGACAAAGTAATTCATAAGTCTATTTTAAGATTTATAGAGAATTAATGTAGTTATCTGGACTGAAGAAAACCATAGATATTCGTTTTGATGTCATTAAGCAGATGGCATGAGAATCAAAGTTGTTAAGAATAAATCAAAACAAAAAAATGGCATTGCATCAAGAAAATTCCATTTTCCGCTCAAAGCATTCAACTCCATAACCAAACTGTTCACATTTTATCAGGGGAATACTAGTTCTAAAAACACTGATGGAAAGAGTTTTTATGAGTGTCTCAACCCTATTTGTATTGACTTTTCATTTATAACAAGTGGGCTTGCGTGTGCCTTATCAAATTTTACTACAGTTAAGTACCCCTGTAGAAAGGTAGCTGCATTTCAGCAGTGCTGTATTTCTATTATTTTCTAAGTGATTCAGGATCTCTCAGTATACTGTGTAAAAGATAGTTAAATTACATTTCTGCCTACCTGAAAGAAAATGATGAAAATGATCATGCTATATCCACCTCTTGGAGTCCAGCCTCTAGAGATTATATAGAAAGTCATGTCTAAAATAAATGTGCTAGAGGTGTATTTGGTGGAAACATTTATTGGTGTAATGTTACTTTACAAATTGGATTACTGAAGAAATTGGACATTCAAATTATCTTTGTCCATATAATTTATACAGTATAGAAGCTCTGCAAATAACAAAAGGATGTAGACTAGGATTATGTCTTCAATGAAAAAATGGGTGGTTTGGTTTGGTTTGATTTTGTTTACAGAGGGATAACTAACTCTGGTTATCTAGGTGAGGTGAGCACTTATACCCCTACCCATGGTCAACCTCCTCCAGCTACCTTGTGCTAAGCCTATGGTGCCTTGTGTACACTAAGGTTTTAGAGCAAGAGAGCTACTATGTGTTGGTTATCTTGCTTTTTAAAAAAAACAGGGAATTGTTTTGGCAGGGAATACAAAGCCTGAGAATTTTAAAAGCTTTTATTTGGAAACTTTCCTGTTACACTTTCTGGATTTGTTTCCCATGATAGGAGAGTGATTGCAAGGACGGGGTTTACTAAGAGAGCCAAATGAACCAGAAACCAAAAAAATTATGAGTCTTATAGTAACAATGACCCTTCAAAACATCACAGAAGTTCTGATTACCATCTCAAAATTCATAGGCTATATCTGGATGTTGTCCAACCCTCAGTGGTATGAAACATTAGACTGCAAATCTCTTGAAAGCAGGTTCTCACCAAATTTCTTTGTTTCCCAGCACAGAGCAAAAGGACAGTCCCTACCCCAAAGAGCTTAATTTCACCAAATGTGTTGTAGACCTTATAAATGAACTAAAATATTTCCTGTAAGAAAATCCTCCAATCTTGATTTAAAGTCTGCAAGTGATGGAGAATTTACCATGTCCCTTGTTAAGTTGTTCTAATGGTTAATTATCCTCACTTAAAGAGATAATCAGCAGGTTTGAAACACCTAGACTCTAGAACCAATTGTTTCAATCCCAAAAGGGGCAATTGAGCCTTTCATTCTCTCTCAGATATATAAGTTGAGTCCCATGTACACTGCACATACTGATAGGTACTATGGAAGAAATCTTAGTAGCAGAGGGCCTGATTTTTGAGATTCATTGGGTTTCTACAATCTCTACTGAAGTCAGCACAGAATAGGCTTTCCCTCTCACACAGTTTTTGGTGTTCTTTGCCAAAACTTTCTTCTAGCCACATGGGTGCCGGTTTCCTTTTGCCCTTCCACCTCCAAATGTAGCTGCATTTCAGCAGTGCTGTATTTCTATTATTTTTTAAATGCTTTGGGATCTCTCAGGATACCATGGAAATCTTAATTATAGCAGACTTTTCAATAACTCCAGTACAATCCTGGGGTTTTTCTCCCTGTTATTCAATTACATAAAAGAACTGTAGGAGAAGGTAATTTAATTAACTCTGAGTTCAATTTGCTGAAATTAAAGTGCAGTTCTACTCTGAGGCGTGTCTCTGTGAAAATGGCATTGTAGGATTCTATGTTACTGTGTCTCACTGATTTCTAAATCAAATTTGTTCAGCTTACAAGGAAAAAGATGTCTTTCTAACAGCCAGTTCTGGAAACTCACCCTGGAAACCAAAAACCAAGTTATGTTCTTCCTGGCTCTCACCAGTAATAAAGATTAAAAACTTGGGCAACAGTTTTGTTGATGAGAAACAAGCCTAAAGAATATGGGCAATGGCAACCCAGCAACAGCTACTCTTTCCCTCCACCATGTTAGTCCTGGCAGTGCAGGTAACACAGCCTGGGGAAAGTAATGGGACTCTTTATACACTCCACCCTCCTTATGCTCCTGGCTAAGCATGCAGCTGGACTCAAAATAGAGCCCACAACAAGCAGATCTGGGGAGAATAGAAAATAATTTAAGAGGTGGGGGACAGGGAATTCTATTCCCTGTTTTATATAATTACTTTGCTTTACTATAAAACCCACTTTGACTTCTGGACATTTAGATGGATTCAGCTGACAAACATATTTTTTCTTCTAAATATCTTCATCGGCATAGAGCAACAGAACTTTCCCATTTGATTGTGACCAAAAAACAAAAGAAGTGTTTGTATATATGTAGCTACGTGTATATATATAAAACATTGCTCTTGATGGCTTCTGGCAACTATTCATGAGGGTTTGAACATGAGATCTCTAGATTTACTTCATGAACTCTACCAGTTAAGTTGGTATACTCTTTGCCAATTGGTTCCCACATTCCACTGTGGTCTAGCAAACAGTTGCAGACATCAGTATTTCTGGGCTGTCTTCCTAGCTCTGAGAGGGAAAGTAAATCTAGGGGCTGGAGCAGTGGCTAGAGCCACAATAACCAAGTGTATAGAATTGGCATATTTACTCCAAAAGGCACTATGGATAACTGAATGAGACTTAAGTGTACCGTATTAGGCTATGTCTACACTAGGAAAAGTTAGGTCAACTTTGTTAAGTCTACTTAATAAGGTCGACTTAAAATCGACCTTATTAAGTCGACTCAACAAAGTGCTGTCCATGGACATGGACTAAGTCCACTTTGCTAAGTTGACCTAACTGCCTTTAGGTCAACTTAACAAAGTGGGCTTAAACGTCCACACTGGGCTTAGGTCAACCTAAGGAAGGGTTAGGTTGACCTACCCCGCAGTTCTTAGTAAGTTGACTTAAGCTTTCATTAAGTCGACTTAAGGGATTTCTTAAGTCGACTTAATGAAAGCCTAGTGTTGATGCGGCTTAATTTAAGTCAACGTAAACTGCCAGTGTAGACATAGCCTCAGAGATAGGGGCACCAGCATGGCAGGAAACCATATTCCCACCTCTGTTAGAACGAAGTAACTTTGCGCAACTGCTCTTGTCTTTAAAATGACATGAATGATAGCTGTCAGCCCTTAGGGATGGAATCTGGTTAATAAAGTGGAGTTCATATAAACATTAGAGCAACAGAACTTTCCCATTTGATTGTGACCAAAAAACAAAAGAAGTGTTTGTATATATGTAGGGTCAAAGAAGGGTTTCCTAAAAATCATGGTCTTCTAATCTAGCCTGCAGCCTTGCACATCTTCCGCGATGACCAGACTATATCTTGCAAGAGACGTCTGTGTGAGGAATAAGTGAGCTAGTGTCCCAGCTGCAGTGTCCCACCTCTAACCTGGAACTAAAATGTAAAGTGGCATGAGTCAGCAAAATTAAAAAAGTAAAAATATTTCTAGCAAAATAATCCAAATAATTTATCCAAAGCAAATAAATAACTAAACCTCAATTGTGGGCTTCACCCTAGTCCTATAAGTCCTGAATGTGGATCTCTCCCCCCCAAAAGTGTTCTCCTCTTTCTCAGGGAGCCATCCTCATGGCCTTTCCTCTGAGCACTTGCACAAAGGGACAGGCAAGCTGAGCTAGACTTAATCCCCTGTGTACCACAGATAAAGCAGTGCCCTTTCACTGCCTGTCAAGGATGGACTGAAAACTAAAGGTTCCAGTATATGTATTTGGAGATTCTAGCAAGGAGGGAAATCAAGATTTTGTAACATTTATGGAACAGCTGCTGCCCAGGTTGCTGAGCATAAATATTAAAGATGATTCCCTGTTGTGCAGAAAAGTCATCAGAGGCCTTTGAGAAAGCAAGTGGTGAGAAATAATTCAGGGGGAACAAAATCATCTTTTTTCATGGATGTGATAGACTGAGTGCCGAATGAAGCAAAACTCAAAAGAAATCCCTTATAAAGGGAAAGGAGTCTTATCTTCCCAGGCTTTAACCCTGCCATTAAGACAAGAAGAAGGAAAACAACATTTCATGGCAGGAGTGGAAATAAGTGTGTTATATGTAGCCTACTCTAGGTCATCTATTCTACAGTGAGAAAACAGGTATTTTCTTGGGATCTGAAGGCTGCAAATTGACTACTGGAAAGAATCTGAATCCAGCATACAACACAAGAGGCTTATGATGAATTGTTGTATGCAATTTAAAAGGCTGTTTTCATTGATTAAATCTTTGGTCATAGAACTGTGGCATTTTAGCAATAACACACTGCATTTGTTAAGTTGTTTCTTACAGTAAAATATCAAACTAAGTATCTTTAAATGGCTGGTCTCTGACATCCGCTGGGACTCGTTAGCACAGAGTGTGACTACAACAGATGACAAATACTGATCGTGTAGGCCACTTAACTGTTTTTCTTTCCATGGAATACAAATACTTTGTGAAGAAAAAATATATTAGGAAAGAGACCACAGACTCCCGAAAAGGACATCAAAGACTTTGAAAATTACTTTTACCTTTCTCATTGGAAAAACTCATCTTTTCAATAATCCCTTTACATTCCTTACCTTTCTGGGTTGTGTTTCCCCTCTCTCTCTCTCTCTCTCTCTCTCTCTCTCTCTCTCTCTCTCTCTCTCATATATCTATTTTAAATACTCCCTGTTTAGGGACAGTACTTTCCACACTATAGACCATAGTCCTGCAAGGTGCTCCTTGCAATTTCAATTGGGGTTGGTGCAGGCATACACCAATAGATAGCTCATCGCAAGTGGGGTCACAAGGAGTAGCAGAATTGAGTTTCTGTGACCAATGCCACAAAAACTGAAGAAATGTCTAAAATATTCCATCTTAAATTACTAAATCTGAAAGAATGTTAAATAGCTAAGACTTAAAACCAGCAAACATTATTCATTTTGTTAATTTCTTTCTGTTAAATGGGACTAATCATGTGCATGTGCTTAGCAGGAATGGAGCCTTAAGTTACTTTTCACTATTTATACAGTTTTACTATTTGCATCACATTCAATGGAACAATGACAAAAGACTAGCTGAGTTTCACATTCTGATTATAATGCTTTAGCACAGTGCTGCAATGGTTAAATTGCAAGCATTTGCTTCATGCAAAGAGTTTTAAGAGTTTCACAAAAAATATTTATTTTAGGTTTTGTAATGTTTTCTGGGGCCTAAACTATATGTTAGTGTTTCTTTAAAGATCATAACCAACACAGCATCCTACCACTTGTCAAGCTTTGGTGTATTTTAATATAAAGAGGTAAAAGGATTTTTGAGATAAAGACAAAATCTAGGACTGATCATGTGCTTCAAGGTTCTTTAGGTAACAAAAGTAAGTGGATTTGAAGGGGGGGAGGGAGAAGAGAAGTGGTTCTCTGTCCATTTCCCAATGGATTGTGTCCACATCACACAGAAAGAGAAATTATGGTTAGCAATGAAAGTGCCAACTGTTTGGGAAGCCTTAGCAGACAGACCAAAGATTGATAAAGGCACGGAGACTAAACTGCTCACCTCTAGAGATGGTCCATTCATGTTAGAGTTGAGACACCTTTGGGACGTCTGTATAGCTAAAGCCCGAACTTTTGATGTCAATCCAGTAGTAAAAATTCATCTTCCTTTTAACTCAGCATCAACAGAACTCACAAACAAAGGAAGCAGTCCAATCCAGTCTAGTAACATTCTCCAGTGTAATAGGGTAGCAGGGTTATTCTTCTGATACAGTTGTGGGGAAGTGCTAATTGATTTGATGACCCTTTGTGGCCGCGCATCTCTACTTCGGCTAAAAGGGTAGGAGAAGAATTCTCTCTCAGTGGAATCTAGGACCGAGGGGCTATTTACAGGGAAACCCTAGAAAGAGCCAAGCTTTAGGGGGAAGTTTAGGCTCCTATTTATATTAACGACAGAGGTACAAGTTAAACCCTAATCTCAGGAAGAGGACCCATTGCACAAATTGAACTACCCCAACAAAGAAATGGGGAGACCATGGATAGATTCTGTCCATGTCAGCACCAACCTATTAGTAAAACAGAAGGTATTTAAAAAACAAAACAAAAACACACATGCACACACACACACGCACATACACAATAAAATGGGATCAAAAGCTACTCATTCCTTAGCTAGCTCAGCAGTAACTGAGGAAAATTAAACAAAATGAGTAGAGATTGCAATAAAACTTAGTTCAAAGGATTACCCAATCAGTTAAACAAAAGAGGATTTGAAAGAGAACTCCTCTATCCTTATTAGAAGGCCAGTAACAAAGATTGTCAGATAGCGTTTGAATCCCAACTTCTGTTATTGCTTAAAAACATTGCCTAACTACTGTATATTGAAAAATTTGTATAGGAGTAAATTTAGCAAAACAGTCTTCGTAGAATCAAATTCCAAAGGGGTAGCCATGTTAGTCGATTGTAGAAAGACAACAGAGTCCTGTGGCACTTTTAAAGACTAACTGATTTATTTATCGCATGAGCTTTCGTGGGAGAAAATCCCACTTCGTCAGACGCTTTGAAGATGGAAAACTTACAGAATGGGAGGAAATTAAGTGCAGGGGAGTGTATGACATAGGATCAGGTCAGGCTGTAACAACAAATCAAAATAGATGTTAGGATTCAAACACTGGGGAACAGCACATAGAGGAGGGTGAGGTCAAATCACCTGTTGTAATGAGAGAAAAATCCATAGTCCCTGTTTAACCCCAAGACAACTGAGTCAAATTTGCATATAAGTTCGAGTTCTGCAGTTTCTCTTTGAAGCTGTGATTTGTTATTCATCTGTTTCAACACAGCTATTAACAAGTCGTCAAGGGAGTGAGCAGGGAGATTGAAGTGTTCCCCTATTGGTTTTGTAGTGTTGCAATTTCTGATGTCAGATTTGTGTCCATTGATTCTTTGGCGCAGAGACTGTCCTGTTTGTCCAATATATAAGGCAGAGGGGCATTTC
>ML685821.1:10573255-10594159 GCA_007922175.1 Pelusios castaneus
GAAATGCCCCTCTGCCTTATATATTGGACAAACAGGACAGTCTCTGCGCCAAAGAATAAATGGACACAAATCTGACATCAGAAATTGCAACACTACAAAACCAATAGGGGAACACTTCAATCTCCCTGCTCACTCCCTTGACGACTTGTTAATAGCTGTGTTGAAACAGATGAATAACAAATCACAGCTTCAAAGAGAAACTGCAGAACTCGAACTTATATGCAAATTTGACTCAGTTGTCTTGGGGTTAAACAGGGACTATGGATTTTTCTCTCATTACAACAGGTGATTTGACCTCACCCTCCTCTATGTGCTGTTCCCCAGTGTTTGAATCCTAACATCTATTTTGATTTGTTGTTACAGCCTGACCTGATCCTATGTCATACACTCCCCTGCACTTAATTTCCTCCCATTCTGTAAGTTTTCCATCTTCAAAGCGTCTGACGAAGTGGGATTTTCTCCCACGAAAGCTCATGCGATAAATAAATCAGTTAGTCTTTAAAAGTGCCACAGGACTCTGTTGTCTTCGTGGAATCAGTTCATCAGAATGTCTTTGTAAAATCAGTTCACCAGACTCATCACAAAGTAGCTTACTTGCTAATTACAGATTTGATGTCATTTGTAGAGTAATCACAGTGATAACTGGAATTTGAATTTCTTGTCATTTGAACATTAATCACAGTGATAACTGGAATTTTGTTATTGACATGCCACATGCTGATTTAAATTATTACATAAAGAAATAATTCCATCCAACAACCCAACAGAAGAGCTAACATAAACCCCGCCATTCAGCATATTACCAACACTGGATTTGAATACAGCCCTTCATTCATTTAAAAAGATAGGTGTGTTATAATGGAGCACTGACCATGAATTGTGGAAACAAAGACCAGCATGCATTTTTTTTACCATGGATATTTTCTATGGAGAAAAGAAACCTGAAAACCTCCGATCAGAATTCTGTACTAATTGTTGTTATAAACAACAGCTAGGGTTATTATATGGAAAAGAAACTTGAAGAAAGAAATGGTTTTTTAAGTTTCTTTGCTTTTGTTTATTTAACCTGAAAGCACTTTGGGTAAAATTCTGGCTCCACTGAAGTCAATGGCAAAATTTTCATTAATCACAATGGCTATGTCTACACTTGTTAATTTAAGTCGATTTAGCACATCCACGCTTAAATTTTAAGTCGACTTTGAGGAGACCCTACAAAATCAACCTAGAGCATCCACACTGGATGTCTAGGTCGACTTCTAGGGGCTAGGTGGACCTGGGACAGGTCCACGGTGGCAGGGGGGGCACCCCTTGCCAAGTGCCAGGGGGCTCAGCCTTTGCCCCATTGTACCTGGGTACAATGGGGCAAAGGGGGACAGGGACCCTGGCAGGGCATAGGGGCAGGGAGGTCAAGGCTCTACTCTGCCCTTTGCGGGGGCATGCCAGGCTGTGGCTGTGTCAGCCACCCTGGCAGGGAGGGCAGTGGGGAAGCCCTGGAGTCCTCTATGTCGACTTAAAGTCGACTTAGGGCTACTCCACGTCTACACTGGCTAAGTCGACTTTCTAAAGTCGACTTAGGCAGGAAAGTCGACTTTAAACTAAGTTTTACGAAGTCGACTTAATTTTTCCTTAAGTTGACTTAAGCAGCTGCTTTAAGTGGACTTAAGGAAAGTGTAGTGTAGATGCAGAGTAAATTAAGTCGATTTAAGCAAGCTTAAGTCGACTTAATTTACAAGTGTAGATTCACCCAGTATGTTGGGCGAGAGAGACATTTTGATTTAAACCTATTAGCCTTGATAAAGTTTGGGAATTAGCTTGGATTTTTACCTTTTTGTTTCTTTCATAACCAATTCTGACTTTTATGCCTTGTATCTTGTAATCACTTAAAATCTACCTTTCTGTAGCTAATAGTTTTATCTAAATCAGTATGTTTGGATTGAAATGTTTGGGAATCTCTACTTGGGATGACAAGGCATTATTTCCCAGTATTGGAATGATAGATTTACTATGAGCTTCACTGTCCAGGAGGGTACCGAGCAGACCAAGATGCACATTAAGAGGGAACAAAGCTGAGACTAGGAATACGTAGGTATCACCCTGTACGTAATTCATGGATGGCTAGGAGGGCATTCATTTACTCAGCTGAGAGTGATTTTACATGCTAAAGGTTGTGGGAGCAGGCCAGAAGTGGATGTTCTCACAGCAAAGCAGTGTAAAAGGCACCCATGACTAGCAAATCGAGGGGATACAGCTGTTCAGCAGTTCAGCGTGTACCTTGGGGAATGTCACAAGAGGGGCAGATATTGTCCCTGGCTGAGTGGTGCAGGCTGGCTGCAAGGTAGAAGTAGCCTGCTGCTGAAGAAGCCTTGGCTATGCAACAATGGGGGGGAGGGCGGGATATGGACAGATTGCATTAATGGTAAGGAGGAGGCACAACTGGAAAAATTTACACACCATTAATTTAAAGGGGGCTTTATGACAAAACTAGCAATTTTTAAAATTAGTTAAAATCATACAATCCCTTCATCCTATTACTCACTGAAGTGAGTCACTTCATAGGAAAAGAGCATAATGCTCCTGCAAGATGTGACGGCATGAGCATGTTTAGATACAGGAGTGTTTTCTGGCTGCTTCTCCATATCTATACAGATCTATATTAAAGACACTACATATAATCAAAATGACAGCTAATAACTTTATATATAGTTAGATAAAAATAAGTAATTTGGAGAAGGCACAGAGTGCAAGCTGGTTGACTTTTCTCATGTAACAGAGTGCTGTGTTACAGGCTATATTTCCTTCCTTCTACTCTCAGAAGGATGCAGTATATGACTCTTTGGTTTCTGTGCTCCAGGAGGAAAAATGTCTTTTTTAGAAGAGTGGGAAACAAGATCCTTTCACTAGTAAGGCCCCAATTCTACAAACATATATGTGGAGAACTTTACACATGTGCCTAGTCCACTTGAGCTCAATAGGACTATACAAGTGAATAAAATTACTCATGCAGAGCTTGCAAACATGCACATGTGCTATCTACATAGCTGAGTCAGCAATACAACTTCACTTCCCTTGGCTCCATAAAAACTGGAGATGCAAGCACGCCTGTGCCATTCCATTCTTGAAACCCTTCACACTTATAAGATCTGAATTAATTGGTCATTTTTCAAATTCCTCTGGGAGCAGTAGTTGGCTTTCTAAGTAGCTCCTGAAAGCCTAGTATTCTACACATTTACTTCAGTGCACACTAGTAAGTGGTAAACACTGGTTGGGGGAGAAAAATCAGACCACATTTTTAGGAGACTAACTTTAGGGTGCCCAGTTTTGAAAAATCATGACCGACTTCCCAGAAGTTTAATAGCACTGCATTATTCTATAGCAATAGTCCAAAACACAGCAATAAAGCTATTGAAAAACGTTAGTATTTTGGGTGAAACATTTCATATTTTTTCAAACATTTCTTTTCACTTTGATAGGAAAAATAACCATTTTTTCACATTTTTCCTCTCCCTCCCCCCACTTTTTCCAGTGGGGAAAAAAGTTTAAGAGTGGGCATATTTTTTTTCTTATCAAAGAGAAACTTTAATTTTTTTACAGAACATTTTGTTGAAAAAAAATTAATTGGAAAAAAAATCTGGAAAATTTTAAGCAAAACTGAAGGTTCTCATTTCTTTCAAAAAATTCACAAAAATATACATGTATGCCCAGATCCTCAAAACTGTTTAGAAACCTAACACCTATTGATCTCATTGAGTTAGGTGTCTAATCCTTTTGGGGATCTGGTATCTTTTTTTGACCTGCTCTACCTACCAGCTAGATCCCAGCAGAGACAGGGAGAGATTGATAGTGTGAAACAAGAAAGAGAAACTGATTCTTATTGGTTAGTGGTACAAGTGTATAAGGACTCAGTTTGCTTTGAAAACATTCAACTATTTACATTGTAAGCTCTTCAATCTAGAAACTTTTTTTGGATCTACATCTGTATAACATCTGGTACTATATTCTTAAGCACTGTACAAATTAATAAATTATTCATTGTAATAACTGGTGTTCAGCTGCCTTTGAGAATGCCAAACTTGCCAGACATTTAACTTAATTTCATGCTTATCTTTAAAATAGCTCAGCTTTTGATGTATTTTAATTGTGTGACAATTATTAATAAATAGTTTGCTTAACCTGTATGACAGAAGACAAAATCCTGCTTCCAGGGACTTCAGTGACACTACTTGAGTAAGGCAAAGAGGATTTGACCTGTTTAACAAAGAGCTGATTGAAATTGAATGCGTGACAAAATCAGAAATAACCAGACTGGAACATCATCCCACCTAAATGTAGAAAACCCTATTTTCAAAGGTTATCTGGAATTTCTAAATGTCCTGTGGTTTGCTACTTGGCAGCTTCATAGAAATTCTTCCATCATATACAATATATAAATATTGATATAAAATTATTTCCGCTCAGAGGTTAATATTGCATTGACATCACTAAATTTCAAACGCTTATTTTGTTGGTTGCATTTAGCAGGCATGGGAGCAGAAATGCCATACCCACATATTAAAGTAATCTGGCCAGAGAAATCTAAGGCATAGTTGACTAGAAAGCCCCAAAGGAGAGGGAAGTGGTCACAGTATTCTAGCCTGCCCAAGATGATTACAAAACCCATCTACTATCTGGGAACTCAGAGCAGTGGTAGTCACTCAGATCCTTGGACTGCATAATTTGGCAAAAGCTGGAAAGACAGCCTCAATAATTGATGCAGACTAGCCCAAATCACTGGTCTGGATGTTCCTACCAATGGGCATTCATTCTATTTTGTCAAGGTCTTGTTTCAATCTTCTCCTTAGGTCGTTCATTACAGCTATTTCATCATCCATCTCTGAGAAAGTAAGAGAACCACCACATGTTGATTCAATGAAGATAAGACAGAACTGAGAATGAGCCCTAGAGTGGCCAGAAAACACCATTTCCATTTTGCCAAAAAATGTCAAGGTTTTGAAATGTGTTCTTGTTTCAATATGGAATGAACCTGACGCCTTAAAATTTTTATTCATTTAAGTTAAAACAGACAGAGACGCTGATTCCAGAATAGCCTAATGATTATGGTTCTCAGCTGGGATGTGGAAAACCGAGGTTCAAATTCCTACTGTGGCTGATGGAGAGGTCCAAGATATAATTTCTTCTCAAAAGAAACAGTTCCATCAGGAGAGGGTTAACTTTGTATAAAATAATTAAATACTCATTATCCAGAAAAATATTAACTCTAAAGCCTAGGGAATGTGTGAAACCCAGATTCACAGCACTCTCAGCTTGGTTTCGATAAAACTCATGAACCTGGGCCTCTCACATCATAAGGGAGAGCCCTAAACCTCCAGCTATGGAGTCTCTCTCACGTTTCTGCCTTGACGCCTGGGCTTGAGACAACTTCTTGACAAAAGTTTAGTTGAAACCAATATATTTTAATGAAAAGTTTTGGTTTGACAAATCAGCATTTTCCAAAGAAAAAATATTTTGTCAATTCCTGACCAACTCTAATCAGCATATTGATGACACATCTCAGAATTCCTCTAGTACCTTTACTCTAGATAAGAGGAGTTAGCCTGATTTTCAGAGGTTCTAAGCCCCTGTAGATCTCAGTAACTTGAACAGGACCTGTGCTGCTCAAAACTTCATGCCCCATGAGTGTCCAGTGTTAACTATAATAAAAATAGCACCCATTTCTGTCTTTGTTTCCAGAAATCAATGCCTTTACTGAAAATACACCCAGAAAAAATAAAAAAGCTGTTGTCAAAACAAGTAACAGATTATATAAATGGAGAAATATTTTCACCATTTGTGCTGATTATTGTCTGTATTTCATTCAGCTTCGGTAACTAAGATAGTTTGGTTAGTTTCACTTGGATTCAGTGAACTAGTCACTAGTCACTTCTACTTTCCAGTTCCTGTGACATAGGATTTCATAATATTTTACAATGTGTACAATATTGGTACCCATCTATAAAAGGGGAAATAAGGAAAACCCAGGGAATTATAGACCAGTCAGCTTAATGTCTGTACCAGGAAAAATAATGGAGCAAATAATTAAGGAATCAATTAGCAAACATCTAGAAGAGAATAAGGTGTTAAGTGATAATCAGCATGGATTTGTCAAGAACAAATCATGTCAAACCAACCTGATAGCTTTCTAAGATGAGGTAACAAACCTTGTGGACAGAAGGGAAGGGGTAGATGTGGTATATTTAGACTTTAGTGATGCTTTTGATACAGTCTTGCATCACCTTCTCATTAACAAACTAGGGAAGTACAATCTAGATGGAGCTACTATAAGATGGATGCAAAACAGGGTGGATAGCCACTTCCAGATAGTAGTTATTAATAGTTCACAGTCATGCTGGAAGAGCATAATGAATGGGGTACCACAGGGATAGGTTCTGTTCAATATTTTCATCAATGATTTAGATGATGGCATACAGAATACACCTATAAAGTTTGCCCATGATACCAAGCTGGGAGGGCCTGAAAGTGGTTTGGAGGATATGATCACAATTCAAAATGATTTGGAAAAACTGGTGGAATGCTCTGAGGAAAATAGAATGAAATTCAATAAAGACAAGTGTGAAGTACTTCACTTAGGAAAGAACAGTCCATTGCACACATATAAAATGAGGAATGACTGCCTAGGAAGGAGTACTGTGGAAAGGGATCTGGGTGTCATAATGGACCACAAGCTAACTATGGCTGCGTCTACACTGGTAAATTAAGTCGACTTAAGCTTGCTTAAGTCGACTTAATTTACCCTGCGTCTACACTACAGTTTCCTTAAGTCGACTTAAGCAGCTTGCTTAAGTCAACTTAAGGAAAATTAAGTCGACTTTATAAAACCTGCTTTTGAGTAGACCTAAGGCTTAAGTCAACTCCCTAGAGTCGACTTAAGCCAGTGTAGCCGTGGGGTAGCCCTAAGTCGATTTAGGGTTACCCCAGGGCTACACCAATGCCCTCCCTGCCGCTCTAGGTCGACTTTGTAAGTTCCCCTTTAAGTCAACTTTATTTTTAAGTGGGGACACACTGTCGACTTAACTAAGTCGACTTAAAGTCGACTTAGTTAAGTCGACTTAGTTAAAGTCAACTTAAACTTACAAGTGGAGACATAGCCTATGAGTCAACACTGTAAAACTGTTGCAAAAAAAGTAAACACCATTCTGGGATGTATTAACAGGAGTACTTTAAGTAAGATACAAGAAGTAATTCTTCTGCTCTACTCTGTGCTGATTAGGCCTCATGTGAAATATTGTGCCAATTCTGGGTGCCTCATTTCAAGAAAGATGTGGACAAATTGGAAAAAGTCCAAAGAAGAGCAACATGAATGATTAAAGGTCTGGAACACTTGACTTATGAGGGAAGATTGAAAGAGCTGGTTTATTTAGTCTGGAAAAGAGGATATTGAAAGCAGACAGGGTAACAGTTTTCAAGTACCTAAAAGGTTGTTACAAGGAGGAGGGCAAAAATTTGTTCTCCTTAACAACTGATGACAGGACAAGAAGCAATGGGCTTAAAGCAAGGGGTGGACATAAGGAAAAAATTCTTAACTGTCAGGGTGATTAACCACTGGAATAAGGTGCCTAGGGAGGTTGTGGAATCTCCATCATTGGAAATTTTTAAAAGCAGGTTAGATCAACACCAATCAGGATTGGTTTAAGATGGTACTGGGTCCTGCCATGAGTGCAAGGGACTGGACTGGATGATTCTAATATTATGACTCTATGATTCTATTGTTATGTGAGTCAAAACAGGATAGGGGATGGTTTAAAATGAAAGAAGCAAAACTATGCACTTATACATAAAAGTAAACCAGTAATTCTGTTCATAATAGTCTCTGAAACTTTTAAAAATATGAACTTAAAATTAGATGACATTGTCTCTTTAACTAGTGCACACACAACCCTGTTTAATAGTGCTAGATATAAGAAAAGATTTAATTAATGAGGAAAAAATTGATCGACTAAATTAAGAGTAAACTTTGAATGCTCTGCCAATGTATACAGCTGTACACTGAATAAATTCAGAATATAATGGAATTCAGATGCAAATTGTAGATGTTATTAATTGTGGGTTTTAGTTATGGAAAATAGTCATGATTTAAGGGTGTATGCACTCAGATTGACTCACTATCTTTAAACAGCAAAGCTATTTTAAAATTTACATCTGGATTATCTATACTCAGGGATGAACTCTCACTGCAGCTAACTCGTACTGGTACTAGCAGCCACAAACAACTGGGGTAAACACTGAAGCAATTGTCGTGCTAGTGTGAAATCAAAGCGCAGCGTTCTGAACCGAGTGCCAAGTCAAACCTAATACGCGGTACCATGAATGTCATACATCACTTAATTTAAAAAAATGACTTGCAAATCTCGCCTATGTAAAACAGGCACAGAACATGTTGTAGTATACTCCAGTACCCCATGCACTCAAGGCAACTAATTTAGCGCTCTAAACAGTGAATGTCAGTTTTGAAATCTACTTAGTTCATTGCATTTTCCCAGTTTTGTATCTATTGTACAAAGGAAATAATGAAAATTGGAAATTAATTAGACAAGCATAAGGTTGGTGTTAAGGTCACACTACTGTAAGCAAAAATCCCAGAAGTGCTGGATTTTAGTCTAGCAAATGAGACGTAAGATTCTTGTGCAGAGTTCTGGAGCTCTGATAATAAAACAATATAATTCCTGAGTGTATGTGCTTGAATTTACGTCCACAAGGCACTCCAGCAGCACTCCCATGGAGTTTTAATTCTTACATACTATAAGGATCTTAGTTTTATATGGTTTCTCCTGTCTAGCATGATGGAGAAAGGGGTACAGCATATTTAGAAACATCTTGGTATCCTGAACTGATCCAGACTTCAGAAGAGGGTTGACGCTCCACCGGATATACTATGAAGGGCTTATCAGAACCTAGCATCATGAACAGATCATAGGTGGCCAGACCTAGGAGTCAGAGGCAAAGTCTACAGTCACAAGAGAAGAATCAGCTGAGTCAGGACACCAAATGATGAGAAGTGGAAGACAAACTGAAGATCAGAACCATGAGTCAGGAACCAGAGTCAGACTGGATTAGAATACCAGGGTGTCAGAGGCAGAAAACAAACTGGAGATCAGGCACCATGAGTCAGATGCCAGGAGAGCAAGCAGAGAGAGCAGGAGTGAGTAGCAGGAAATCCAGAGCAGGAAAGAGGTCAGTTGTTCAGACAGCTTCCTGGTCCTGCTACTTGCTTAAGTAGGGCCAGTGGGCTAACCAGTTGATCTAGGACTCTGTTAGACCTCAGGGACAGAGCCTCACACTGGGCTTCCTAGATTTCAGGTAAGCTATTGCTAGCATGTTGTTGGATGCAAGGCCTGAGTGTGCGGCTGCTCCTATAGACCTTGCTGGCCCATGTTTGAGACCTAGAAGTGTGTAGGCTTTTAAAACTGTAGATCCATATTTCTTTTGATAATACTTCTGTTCTAAAGATGTTGCCTGGATTAGCTCCTTGGAGCAAGTCTGGCACTGGATCTTCCCTAGCCAGTGGTAAGATGGAGCACCTGAAAGCGCCCCTATTAGTCTTTGCACACTACCCCTTGAGTATAAATGATGTCCTTCAAAAGTTCCAAGCTATGACTGAAGGCACTTGTCACAGGAGCTGTTCCTCACTGATTATACACTAGTTCCTCCGCTGGGGCCTACTTTGTCAGGAATCCCTTGCCTTACAGGCAGGTTTAATTAGAATTATTCTAAATTTTGGAGGTGTATGTCTTTGGTGCTCTAAGCTTTGTGTTCTTAACTGGTTTAACATAAAACTCTGGTCCTTCACTATTTACTGTTCTTGGATCAGAATTTGAGCTGCCCTGAATTAAGGACTAGAAACTGATTCTTTTTAAAAAATAAGATTTGTGATTCACTTGTACTCGTTACAGAGACAGTTGTCCCCAAAACTAGGGGAGGATTCTGGCTCCGAAGAGGCCACCTGATTTTCAAGCATTAAAAAAACCGCACCTGTTCAAGGGAGCTTCAGTGATTTACAATAGCTGAGAATCTGGCTTTGTTTGGGAGGGATGGTTTGGTTTGGTTTGATTATTTTACAAAATTAAAATTCTTAGGTTTTCAGTCCAATAAGCATTCAAAAAGCAAAACTCAGATGAACTGAAAAATATCATCTTCAATGCAAGGTCCATCATTCTACTTGGCCTTCATTCATTTTTTAAACAATACTTATTTCCAGTGGCAAAGGGATATACTAAGTAGCCAATGAAAGCACATATGTATATTCCAGCAGACAACAATGTGGGTAAGTTTCCACGGTCATTTCTGTTCCTAAACAGAGGACTTTAGTCACCAGTGCTGTCAGTCTAGTATTCAGTCTACATAGTTTTGGTTTTATATAAATATGAATAAAGGTTTTTTTTAAGTTATTCTAAGCCAAGACTAGTTATTGTGTTTTTCTCCCAGCCCTGTGTGCAGTGATTTATAAGAAAACAAAAAACAAAACTTCATTTTAAACATAAAAGTGGGAACAAAATGTTTATAGGCTATGATAGCACGCAATGAGACATCTGTGAAGAAATGTCCTTGATTCTCCCCACTCCTTTTATGTCTAGTTTTTTAATTTCTTTTTCTGGTACAGAACTTCAAATTTTTCTGTCAACTACTTTCCAGTAAGTGAAAAGCTTGGAAGTTTGGTTTACTGTATTAAATCTACTCATTAGGACATAGAGCGTTTACACTCCAAAGAGACATCTGGCTTCAGCTCAAAATGAATTATTTATAACCCATTTAAGAAGAGTATTGTTGTAAATGTAAACTATTTAAAATGTCATTTACACGCTAAATCAAAAACAGTATAAAACAAATCTAGGCTTTCCTTAGAGAACCCTATGGAATGTTTTCCATTTCTATTTTAAAATCTCCCCTGTTATGTAAAACATTGTAGCAGGGCTACAAAGAAGTTTTGGGGGGCCCAGAGCAAAATCTGAAAATGAGGTGTCCCCCAGTGCCAAAAATTATTATGGAGATGAAGGAGTTTAAGGAAGGGGAGGAGAGGTGGAGGGAAATCAGAAGGCTGAGGTTTGTGAGGTCACTGCTCTCCCACCTCTCCTTGCACTTTAGCCCTATTCCCAGGTGTACATGTTTGCAGGATCTGGGCTGAAATGTATTGCAGAATTTTAAAAGTTGAGATCTTTGAAACCCTTAGCTAACAGCCTCCTAACATTAAAAAATAAATAACTAAAGCTCCAGTAAACATTTCCACAGGGAGTATCTCCCATATTATCAAGAACATAACACCAAATATAACTCAGCATAGACTTTTTCTCTAACAGGTATACATAAAATCAATTATAATTAACCCAACAGGGCATTATATATTACCTATATCAACCTATATAGTTATGTTACTGAACCTAAACTAAGCTAAATCAGGTGCTATGGTAGTGGCAGCATTTGATAAAAAATTAACAGATTTCTTTTTTTTTTCCTGACAAAATCTAGTAAGTTATTGTTTAATAACCAGAGTTCTAAATTTTAAAAATGGTTTCACAATTATAATGGTTACTTCAAATCAGATCTTCAATATTCCAAAATGGGAGTTTGTTTTTTTCTAAGCAAAAATTCATGACATTATTTCCCCCTTCTCATTATGTTTGGCCTGAAATGGCATAGTCCCATGTTTATTCTGGTATGATGTGGAATTTTCTTCTCTAATGGAGTGCCTTGATTCATGGCAAAAATTGTTAACTTAACGTAATTAGCTCAAAGTTAAGTGTCAACAATTTAATTGGTTCATTCCAAGCTTGCCTACATGCTTAAAACAGGAGCTGTGCTGCTATCACCTGATCTCAGAATTCTGTTTGGCCTAGACTAGAGGGGAGTGGACTGGCACAGGAAACAGTGGGTTCCAATCCACCTCTTCCATTTGTTGCTGGTAAGGGCTGTGAAGTGCACAGAAATATTATTATAGGCCAAGACTTCATGTTCTTATCCCAGGACATACGCAACTATTATTCCTCCTATTTTACAAATGAAGATCACTTCAGGCAGAGCAAGGAATAGATGCCTCATTTGTATTCTGACAGAGCCTTTCATCACCACTGTGTATATCCTTTTTTTAACGGTGGCATATATATAGTTATATGCAAATTATTAAGAAATGTGCAAATTAGCTTATTAAATCATTTGTACAAACATCACATTTGGAGTTTCACAAAACTTGAAAGCTATGTCACTACTGATAAAAATGCAAGAAAGGAGAAACAATCATACAATGAGAACCCGCAGTCTAATGTGAGTGGAATTTCATTTTGGGATGACTGGGTGGGGCCTGGAGTGTAAGCGAGTTTTGACAGAGTACCACCACTACTGTTCTCCTCTGTCTGACCGCCAAAGGGGGAGTGAGGGGTTGTAAATAAAAGTCTCTCCATTTGAGCCATCTCTAATAAACATGGAGAAAATCATCCTGTGAATGAATTAATGTCTAGTATAAAACGTACACAGCACCATCGTTCCCAATTTCCAACTGTAAACATACCTGACAGATGTTTGCAGTTTATAATCATTTCTCATTGTGTGAAGCCTCTGTGCTTTGATAAGCACGTTGAGAAACTGCCAGAAAATTTACCTTCCTGCATTGTTAACCAAACAGATAATCCTTCAAACGTGTGTCATATATAATGACAGTGTTCTAAAATATTATCACTGAGACCACCTGCAACCAATCAGGCAAGAAACGATACCTGCTGGAATGAATCTGATTAAAAAAATGATTGCATCTTCCCAAATTCCATATGCTAAAGAGATCCACATTTTTCATGCTCATGTAGTGTATTCTTCCTATTTATTAAAAATACACTGTTTGTTCATAATCTAAATCATGTTATAGACATAGAGATTCTGCTAATGGGCACTTCATAAACGCCTATAATAATAAAACAGTAAAGTGAGAACGAAAGGCACACTTAGGGGGAATATCTTCCAAACCATTTAATCATCTAAGAAGTCTTACCAAAATTAGTGCAGCTACTCTCACATTACTAGGTATTACTCACATCATTAAGGATTTGCAGGAACAGGGGTTATAAGCCAATGCATAGGTATGGAAACATACTATCTGACCAAGGCTGCAAGCTTTTCCATTCATTGGGAAGTCTGATATACATCAATAGGAGTCATGTACATAGCATTATTAAAAGACTCTACCTGATCTTTGGCTAACTGTTACTTATTAAGCCTTCAAGTGTGTTTTTTACTAGCAACACTGACAGGTACAAGTTGGTGTTTGCAGACAGATTTTTTTCCCCTTTAAATACAGAGTATATTAATAATATGTCAAGATTGTACAGTCAAATTTTCAACAGAACTTAAAGATTAAATTTATAACCATAATTTTTCTCTTTTTTCAGTCACTAAATCTAGCTTGGCTTTTATTCTTCAACCTGGCACATATATACAGAGCTCCTTCTTTGGAAGGGAAGAGAGAAAAGTGCTTCCTAACACCTCAAAAAGGAAGCACTATCATGTACCATAAATATCATACCAGCCATGAAAGAAATTGAATGAACACATCCTTCTGCATGAGGCCAAACCAACTTGTCTATCAGATGATTTGTCCACTTATCTATACACAATATTCAACTCATTCAACTGTAGTGTACATCTAAGAAGTGAACTGTAAGGTACAAAACCAACTGGTTTGGGTTAGTGTTGTAAAAAATGCATGTGAGTTATGCTATAGAGAATAGAAATAGAAGCTCTACAAGAGGATTAAAAATTGCACTACTTATGCCACAGTCTAGAATTAACATTTACACATTAGCAAATAGCAAGCTGTCTTCCTGGACAAAGTGAAGTCAAACTAAGGTCAAATTAATTAACATTGATCAGGTACGTGTATGATGAAATGTAGTCTATATAAGGGAGAAATTATACGACTGATGAGAACCTGGTTTGCTTCCAGAGGTAAAGCTGTCAGCAGTTAAAATTTGTCTTCATAGGGAGTACTGCAGTCTTAATGAGTTCTGATTAATAACAGAACAATGATTTCTAATTTAACCCTGGAGTAAGAGCAAGATGAAAGTTTGCTCTAATGTGAAGGTTAACTTGGTTAAGACTGTCTTGTCCAATAAAAGTTTATTTCCTTTTTAGACCTACAAATTCTACTGCCTTATATATTTAGACGCTACCAAAAGGTCCTAAGTGTATATTGTTTTCTTGTTCACATGAATACATTTCAGTGCAACCTGTAATCCCTCTGTGAAACTCTCTATCAAGGATATCATTGAGCTGAACTCTCTATTATGATTTAAAATAGGATTAGACAATTACTTGTGTGAGAATAACATTTGCAGTTACATGAGCAAGGGTGTATGTTACAAAGGTTATCAAGCCCAATGATCCAAAGAAATTAACTGAGGAAATCTCTCTCCATAGTATAATATTGCACAACTGGACCTATGTACTTGAATTATGGGAGTGTTTTCCCTCATCTAAAGTAGAGTTAGCAGTAAATATTTCAGCTAACTTTCTCCTTTAAGGGAAAAAGGGAGGAAAGGGTTTTCTGAATGTTTTTGTGAAAACTTTCATCACCATTTTCTAACCAGCTTTACTCTGAAGCCTCGGGAATAGGACACTGTTGGAAGAAGCGTGATAGGGCCTATCACACCAGAGAGGAGTTAAATCACTTCCTTGGGCTGAAAAGAAATGCTAGCCCACAGACTACTTGAAGTGTCAGGTCTGCAGAAAAAGCGGCCACTGTTGACTGTGACGCTACTGGGGGAATAGAACTAAGGGCCAGTAGTGTAATGACCCAGGAAACAGAGGAGGACCAGATCCCCAGGCGCCAGGCTGCAGGTGGGGCACCAGGCAGGCCCCGCACCAGGGCCGGATTAGAGGTCCGAGCTCTCCCTTCCAGCACTGAATAGGATGGGTCCCCCTTCAGTACCAGGGGCCACGGCCACCCTGCCAACAGTCTGGCCCATGTAGTGGAGATAGGAGGCACCAGGTGGTGCCCTGAAACTGGGTAGCTGGGGCCCCTCTAATCTAGCCCTGCTGTGGGGCAGCTCAGCGCCCTCCCTACAGCCCAGCAGTGGCTGTGTGTTACCTGGGGGCTGTCACATTTGCCTCCCTCTGTGCTTCATGCTCCCCATGTATCCCCCCACAGAGCTAGGACCCCTCCTGTCCTCTGCAGTGAGGGGATGCACAGGACGGGGCATGGGGCAGGGTGGGGGAGAGAGAAATATGACTTGGCCTCTGAGTGCCAGATAGCTTCAGTACACCACTGCCAAGAGCATAGCCTCTTAGCAGGACAGTCATAGAAAGCCAAGGCTTCCAGTAGGTCAGAGAGGGAGTCCTGTGGAGTTATCTCCCAGACAGTACAGGAACCAAATCTGGACACAAGACCCAGTGAGTTCCCTTTGTTCTCTTTCAACTTGCCCCAGGGAAAGACCAATGTATGATCACCATGTAGGGTGCGGGAGGGAATTTGAATTACTTTGGTAGGAATGTTAACACATTTAGATTCCAGGCCATTTCAATCTGTTAAATTATATGAAACAAAAGAGACGTTAGACAACAGAAATTAAATTTTAGTGTCTATCTTGTGGAGAATAGCACATATGAGGAAGAAAAGCAGAAGCATTTTTAAGTTGTATCACCAGAAAAACATAAGTAAAATAAATCACCTAATACCTGAGAAGATTCATATATGTCATCCAGTTGCAGGCAATTCTTCTTTCCCACATTTCATTGTTCTGTGTTACATGAAGGTAGAAAAAAATGTTAAAATGTTAAATGCAGGGGGAATAGTAATCACACAATGCCACCCACAAGTTTTAAAAAGGTCTATACCCACCCAATCCCACCCATACATGGCCTCCATCTTTCTTCTCATGTAAGGGTAGCCACTTCCAGATAGACCACTCTCCCCCTCTGGAAATTTGGGAACTTGAGAAACTTTAACATGGATGTCTGATTACAATCCCTTCTCTCGGTCAAAGCCTTTTGATTTTCATATATTAGAGTGAGAGAGACTGTTACCATGGCTGTCTATGGGGACTCTGTCCTTTAGTCCTTACCCATGTGATTAGTCAATTTCACGTGGACTACCCTCATGAGTAAGGACTACAGAAATGTGTAAGGGTTCTTAGAATTGGGTTACTAGGTCCCAATCCTACAAACTCTTATCCCCTCAGAATAGTCCCATTAATTTGTATATTCCTGTATTGTACTTCAGAGTATATATCATTCTTCCCCCAAAATTTGTAATTCAAATTAATAATTAAATGTGATTACATGTAGTTTACATAGCAGTTGTTGGCTCAGCATTTACAAGCATATACCAATCCTTTTCATGTTAATTCTTCCATAAAGAATTGTATTTAGCACCATTTGACTTAATCACACAAGTGTTCAGAAACATTTATTATTAATTTAGGCTATTTATTATTAATAAGTCCTAACATAAAAGCAGGACTAAAATGGTTTCATTTGTACAGTAATAGTTGATGAAAAACAAAATGAAATTCTAGCATCAATTTCATTTGCCGTGTTTTGAGGTTGTCAGAAGAGATTTGGATTTATAGCTACAGGAAATCATTCTTTAAATCACACAGCAGACAGATACACACAGCGTTTGTTTATCGTAGCTCAAGTCTTACTGTTATAATCATATCATAAGTATGAACAGTTCCATTTACCAATCAGATTGTTTTCTCTTAACGTGAACAGCTTCGTGTTGTTTTTTCACTTTTTGACAGTTTTAAAAGGTCAACAGTTTGCAGAGAGAGAGAGGTGTGACAGAGCCAAAGCTTAAGGTTACACGGGACAAACTCCGAGAACTCAAGCCTCGACGATTGCCTAGAAGGAAATGTCTTTCCTATCTTTTTATTTATTAATTTCTCCAAGTCAGAGGTAACAAGCAATATTTACAAATCAATGGCAGTGGACACAGACAGTCGAACAAGTGACGAATTGTTATAATGAACCTTGCTGCAGAAGTTATGAGTTTGTTCGCTACCATAAAGTCATGGACAATGACCTGAACTACTTACTACTTAGGCTGCAGGTTCTTTGGGGCAGGGACAGTCTCTTCATCATGTGTGTACAGACATGGTGCTCTTCCCCCTGACTGGGGCCTCCAGTCACAGCTGCGGTACAAATAAATAAACTAGTGATCATGAAACTAGGGTTAGAATTTTTAGCAATTGCTCTGGACCTCACTGAGATCCCAAGTTTCATACAAGGAGGCAACCTTCCTCCCATGGATCTTCCACCTGTCAAACATAAGGGGATACTAGTCTTCACCCTCCTTCCCAGGACCCTGTAAAAGACTATCCTTTGGACTGAGACAAGAGAAAGGAGGGCTAGAGACAGCCCAGTGTTGGAGCAGGTGAGGCAGAATCGGCAGGGATGCACATCTTCTCCCTATCCCTCCCCTCTTCTCCAAGCAGCTCCACGGAGGTTCTACAATAAAGATTATGCAAATTGGGACTGTCTTACGTTTCCTGTGGATCCTCTTTAGCAGGATTCCCCCTATAAATGAAGGATAAGGGAGTGGTCCCTCCATCCACTGAAGCCATGCTGTCAGAGTAAGGGAAATGAATGAGCTAGAGCTAGGGCAGAGGCACAATAGACTGTCCTTGGATGGTATTACTTTCTGCAGCTCAGTATGGTCTGGGATAAGGCCTGTGGACTGTAGAAGGAAGAATTTTCCTTCCTCTCAGCCTTCCCTTCCATACATTTTATTGGAGGAGGCGCTAATCCAGATTTATGACTGTAGCAACATTAGGCTACACCGTTTAGTACCAGGAAGCTTCAGGAGAGTATTCATTTGAGGGAAAGGAATATAGCAAGTCAGATGGGAAAACTTCAGATAGGTCCACTGCCAGCCCGTGGTTCAAACAATCATTCAGAAATGTGGATGCTTAGACATATGAAGCTGGTCTGCAAAACTAGGAGGGAAATCTCATGAAAACACTCTCCTCTGCCAATAATTCACATTTATCCATTTATTCAGTGGATTTAAGCCTCTCTCTGTTCACAAAATATCCATGGGCGATGTATAATTTTCTCAAGTTTATTTGCTATTCAAAATTATTCACTGTATCTTTAATTCTTGGTCTACACTGGTTGTTATCAAGTGATTCATTCTGAGTATTCAGTGTTTTAAATTCCAGCTTCAGTGGTTATTATGTCTGGACATAGTTGGAATTATATAAATATATGGCTGGAAGGGACTTCAACACTTTACCAAGTCTACCAACTGTGTCCCCGTCCCCTCCCCCGCCTCCCCTCCCCCACTGCCAACTTCATCTCCCATACTAAGGCAAGATTACGTATCTCTTAACATTCACATATCATTGTTCCTGTACCCAAATTGGTTAAGAAATTGTTCTTAGAATCACTTTCTGGGATGAATACTCACAATATTTACAGAAAACAAATGCTGAAGGGGTCTTAATACAGCCAACGCAAAATTATCCTCTCCCCCCGCCCCGATCAAATATACCTCAAAACGTTCTGATAATATTCACCCAAGTGTCCTTTTGAGGTTTTTCCAACACATTAACTTGTGGCCCTACCCAGAAATACAGAAAGCACACCCTCTGCTATGCTATTTCGTCTCTTTCAGTCCTGGCTAAAATCCAGAAGCGTGAAAAGATATCTATTTCAGAACCCCCGCCAAAATTCGGGGGGTCTCCGTCAATATCAGGCAAAAGTGTGAGGGGATGAGAAAGGGGCACGAGTTGTTCCTGTTTTACCATAATTAGTTCCCCACTCCCTACAAAATAATTATTACACACTAGCCTGGACTACCCACAAACTGGAAACATCACTAAATATTCCCCCAAATGAAGTTTCCATTTAGACAGAGAATTGTGAGAGACTGGCCTGAGCTGATTTTTTTGAGTCTAAGGCCTCTCCTGAGAGAAATTGTCAAGATACACAGAGCATTTTGAGAGGGGTTGTGAGAACCATCTGCTGCTGTTCATAGAAAGGGTTCATTTTATAATAAGAAGTGACTTGTTCCCAGCCAACTCCTGGCACACAATCTCCGTCCTGGTAGCTGACATTATATGCAACCAGCACTAATCTAACTGTGAGTTTCTCAGATGAATAATGATCTTAAAATTCTGCACCAGAAAATTCACAGCTCATGCATGTCACCACTTTCAACTGTATTTATTTCTGCAAATCCACATAACGAATATGTATTTGTTAGTATAACAAACTACACAGTGCTTACAATATAATCAGCGCAGAAAACATGTTATACTGCATTCCACAAATATAGTTTTCATTTTCATTGCCATTCCTAAACAGTTTCCAGATTTTAGGAACAACAATTTAGTGAACAGCTAAGACTGAAGGTAGTTAGAGGTTGGTAAATCTTTGGATTACTTGCAGTGGAAAACATACCTTTAGTATATTACAGCTTTGGGGTCAAATATTCTGAGAGATATTATTTGTTGACATTTCTACAGGGCATACATATCTCCATCTCATTTGGGGTCTCTAAGTAGTAACACAAATATTCAGGAAAAAGAACCAAAATAGAAATATTTTTCCAAAAAGTTTGTTTCCTTTTTCATTAAATTTTTTTGAAACAAATAAATAAATGGGGCAGGGGGCAAATATCTTACCATATCTTACCATAGCATGGCAAAATGCACACATATATGCTCATGCCCTGGCGCTTTGGAGGTCTGAGAGTTCACCACAGTTTCCCCATCTGCTATTTGTGGCAACTCATCAGGTTGAGAGAGCAGTCCAGTCTGAATCATTCACTCACCGTAGGTACCATGGAGTCAGTGAACTTCAGTCAGTTTTCTTCCTCTCTTGAAGATAGAGTATCTTTTCCTCCTCTAACAACCAGCAATCAGGACTTGTTTCCTGGTAATCAAATCCAGAGAGTGGTTTTCTTTTTATCTGGGGGGGGAAAAAAACAATAAAGCACTTAATTATTCTTGTATAAGGAAACACTGTGCAAAGCCTCATAGGAAAATGCTAGGAATGTAATTACACAGATTACAGGTAAGTATTGTAGGACTGGATCATACCATCCCAGAATTCATTCTCTCTCCCCAAGTTCAAGGCTGTTTCTTGCATCTTCCAGCCTCTCTGAACTTCTCTTCCCTCCCCTCATTTGTGTTTCTGCCCCTTTCAGGTAGGGCAGTTTCCTTATACATTGAAGCCAAACTGTTGGCTTTTTCCAGAGTTCCTCCATCTGCTCATGATAGTGGAGGCAGCAGGCTAAAGCATACAAATCCCTTGTTCATATAATTCAAAGTTTTGCCATACCATTAAAATGAAGTTGTGAACAGGTACCACTGATTGCCACCCATATCCCTTGTCTTAACACCACCCTAATACTCCTACCAATAGGTCAACAGAATTAAGTTTCATTTTACTGAATACTACTTGTAAAAAATTAACAGAAGGAAAACTGATACTTTAGCATCTGGGACACTATGACTCATTTTTCCTAACAGCCCTGTCTTCATTTTCATACACTGACAATGTGTAAAATCCCAAAAAGGAACTTTGTTAATGGTCACACAAACAGCTGACATCTGCTGTTCCAGAAATGAACCTGATTAATTCAATTTCATATCTCAAAGGAAAATAATATGCACAAAATTATGAGGCACAAAAGTTTAAAAGGACACTGTCTGGCATTTCACAAAGTCATTCACATTAATTCTAAGGAGAAGGTGTGCATGAGAATACAAGATTGCAAGGAAATCTGGCATCCTTTCGCAAAGATGGCCTGAAGAAGCAGACACATAAAACAGATTGAGGAAGGATTAACACAGAGGTGAGATTACACTGGCGGAAATACAGAGAGAGAGAGAGAGAGAGAGAGAGAGAGAGAGAGAGAGAGAGAGA
>ML685821.1:10594169-10624584 GCA_007922175.1 Pelusios castaneus
GAGAGAGAGAGAGAGAGAGAGAGAGAGAGAGAGAGAGAGAGAGAGAGGCACATGTAGATATCACACTGTCACATGGTATATTGGCTTCTTGACTTTCTGTGCAAAAAAAATCAACTAAAAGGGCCTCTGAAAAGAAAAATCCATTTTCCCCTATATCTACTGCAGAGATCATAGACGTCTATGATCATCTGACATTAAAAAGCTGGGTTTGCTTGGCAAATGACCCTGGTTTCCCTGCCACTTAACTCTGGAAAAGCTATAGCACATCACCTGCAGACATTTCCTAGGAAGGGTGCTGAGAGGTCATAAAACAAACCAGAGGACCTACAGCAAAGAGATAATTATGTCTGTACTGGTTCCTTTTACAAAAATATTTTATTTGTTACAGTTCAATGACTGAGAGGAGTGGGCCTGGGACCCTGAATAGACAAGTCCTTGGGGTATTTCATGTATTTTTCTTGTTAAGAGTCTAAAATATAGCACAGAGGGAGAGGAAGAAGAGAGACATCCTGCTTAACAGGGACACAGAGAATAGGTTCTATTACACATACACTGCCTTCACTGCAGACAGACGCCTCTTCCCACTAGGACACACGTCACATTTTCCTCCTTCCTATTGTGGATTTGCCACCCTAGAGCCCACAGACTATTAAACTGACACACATTCCATTAAAGAAATATCTTTTTCTAAAGACATATTTATTCCACTTATCCCATAAGACAGAAACCAAACCAGAAACACATTCACATAAATGAGGAATACCAAGGTCATTTTTATATCTGAATTCTATGAAAACTGTTTATTTTTTATCCAGATGCAAATCTAGTTAGAATAAATCCTTCCTTTTCCTTATGTTATATCTATTTCTTATAAACCCTTATACTTCTTTAATCCTTCTGTGATGGGGTGTTCACTCTTCACAAGGCCTGAAGAAATTAAGGGGCTAGGTGAGCCCATTAACTGCCTAGGCTGAACTTGAAGGAGCAGCAAGGAACCAAGGAGGACTAAGCAGAGATGAAACTCACTGGGGAGGAACAGGAAGGGCTTGTATAGAGCCTAGGAGCTAAGAGTAAAGGGGGCTGCAGAGGGAGAGGCTTGAGTCACTCTGAGGAGGAGAGAAGGCAAGACAGGAAGTCCAGCATTATAGCAGTAAGGTTTGGGACTGTGCAGGCCTTGACGGACTGTTGCAGGGTCCCTGGGCTGGAACCCAGTGTAGAAAGTGGGCCTGGGTTCCCCTACCATACACTGTGTCCCCGGAGACAGTGACACGCAAACCCCACCCTGGAAGGACAAAATTACAGTGACACAGCTAGAGCGCTGAGCCATGAAGCAGGAGCAGCTGAGTCCCAAGCAAGTGAGACAGGCGGAGTGAGCAATAACAGGAAGTGGCATCAGATTGGCAGACCTACTCCACAGAAAAAGTCACTCCAGCAGCGAGTACAGCATCCCATGACATCTACCCTAAGAACTACTTTATTACATATTCCAGTATTTCAGAGCAAAATTCTAAATCTCTGCTGCATGGTAACTCACTTGAACGTTTTAAGCAGAGGTGTTCAAATGGCGAGGTGCTGTAATGTTTGCATCACTCACCACCAGACTGGCACCTCCTGATGGTCGTCTGGGGATTAGCTGAAGGATGATGTCCACATTTGCAGTCTGCACAGCATCACTCTTTCTCCACAGTTCACTTACAGCCCTTCTTGAAGCTGTTAGGAACTGTACCGTCTTCTCCACAACTCAGCCCACCAACTATGTCATTGTCCATGTTCCCCCTTCCGAGGGAGGTTTGGCTCCTCAGTGGTCCAGCCATTTGCCCTTAGCGACTACAATAACTTGCTCTGCCGCTTCCCCAGAGGTGGCTTAGGGGGAAGGGACACAGGCCCACCCAGTACTCCAGTTCCCAACCCAAGCATCCTGTAGATCACAGCCCATTGCTCCTCCTCAAATTCTTCTCCCTGCTGTCTCCCATGACCCTAGTGCCTTCTTCACTTGTCCTCAGGTCCTGAAAGTACCCACTCACACCAACCAATCAGGAGCTCCTCTCGCCTCTCCACCCCTCAACCCCCCTCCCCCAATCCCTGCCAGCAGTAGCTCTGTCCATGGTGCTGCAAGTCTTTCAGCCTGTGAGAGACACAGCCTTCCCTCCTTGAGTTCCAGGCAATCACTGCTCCCCTCTGCCCTCCAGCTCCTTCTTTGTGGACCTGCTGGGCCCCAGTTGACTGTTCTTCCCCCCCTTTCTCCTAGTGGCTGCTTCCCATGCAACTTCCCTAGGACTCTTTTAACATTCAGTGCCAGGGTGGGGCAGATGCCCCTCCAGGGGGGCAAAGTGAAATATTCAAGGGAGCAAGCAGTGAAGTCAGGTGGCTCAGCCTAACCCCATGTTGTAGGGCACCTCAGGAAGCCACCCAGCCAGTGGAATAGAGTCTGATTTCCAGTCCCAGCAGCCTCCATGCCCAGCAATGGCTCCATTCCTGGAGATTATCACATGTCCCTTCCCCCACCCTGAAAGCCCAAGGAGGAGGGGCAGAAATGGCCCTGCCCTAACAGTGCAGCCTGGCTGCAAGATAGAAACAGCCTGCTGCTGAGGTAATTTCATTTAATGTGAGGTAATTTATTGTGTTAAGGTTATCAACCATACTTTTGCATATGTCGGGGGGGGGGGGAGAGGGGAGTAACCTAAAACTGTAACTCAAAGGCGGGAGGGGAGCTCAACTCAAAAAGTTTGAAAACCACTGCTTTAGTGGATTCCAAAGTAGAGGAATTTTTGAGCTAGGTAGTGATGGATGCTGAACATTTGAGATGGGAAAACAGTTTTCTGTATTTTACTGTGGTAACAAGTAATGAAACTGCCGACGGCCTGAAATATACTTTATACTGAAAACATATGGTTGAAAAAACACTCACTATAACCTTTGATGGGCAAAGTAGCAGAATAAAATAAAAGACCCAAATCTTGTCCTAACACTTGCACTGAAGCTTTAAGGCCTTGTCAAAAATGACCCACTGTCGTGCTGCTGTTGGTACAGTGACAGATTGCCAATATCCTGCTCTATCCAGGCTCCCCCTGATGAAATATAGAATTTACTGAAATGAGTTAAACTTCATTGAATTAGATTTTAAACCTTTGGGGTCCATCGTATTAAAAATGCAATCGTGTAAGCGTTATTCTGAATTGTATGTAACTCCTCTAGAATGAGGGGGGTTCTAATGTAATTCCTCCAATTATCAGCCCTTCGAAGGCATTCCCTGGAGCAGTATGCATATGCTAGTTCAGACCAGATTATCCAAGGACCAAGAGACAAAGAAAAAAAAATTGGATAAATAGCTTGGTTTTAAGCAAGCTTATAGCCTTCTTCCTGATCCAGTGAGCAGACAGGCCTCCTGGTCTATAGAGGACTCCAATTCCTAGGAAGGGTTGGAGGAATTGAACCTCCTGACTGAGAATCCATAAAACCATGGGCTCAGATGAATCTGTGAATTCTTTAAAATCACAGAGAAATCCCTTGGGTGGGTTATTGAAGGACCACTCTTCCCAGAGCCCATGTTAGTACTGGGATGAACTCTGGTAAGGTTATTAGCATGCATGTAAGTTTTTATTGCTTTTAATGTGTTTTCATTGTAATCCCTTCTCCTTAAGAATATAATAGGCTTGGTTTGAAAGAACTGTGTGGTAACTACAATTACGGGCATTCACAGTGTTAACCATCTCTGCAGAGAAAGCGAACAGATATTTATGGGCAGCCTGTCTCTGCTGGGAATAACACAGAAAGCAGGGAGACATGAGTCTCCACCCAATAGAAACAATGGCTGGGGAGTGAAGCCTGAAAATACGTGCCTTTATTAGACCACTGAGGGGAAATCCAGGTGCAGTTGCTGTAATATTTCTGGAGCCAACAAAGAAGGTGATAGACAGACAGATGCACAGGGAGCTGATGGATACCCAGCCGTCTGCTGTGGTAACTTTATTGTTCTGGCTGCAATACGAGAACTAACATGAGAGTGAGGCTTTGCTCTGGGGACAGAGGAGAGTACAGTGCCTCCTGAATATTTAAAGGGACATGGCATCGCAGTCGCCCTGAACTGTAAACAATAGCAATGAAGCAAACACTAATATAAACAGGTGTTTTTCATCAGCTACTCATTTAATCCTGCTCAGATCATCTCTAGATGTTATGGTGGTAAAATGACTGGTGAATATTGTAATCATGTGTACTCTATTACTATCATCATCATAGAGCTGGACTGATTCAGGTGTGATGGATTGGGATTTCCCAGAAAAGAGTCAGACAAGTCCTCAAAGTTGTCCATTCCAATTAAGGACAAGTGAAAAAAGTGATCCCATTTCCATTGTGGTGAGATCTGGTTCCAAATATACCCAGTTGTCTCTGTAACACCACAACTTTGGAAGATACCATAGTGGAACAAACCAGCTCTTGAACCTCACAGAGTTTGGTGGCAAAGGTGCCAGCTCTGCCATTGCAAGACTGGAGAGGCAGGGACAGAAATAAGAACAACCGTCATGAGGAGAAAGAGAACTTCCCCTGGAAGCCACCTGGTTGGGGTAGTACGAGATAAGAAGGCAAAGTTAGATTCAGGACTTTCTGTTTAAAACAACACAACGAGGATGCATCTATACTTTGAGTTTGATGAGGGGGATATTTTTTATGAGAAGATAGGTAGCTTATCGTGGAGGGTGGGAGTGGATGACTCTGTGTGGGCGAGAGAGAGAGAAAGAGACACAGAGAGAGAGAGGGAGGTGGCTTGCCATGATGTATGTGTGTGTGTGTGTGAGAGAGAGAGAGAGAGAGCAAGTGCAGGTTAGAAAATCCAGGTTATATTTTGGATTAACACCCATTTTTTTAAAATGTCTATCCAGAGTAATTTACAGCATATTATAGCTTTGCAGGATAATTCATAGGCAGCACAGGGAAACACAAAGCTAGTGTATTTTCAACAAAGCAGTATCAGAAGAAGGTACCTCCTTGTTCCTTGCAACCAAAGGATTTAACTGAGATTTTGAGTCACAGCTCTCCAAATGTATCATTTTGCTCAGGGAGAAAAAGAGAG
Organism: Pelusios castaneus; assembly: GCA_007922175.1. Taxonomy (NCBI): domain Eukaryota; kingdom Metazoa; phylum Chordata; order Testudines; family Pelomedusidae; genus Pelusios; species Pelusios castaneus. The sequence continues at coordinate 10,599,241 of ML685821.1, forward strand.
AATGGACTCAGGTGCTACCATAACTTGAAAAACTTTCCAATTCCAATTGTAAAGCACAGCCAGAAAGTGTAAGGGTATTAAGCAAGAGAGATTCTGTCTAGAAACTGATTGTTTACTGCAGGCTTTTATTCACACACACCCCTACAAATAAAACTATTGTGCTTCTTTAAATCAATGTCCCCCACTGCTCTGAAGCAGCTGTTTCGACAGAAAATAATACAGTTAGCTCTGAGAATACTGAGAGATTCCTATTTCACACACTTCCACCTCAGCGGGAAATCAGCATCACTATAATTATTGTTCAAACCACACAGCAATGCCTCAAAATAGCTTTTTGAAAGCACTTTGGCCATAAACATTCCTCCCCCCCCCCCCAAATTACAATAACGTAAGTAACAAGAAATGAAAGAAAGAAAAGATAGATATGAACTACTGTCCGTAGAGAACATTAAACTCCACCATGAACAATATTCCATGCCCAGACTTTACTATGGTCTTCATTTCTCTACCTTTACGCACCACTGTAGGGTTTGTACTAGATTCTTACCGGATGTAAATCAGCCAAGATGTACTGAAGTCAGTGGGGCTACACGGATATACAACAGCTGATGATTTTCAAATGGACCTTGTTTGTTCCCTTGAAAGATCCCTGCTATAGTAAGAGATTTTTGGTCACCATGGCCATAGAATCCAATTGGTGACTATTATTTTTGTGTGCTGAATTGCAATTTGCAGATGCACGTAAGTGACTCAGGAGTCTAAGTCACATTAACTAATGTGGTGCACTGAGGACTATTTTTCAATTGCAAGCTATCACTTAGAGAGAGGGAGAGGTCAGGGGGAAGGCAGCTCATGATTCTGCTTGCTGGCTAGGAGGTTCTTTAGCAAAATGTTCAAGGACACAATCTGGAAAAAAGCAAGTTAAAGAAAGGTGTCTGTGTTGTGCTAACCTAAGGAGCAGCCTGTTTTTTCTTTTTGTTTTGGGGTTCTTGTGTGCTATCGCTCTGAATTCTAAGAAGTAAAGCAGTGCTATCTTGCAACTTTTCAGAAAGAATATCCTTGTTTTTATTCAAATTCTCACTGTTTATGCTCTGAACATAATTGTCTCAATCATCTTTGAAAATGGGAATTAAGTTCCTAAGTCACTTTGACACATTTGAAAAATTTATCCTGCATCTAACCTAAGGCATGATTCCATGTGCTCTTGTAACCCATATGCCTGAAAAGGCTATCTCTGGGAGACCTGCTGAGGGTGGGTTACTATTGTTGGGCAGATTAGCTACCCACAACTAGAAACTTCCAGAAGCAGGGAGTGGTAGCATTTTGAGCATGCTCCACAGTGTACCCTGCTGATGTGATGTGAGGTGATCAGTCAGATGACTGGAGAGCAGCAGCCTGAGCAGACAGCAGGCAGGAGCTGCCTTGAGGGGAGACCATGTGCTCAGTGTTCTGGAGAGGAGCTGAGCCAGGAGTGAACAAGATGTTTTCTCCATGTGAAGGAGTCATTTGCACCAGACCTTGCAGACATGCATATGGGACTGAGGGCTGGTTGCAGAGGAGAAGAGAAAGCCTGCATGTAATGCTACAGAGGATCCCAGCAAAGAAAGAAGAGGACAGCTATTTCTTGCCACTCAAGCTTCCACACTGGAACAGAGACTGTAGCTGAGAGTTGGGTGAACTCCACACAGACTTTGGGACTCTTGGGTATCTTTCATGCAAGGGATTGTTCTTGGTTAATTGTAGTTTGTTTTCTTAGGTTAAGGTTCATTTAGTTAGTAGTTAATAAAGTTCATTGTTATGTTTAATGTAGTAGTATTTTAATGTGTGAGTGTAGCTCTGAGCAAGCTTCGCTGTGAGTCCTGTACAGACTGGATCCTGGGTCTCCAGCTGCTTTTCTCCACAGGGGTTGGGGTGTATTTCTGTGGGGCACTGGAGAAGGGCACTTTAATTAAATGAATTTAGCCCACCCGAAGGTTACACTCTTACACTAACGCAAATTAGGAGCAACTTTGCTTCAATCAATGGAATTAAACTAGTGTACATGAGATTAATATCAAGGTAGGGGACTTGATATTGGAGCGGTTACCATTAAAACTTCACAGTTTAGTCATTGGCTTTAGTCACTGTGTTTAGAGTATACTTAATATAAGGAATATCATGGGCCTATTGTAAGATTTTATATGATAAAAAGTGTGTGGTGCTATGTTTTTATATTGTGTAGAATGACTATAGATTAATTAGTTGATTTTTATATTGCACTCAACTTAAAAATAAATTGCTGCCATAAAAACTAAGTACCCACTTCAGGGAAGTACGTAAGCATGTGCTTAAATCACATTGATTTAAGTGGGAATAGCCCATAGGAGCCCATAGCTTGCCTGCACATATATACTTTTCTCTATAAATTTAAGTATTTGTTTCATTAGTATATAGTCATAGATTCATGTTAAGGTATTATAAGTGTAATTCAAGATATCTACAGGCCACATTCTGTATGAAAAACTAAGAAACCAAAGGTTCTGAACATATATATATGTTCAGAACCTTTGGTCGAGCTATGTAATGATGCATTTAAGGATAAAATGCATATATGGTTATAACTTTTACCCTAGGCAGGAGGCATCAAGACTGGGGGAGGCAGGAGACAGGAGGCATCAAGATTGGGGGGCTGCCTCAGTTTTTGCCCCGGGTAAACTACACAGGTACACTGCAAAACCCACAGAAATAACAAAGGTGAGAGGCAAACCATCAAGAAAGAGCACATTAACACATATAAACCTGCTGCCCTAAAGAATAAGTGTGCCCTAATAATTTGTGGATAAAGAAGCCAAGTTTAGGTTTCGAAGGAGGCCCCATTTTGTTCAGGGTACAAAAGAGACAAATCACATTAATCAGTGCTTGTGTTGGTGCTTGAGCTTCTTCTAGTAAGAATAGGACTAAAAGAATATTTACCAAGAGGATAGATGTATTTACTTTGTTAAGATCATTTGTTCTTAGTTGACAATGAGAGAAAACCCACTATTATTGACATATCTACTCCCCGTTACTCACATCTTATGTAATTGCTGTAATAAGTGATGTTCCTGAATTACTGAACTCTTGTTCTTTAAACCATTGACCCCTTGACCCTTTATCCAGGATACTGCAGATTATGTATTCCTTGTACTTGATTTCTAACCAAATTCTGCACTCGTCAATAATCTGTACACTATACCCAGATGCCCAGCCACTCTTGATGTAAACTCTGTGAACTGTTTGTTCTTTTAAACACTATCTTTAATAAAATTTATTTGTAGCCTTATAACTCTTAACTCTCTAGCACTGCCCACTGGAGAAATGGCTTCTTGCTCAGCATAATGGTATCTGCTCCCTGTGTGTTTTCAAATCATGCCCATGGAAGTTAATTCTCTTAGGTTTGAATTTCCTGGAAGTTTATCAATCTCCTCTGTTAATAAATATAAATAAGGCTGCACCTTAAACTAGAACTTTAATAAATGTGAAAATTAAAAAATTCTTAAAGAAATTATAGTAAGTCTTTTAAATTTTAGCTTCATTTCAAGATGAATAATACAAATCCCACTCAAAACCCAATATGATTGGGGGGTATTGCTTGTAAAATTATCTCAATAGTACAATAACTGATAAAGAAAACAAATAGGGCTTTTTTATTGTTTTTCACTCCTTCATTAAACAGGGTTTATCTGAGATTATGTTTGAATTGGATGTGAATCTATTCATTAAAATAGGAAATCAGTCTGTTTGATTTAGTAGAAATACAGCGTCCAGCTTCTTACCAAGAAGTCAATAACTAAATTTGTCACTGCAATTTTCTTCCTCTCTATAGCAGGCAACAATAGGCTTTGCTAGGGAAATGATGCAGCTCTGCTGCCCGTCAGAATCTCTGGCACACAGTCAAGGAGGTTGTGTTGCTCTTCTGACTATTTTCCCCTAGCTTCTTGATGCCTTCCCTGAATAATGAAGCTGAGCCTTTTCTACAATCCCTCTGGGGTGCAGTAAATAATAAAGTAACAATGCCGCCATACTTCCTGTGGCAGACAACCAGTCCTGTGGCACACTTGCACAGTAACAGAGGACAGGTCACCTGAAGACATAAACAAACAGGTTTTCATCTCTAAGTTACCAGGTAAAAACTGGAGCCATGTCAGCTGTCAATACAAGTATTCAGCATCTGATGGTTGAAACTTTTCATGTGAATTTTTCCAAAGAAAAAATGACTTTGAAAACGGAAACTTTCACAGTGAAACAATACCTTGTTATTGAAGTTTTCAGGTTTTTTGATAGAATTGATGGGGTTTTGGGGGGAGGGGTTGTTTCTTGAGTTTTATTTTTTATCCCCTTTCATTCCCTTTTCAACTACTCATTTTCCTTCTATCCCCTGTCCCTCTCCCCCTTATTCCATACTACCATTGAAAAAAAGGAGGCAGGGAGGGAAAAGAAAGGAAAATCAGGAAATAATTAAAAACTTGGGGGGGGGGAATCTTCTTGGATGGGGATTAAAAATATAAACTTTAATTTTTCATGAAAATTTTAAGAAAAAAGGATCCATTCTTTTTGGGACACACATTTATTTTCCAACCAGTACTACAATCCAGTAATGGCTTGGTGGTGAATGCCAGCCTAGGCCTAATGTAGCAAGGTGACCTGGAACTTGGAATATTATGGTTACAGAAGATACCAGCCTGTCTCTCTCTCTCCCCCCCATGACATGGGATTTTTTTTGCCTTTCTTTATAGCATGGGGCAGGGGCGTTGCTGGATAGCAAAAAGATCCAGGGCTCTGGCCCGCAGCCCACCCCCTGTTAGTCCCCTCCCGCCCCCCCAGCTAGGCCACACCCCTAGAAAGAAGGGAAGGGAAAGAAAGAAGGAAGAAAGAGAAGGAAAAAAAGAAAAGGAGAAAAGAAAAGGAAAAGAAAAGAGAGCGACAAGGCAGCCCTGGAAGAGCCCAGTCGCCGGACTCGGGCTTGGAGGGAGGGACTGCGGGGGCTGCCGTGGCAAAGCTGCAGCCCCGGAGGAGCTCTGCCGCTGGGCTAGGACTCAAGGAGGGGGCCACGGGGGCTGCCGCGGCAAAGCAGCAGCCCCGGAGGAGCCCAGCCGCCGGGGTTGGGAGGGTGCCGGGCTGTGCAGGGGTCCCGGAAGCCTGCGCGGGTGTAGCACCCGCACACCTTACAGGGAACACTGCTCCCTGGCCTGCCCGGCCCCCACCGGCTCCCCAGCCCGCCCAACCTTCCCAATACAAGCTCCCCAGCACTCCCCTGCCCGGCCCCCCTAACTTACCTGGCCGGAGAGCTGCAGGGGCGTCCGGCGTTGGGCTGGCCAGGAGGCCGCTCCCGCCCTGAACATGCTCTTTTGGAGCATGCTCAGGGTGGGAGATTTGAAAACTCCCCAGCCCGGCTGGCGGCCGCTGCTCCCAGCTGAGCAGCAGCCTGCCTGCAGGGCAGAGAGGAACATGCGTTCCGCCGGAGTTTTCTGGGTTCCTGGGCCCCTGAATAGATTCGGGGCTCAGGCTTTTCTACCCGGGGCTGGCGCCCTGCCAGCCCGACGACAACGACGCCTCTGGCATGGGGCATGGCTCACTTGTTAGTGGATTCTCTGTACTTTAAAGTCTTTAAATCATTATTTGAGAAATTTAATAACTCAGTCATAGGTTAGAGGTTTATTACAGGAATGGGTGAGTGAGGTTTTGTGGCCGGCATCGTGCAGGCGGTCAGACACTCAATGTTCATACTGGTCCCTTCTGACCTTACAGTCTGTGAGTCTATGAATTAAGGAGAATGGTGATAGCGGTAGAGAATATAGACATGCATGAAGGAAAGTGAGACAGTAGCAGGCTCTGTGGCTTGATCTTTTCAACCCAGTTCTCTTTCACAGCCAGAGATAGGAAATGGATAAGAAATCGCTTCCCCTTATCCCGTTCCCAAACACAGACACATTGTGGGGATAGGAATATAAGCACTTCTTTCCCATCAGCAGATCTAGGAAGGTAAAATTCTCTGTTGCCCAAATCATCCCTTCTCTGGCCTCTCAGAAGTAAAAAAGCAGAGAGAAGGAGAGTGTTTTGGGGAAGGGAGAAATGGGCTGGCCTGGGGAAATTCAAAAGAAAAGGATTGTACAATAAACCAGAAGCTTGAGGTCAGAAAGCGCAATCAGGCCATCTAATCCCATCTCCCAGATAATGTAGAATTATCTTCTCTAGTATATATTCTAGCATTTTATCCATTCTGGCTTTGAAAGGGCGAAGTGATAGGTCTTTACTTAAATTCTCTTTGGAGACAATTCCATAGCCTAATATGGTGGTTTTCAAACTTTTTTCCTCAGGACCTCGTTGAAAAAAATCACTTATGCCCACGACCCAACAATTACATCTTTGAGCAGTGCATTCCAGTCTTTTGATGGCACCAGGGGACACCACGACCCAATACCTGCGGGCCTGCGATCCAGTACTGGGTCCCGACCCTAAGTTTGACAACCACTGGCCTAGTAGATCTCCCAGTCAGGACATTTTCTAATTCAGCTGAAATGCTCCCATTCTAAAATGCATACTAGGCTCTACCAGTTATACTCCCTTTTGATCACCTAAATTTCTTTCTGTAACTCTTCCAATAGGTACCTGTACCATTATGTATCCCCAATTATATTATCCTGCTCTCCGCCCCCACCTAAGTCAAGCTAGAAACAGGAAGATTTTTAATCTTTTCTCATTGGGGACAAAAAAGTCTTTGCAGGTCCTTGATCACCCATGTTGTTCTACTCTTCACTCCCTGAAATTCAGTGTTTTCAGCCATGAACTGAATGCGATATTCCACCATTGTCATATGGAGAGGGACTCTGTTGTGACATGGTTCTTCTGGCCATGGAGTCCAAACCGATATCAACCTTTCTTGGCAGCTGCCTTGCATTACAAATTCATTTCTCTTTTGCTTCCTACTATTACCCATGAAAATCTTTCCATCCTTATGTGGTGCTTATGCTTACATTAGTTCTACACCATTGTAATTTCAATGATTTGGGTGGAGTTGCCTCTTGTAATGGACCACTGAACTGTGTTATATAGTTAGGCCACTAGGTGGCACTAGGTATAAAAGACCTTATTTAAAACTAACCTAAACCATAACTGGCAGAGCGCTAAAGGATCTTATGAGGATCACATCTGCAAGCTTTATAGCCAGTTCATATCCTGTACAGAAGCACATGAAACTCCTGTTTTACATGAGCATAAATAAGAGGAGAATTATGCTGAGTCTGCATTCTTGTGAGTCCATGGAGAATTTCCCTGATTAAACCGCTGTCTCGGTAACTGGATCACTCATTGTTACCATGCTCCAGATTAGGACAGGGACTCCAGTGCATTTCAAAAGCACAGAATCAGGAGTTTTACATCCTTGCCAACTATACCAGTCTGTAGGTTGCATATTATGATTTAGGAATGCTGACTGAGACCTCTAACTCCCTGACTCCCCAAATTCAGCCTTTTTTCCTCCACTTTCTTTAAGGAAAAATTCCTGGCTTTTCATTGGTCAAAAAAAAAAAAAAGCTCCAATGATCTTTCCCATCTGCCATAGGCTACTTGCTGGAGAGATAGGGTCACACTTCTGTGGCAATTGAAACAAAACCCCATTAATCTAATTAGCAAATTATGTCCAGTCTGTGAAAGGAAAGTTTGGCAAAGCTCACAAACACATCCATGGGGGTAACATTAAGAAACAAGTAGACTTGATAAACTGTCAACGCAATGCAATTTCTTGGCAAGGTAATTTACTAGAGGTGAGGAGGAATTGTTTTAGATAGAGCACTGTTGAATTAATTGAATTAGAAAGATATTCTAAATGAGAAGGTAAATTTAGGCTAGCATCTACCTGCCCAGGCAGGATTTGGCAGTTTAGATTACTGGTCATACCACCCTAGCGGGGATTTAATTAATTCCAAGTCTCCTCCAGTCATATCAGTTGTTCCATCTGTGATGTGAGACTTTTCTGTACCTTTCTGTCATGCTCAGCAGCCATTTCAGTTTCTCTCCCACTGTGAGTCAGAGAAATCCATGTACAAAATATGCTGAGTGGGAAAATCCACTGAAATTCAAATACTCAATAATCTTTTTTAAAAGTAGTTAATAGTTTCTGGGAGGTTTTACTTATTTGAGTAAACATCTGTCTTCTGGGGACTCTTCATTTTATGTACAGCAATAGCAAAGGCTTGAATCAGTGTTCCATAACCGAACACCCAATAAAGCCTGTGACTCAAGCCCAGTTCTGTCTCATAACTAGATTGCAGTATTAAGTAGTCAATATATAAAACTTCTTATGATTCATGGGTGTTATAAACTTAACAGTTTGTAGTGAATACAATGTGAACACAAATTTATCCATAAACTAAGTGACATCACAGTGTCTGATGAAGTGGGATTTTCTCCCACGGAAGCTCATGCAATAAATAAATCTGTTGGTTTTTAAAAGTGCCACAGGACTCTGTTTATCACATAGACAATGTGGTGTGACAGGTGCGCATTATCCCCACCTGATAAAGCAGATTGTGTCTGTCAGTTTTCTGTTCTAACAGCATTTTGCATAGGATCAAGACAGCAATGCTTCATAAGCAGCAAATAAACAAGCTTTCAGATGGACTTGTTCTCAAGTACTTTCCCAGGTAAGGCAGCAGTGTACTCCAAACTTCAAAAGACAGTAAACGAGAAGACTAAAAGATCATCTGTGTTCCATTTGAAAGTATGCAATTATGTAAAAAGCTCTTTTCAAAATAGGCATGTTTAAAAATTACAGGGCCACAATCCTAGCCTAGGATTCTGATGAGTTTATGGTACAAATTCTTAGTTTACCACATCCTCTGAACCCCTCTTTTATTTATAACCAAGGGCCCAAACTTCAGTTTCAAACTGGGCGGATGACAGAAGCTCCATTTCACAAAGGACATCAAGATTTTGCTTTGTTCCAAATGGGAGCAAAACCTGAAAATGTAAGTGGTTCGATGTTATTCAAAATATTTTGTTTAGACTGACTTTTTTATTTTGCATTATATTAGTTTATAAAAAGACAAAATAAACACAATTTCAAAATGAAAAGTCAGTTAAAAAATATTTTGTTCCAAAACCATTGACATTGTCAAAACTCTTTTCTGTTTTTTCCAAAACAAAATTCCAGTGAAATCAATCTAATTTCTCAAGGCATTTTCTTTTTGATGGAATTGGGTATTCTGATGTTGTAGGATTCTGTCAATGTTTCTGTGACCAACTATACTACAAAGCTCACTTCAACAAAATTCAAGGAGTTGGATCTGGGGATTGAATTCAGGCCTTTGTGGTGACTCTAGAACGTCAATGAGATGTATGCGTGCGGCAGCTTGAAAGCACACAGAACTTCATTGCTGTCAGTGGGTTCCATGCCTATGCTGTGATTCACACACATCTGATTACAAGACGGGGCTGCCTAGTTAATTATTTTAGGAGAGCTTTTCAAAGGCACAAATGGGAAATAGGGCCCTGATCTTTGCCCATTGAAGCCAATGGGAACTTTGTCATTGACTTCAATGATTGCAGAATCCAGCCCTATGTTCACAACTCCCATTGACTTCCAGGGGAAGTTGGCCACTTATCTTTGCTGTGATTATGAAAATCTCCCTTTTAAAAGACACAGATTTCACTCAGTCTACATGACTATGAAGCTGAGAAGGGGGAAATGTTGCTTAGAATATAGATAATATTGGTTGAACAATTTTATTTTTCATTGCAACACAGCAAGGTGCGTTGTTGATTAAGGATTTGATTTGTCATTCCTTTGACACAAGAGCAAAGGATAAACAAAGAAACAGCTGAGAACTTCCATGGTACCAATTTCATTGACCTTCATTAATAACAAAACCACACACAAAGTCTCCAGAACAAAACAAGAGGGCAGGAGAATTGGTTTTAAAACTTTTGGTGTGTCTTTATATTTGATTATAATTATAACCTGCGTCAAGAAGAATTGCAAGAGAATCTCTTCTTCATTCCTTATTTATGAAAGGTACCTAACAAATAAAGGAAAACAGACAGCAATAGACACATCTTCCTCCCACACCTCACTGCCAGAGATGCTGGTGTGAGAGGAATAAGAGGCATAATTTTTTCTGCAGCATCATTTTCATTTCTGTGTACGGTCTTCATGTTAAGTTAGGTAAATTAAACAGAAAAGAAGAATAGCATTTATTGCTTTAAGGCTTCTGAATTGATTATTAGAGCTGGTGGAAACATTTTCACTGAAAAATGTTTTCAACAGCCAACAAGTGGATTTTTCATTAAATAGCTTTTTTTGTGGGGGGGGGAATCAGTTCATTTAAAAATTGGGGGTTTTGTTGAAAAAAACAGCTTTTTCAGGTTTTCCATGAAAACTCAAAAATGGACAAAATGGAAAAATAGTGTTAATCAAAATTAAGTAATTTCCCAGCTATTTTCTCTTTTTTATCATCCCTTCTTCATGTCCCTACTTCCTTACCCATGGTGAATGCTGCCACAATCGTACCTTTCAATTTTATTTCTCTCCTCTGTTGATGATCTCTTCCTATTAAAGAATTCAAAGGCACGCATTACTAGTTTGGCATGCTCCCCTGAACAGACTTCACCAACGGCAAAATATTGGCCCCTCGTGTTGATCCAGGCGCCCACAAACTCCTTGTGCAGGTCAGGTTTATGATTCCTCATTCATTTGAGCAGATGATAGATTTGGAAGGGGTCTTTTGGGTCAACTGACCCAATCCCCTGCAGTGTGTAGAAATAGAAAATTCAGAAATTCAAATAAATGTTTAAAACTCTTCTGGGACTTCTTTCCCAGTCAGCAACAAATGCAAATAGTGTTAAAACTTAGAATAAAAGTTAATATCCGGTGAATAGGCTGACTCTGATAAGAAAAGTCAGTTTAGCGAGAATGAACTTAATTTCATCTGATTCTCTATCCTGGACGCGTTCATGTGCAGGATGGGTTAAGCTCTAAATAGACAATTCAGTAGCAAATTTGACATATGGACAGGAATATTCATACTGGATCAGATCAGTGGTCTGTGTAGCCCAGAGGAACACTGAGGCCCAGTTTACGCAGCAACATAAGAAACTACTGTAAGGGATATATGGTTACTCATACCACAAGTAGCAGCATGAAGAGAACAGACACCATGGGGCTGCTCAGGGCCATCCTTTGGGGGGCAGGGGCACGAGCGGGGTGATTGCCCCAAATCCTGCAATTTTGAGGGCCCCATGCTGCCCCGCACGCTGCACTGCTGGGGGGCGCCCCCCCCCCCCCCAATGCGCCTTGCAGCCCGCTCGCTCCTCCGCCCCGCTGCCTTCGACTTCCCGCCGAAGGCAAAGCAGGCTGGAAGGGCAGAGCCCGGACTCTAGGCTGGCCCACCCCACCGCAAGGGTGGAGCAGCTGGCCCACAGGGGAGGAGCAGGAGAGCTGAGCCCAGCTGGGCCAGCCCACCCACCTCCACTCCTGCTGCCACTGGCTGGGCCTGGGGCCGGCCTGGCTCCCGCCAGCAGGTGGCCCTGTAGTCCTGGCCGGGGCCGGGGCTGGTCCCTGCCAGGCCGGTGGGCGGCCTCATGGTCCCGGCCGGGGCTGGCTCCCAGTCCCCGGGGCCGACCAGGGTCCTTAGAGGTGGGTCCAGGTCCCCACGAGGCAACCGGGGTCCCTGGGGAATGGAGCGGGCCAGCCCGCCATGCTCCCATCCAGCATGAGGGGGCGGGGGGCCCGCCTAGGCCGATTGGCCCTGGGCCCCACTCCCCCCAAGGGACGGCCCTGGGACTGCTGCTTCCCCTGTATGTGAATGGGTGTTGCGTTCAGTAATTATTGTGAGCCCAAGGGGCTTGAACGTGATTCTTTTTATTCAGTGAGGCACTTCCAACAGTCTCCTCATAACAGGACATGGCCGCCCCCTGAGGCTTCTCGTCTGGGAAGCTCAACTACTTAAAGGCACAGTTCCCAACATCATAGTGGATGAGCTACTCCTCCAATTTACCTACTAGTGTATTTGTACTGGTGCACAGCAAGATTTTCCCCAAACCGGGCAGAGCAGGGAAAAACTAAGAGGCATAAGGCATTTCCAACATCACAATCTGTGTTTTAGTCTATTCCGAGGGCAGCATATGCTGCCCCTTGTTTAGGACTCTTGGGAAAGCTACAGTAGCGTATACTGACAGTGCCAGACATTGCAGGGGGAAGGTGCGGTAAACCCTTGCCCTATTGCGATAGGCAATTATGGGATAACCTGTCCCCAAGGAATTTTCCTCTTAATCCCCAATAGATAGACGTGGCTTCCTCTGAAGTGGGAGGATTTATATCCTTTCCTCAAAACAAATTCATCTAATTACTTACTAATACCAACTAAATCACATGGCTCAATTTACTGTAAGCCACTGGGTTTGGGATTCAGGAGATCTGGGTTCTGTTCCCAGCTCAGCCATGGGGCTTCTGGGTGATCTTGGGCAAGTCAGTTCACCGCTATCTGTAGAATGGGGAGAATACCACTGACCCTCTGTTAATCACTTTGAGCTCTACTGATGAAAAGCACTATACAAGTGCTATTAATAAGTAAGAAGGCCATGTATCATGTGGTTCCCCCCACATCATCAATGTAGGGATTAGGTTCAATCCATTGCTTGATTTTTACAGCCCAAATTTCACATCCAGTTATTTCACTGTTATATCTGCCATTTGAAGTGTTACTTAGTCTAAGCCTGATCCCAGAAAATAGTCTATTCTACCTCCCAAACCACACCACAGTGTTTCTCTTCAGTTACAGAAGATGGAATGCTGATGCTAGTGCCTAAAACTGTGGTTGTTCCAGAGATGCTCGGGATTTGCAGATTTTCAGGCAGATTTAGATGAAATCAAACTTTCTCAATTAAGCACTGCCTACTACATTGGGTTATTTTAACATTAAGCTCATGATTTTGGCAAGAAGCTCATGAGTAAAATATTTTGGATGTAGCAGAAAAATAGCTATAATCACTGTAGTACAGTAATGGCAGGAACTGATACTAGGGTAGCATTAAATACTCATACGTAGTTCTCAGTTACCACTGTGGTCAGCTCACTTCCTGCCATTCCGTGTTAAATGGGCTGGAGGATAGACTTCATATGTGCTGTTGTGGCATTAGTGCTGCAGATGTTCCTGATTGGGACACGTATTTTTAAATCTATACTTTTTTCTCAAATCCCACTGTCTGGAATAATTAGGGGTGAGGCTAGGAGTGCCCATCCCCATCAAGTGGGAAATTGTGAGCTAACTACCCGCCTGAGAGGAGACAAATGTGGAGGGGAAAGAAGATGTTGTCCATGGTCCTTGAACACTAAATACAAGCAGTGTTCTTCTACTCCCTTAAGCAAAAAACAACTAGAGTCCTGTGGCACCTTATAGACTAACAGATTTTCTTCAGCATAAGCTTTCGTGGACTATAACCCACTTCATCAGATGCCATGCATCTGACAAAGTGGGTTATAGTCCATGAAAGCTTATGCCGAAGAAAATCTGCTAATCTATAAGGTGCCACAGGACTCTCATTGTTTTTTGCTGTACAACAGAGTAACACGGCTACTTCTCTGGAAATTACTCCCTTAAGGTCGCATGGAAGGAGGATCAGTGAGGCTGCCATTGTACCCACTCCCCAGGGAGTAGCACCAGGAATTTTGTGGGAAGGGGAATAAATTGAGTCATATAATCATAGAAGATTAGGGTTGGAAGGGGCCTGAGGGGGGTCATCTACTACAACCCCCTGCTCAAAGCAGGACCAACCCCAACTAAATCATCCCAGTCACAGCTTTGTTAAGCCACACCTTAAAAACCTCTAAGAATGGAGATTCCACCATTTCCCTAGGTGACCCATTCCTGTGCTTCACCACTTTCCTAGTGAAAAAGCTGTTCCTAATATCTAACCTAGACCTCCCTTGAGACCAGTGCTTCTAGTTCTGTTATCTACTATCACTGGCTATGTCTACACTTGTAAAGTTAAGTCGACTCTGTTAAGTCAACTTAACAAGGTCGACTTTAAGTTGATTTAAAGTCGACCTCGTTAAGTCGACTTAACAAAGTGGCTACACTTTAAGTCGACTTAAGTCGACCTTGTTAAGTTGACTTAACAGTAGACATAGCCGTCCACGCTGACTTTAAGTCGACTTTATAAGGTCGAATTAGCACTATTCCCATTCCACACTGGCTTTAAATCGACTTAAGCTGTTATTAAGTCGACTTAAGGAAGCACTTAAGTCAACTTAATAAAAGCCCAGTGTGGATGCAGCTTTGTGTAAGTCAACTTAAGCGTCCTTAAATCGACCTGAGTTGCCAGTGTAGACACACCCATTGAGAACATCCTAGCTCCATCCTACTGGGAACCCACTTTCAGATAGTTAAAGGGTGCTATCAAACTCCCCCCGACCCCCCATTTTTTCTGCAGTCTAAACAAGCCTAATTCCCTCAGCCTCTTCTCATAAGTCATGTGCTCCAGTCCCCTAATCATTTTTGTTGCCCTGCCCTGGACTCTCCAGTTTGTCTCCATTCTTTCTGTAGTGGGGAGCCCAAATCTGGACACAATATTCCAAATGTGGCCTCACCAGTACCAAAAAGAGGGAAACAACCACTTCCCTCAATCAACTGACAATGCTCCTACTAATGCAGCCCAATATGCCACTAGTCTTCTTGGCAATAAGGGCACACCATTGACTCATATCCGGCTTTCTATCCAATGTAACACCCATATCGTGTTTTGCAGAATTACTACTTACCTAGTCAGCCTCCAGTCTATAGTAGTGCATGAGATTCTTTTGTCCCACTGCACAACGCTGCACTTGTCCTTGTTGAACCTCTTCAGATTTTTTTGGCCCAATCCTCCCATTTGTCTAAGTCATGCTGTATCCTATCCCTACACTTCAGTGAATCTACCACAGCCACCAGCTTAACTTCATTTGCAAACTTGCTCAGGGTACAATCCATCCAATTCTCCAACAAACAGTTGCTCATGTAATCCTGGACTCCATCTTGCACTTATAAAATTCCACAACTAAGATAAAGGACAGCCACCCAGTGGCAGAAAATATAAAAGGTTCTGAAAACATTTCTATTTTGTTTTTATCTCCTGCTTCACTTATCTGGACTGAATTTCTAATAAGGAAGCTTTACACAAGGACTGATGACCCCCAAGCTGTTTGGGTAATTTCTAAAGGCTTTTGCAAATAAAGAACTTTGCAACTCAGTTATCATCTGTATTTTGAAAATGATTTATGAACTTTTATTTTCATTTGTGTATATATATGATTTTTTAACCAGTACTCTCTCTTTTTAATAAATATTATATTAGTTAATCAGCATTGGCTTTCAGTGTGTATTTGGCTAAGATCTGAACTATTCATCTACCAGTTTGATATTATGCCCAATCTTTTGCGATTGGTAGATTTTTTTTTTTTTAACATATGATGGATAAAGATTTTCAGTAATCACCATCATATTTGACTTGCTTGTCTGGATGGAGGCCATGGGGCTGGAAGGCTTCAAGAAATCTATGTTTTTTGTCATTTGAATAACCAGTGAGTGATTAGAAGCTGTTTGTTGCTGCTTTGGCATATTTTATGGAAGAAAAACCACCAATACTGGGGGAATATGCCTGCCTAATTCTTTACAGTTTTGCCCTGTTTAAGCTATCTCAGCATGGCTCCCCTAGAGACTAACATCACAGCTAGCTATTACAATCTATGATTTTTAGAACATCTCTTCTTAATAGGTAAAGTATAAAAAAATCTCTAAACACTTCTAGGGACCAGAGAAAATGGAGAAGGGGAGCCAGTGAAGAATTCTTCTTCTTCATTTTCCCAAGAGTTAGAGGGATGAAATCTTGAGAATCTGAAAGTAGCAGCTTCTATGACCACATATATAACAGTTTCAGGACCATCATACTGTATTTCAGAAATTTTCTGAAAATTTAAATTGGTTTGTTTGCTACAGAGAGATTAAGCGGATTAACATATATGCCCAGGTATATTATGCTGACATTATCAGAACAGAGCCTGGAGTTTTAAATTAATGATCGTAAATAAATGAGGTAGTGAGAAAGAACTGAAAACCAATAAGAAAAATTTTAAAACAGCAAAGGTACATACTGGAGGGAGCTGAGCTTCTTGTGTGGATTTAAGGGTTTTATATTAATAAATAAAGCAGATGTGTTAATTTTGATTTGCCACTTCCAAGACATTATCTAATCCTTTACAACATAGCCCACCATTCAGTAAGATATTTAAGCATGTGAGCAGTCCCTCTGACACCAACTAGGCTACTCTATATTTCAAGTTAGGCTTATGTTTAAGTACCTTGATGAATTGGGGCTGAAATATCAGAGCACAGGTTGGCGGTGGGGGCTCAGGGTTTGCTCATTTTGTTCTTGTTTTAAGCCAGGGCTCACAACATCTATAAATGAGACGTTTTATGCACAGTGCAAATCATCTTCAAAATGCTCCCTTCTGTGACTTCTCAGAAGATGCAGGGGGTAACATTAAGACGTGCATGCTGGGTAAGCTTTCCTGCTGCTGCATTCATTTCCAAAGCTGAGTGCTTTATAATAGCCTGATGAGTTTCCTTCTAACTTTCTTGTAAATAAAAAGATGGCTCTTCTACCATAATAGCAAAGCATTTAGCAATGAGCAGGGACACCAGCCTGAACCATTATAGCCATCTGAATGGCATCAAAGTTCAAACTCATCTCTGAAAGCTAAAGAGCACCTGAATAGTGGAATGTGACATTTGGGAGAAAAAAAGACTAACCTTATCTCTAATATTTCCAGAAAAGAAAACTAACCTATATATAAAGACAAGGGAAAACTAACAGGGCCAAAGCCATGTACATTTGACAGTAAGTAGTCCCTTTTCACCAGGTAAACTATCGAGGATTTAGTGGGCTGCTGAGCCTTAAGAGTGATTAGAAAAGATACATACTGGGATACAGGGGGTTCACAACAGTCTTGGAGAGAAAGCTACTATAAAGCTGCTTGGAGCATATATTCAGTTCCTTCCCCCACAGCAGGTGAGGCAGAATCACAGACTGTTCTTCGGGATCTGCTGGAAGAATCGGGCAGTCACATAAGCCCAGAACCTCAGAGACATTTAGGCACCTAATGTCCAAACATTTTTCCCTTCATACATATTATATTGAGGAAAGTTGCCTTTAGAGTGGCTGCACAAGCAGTATGGCCCAGATCCTCAAAGGGTATAAATAAAACACCAGTTCTGATGCAGAGGTCTATATTTTTATGGAATTACACATACACATATAGATATATGTAAAGAGAGACAGTCTTCTGTGTGCGTACGAACGTGTACACACACACAACATCAGAACTGGTTTAGACCATGTGTTCCAGAGTGAGGCACTCTTTATGTAGTCTGTTCTACTATATTCTATACCACTCTCACCACGGTTGTATCAATACCTTCTAGTGAGGTATTAAGTGACACACCTAGCATTGGTCACATGGCTCATTATTTCTTCCAGGAGGATATGGAGAGGGGACATGATAACAGTTTTCAAGTACCTAAAAGGTTGTTACGAGGAGGAGGGAGAAAAATTGTTCTCCTTAACCGCCAGTGATAGACAATGACAAGAAGCAATGGGATTAAATTACAGCAAGGGAGGTTTAGGTTGGACATTAGGAAAATAATTCCTAACTATCAGGGTGATTAACCGCTGAAATAGGTTGCCTGGGCAGGCTGCGGAATTGCCATCATTGAAAGTTTTTAAGAGCAGGTTAGGGTACTTGGTCCTGCCATGAGTGCAGGGGACTAGACTTGATGACCTCTCATGGTCCCTTCCATTTTCTATGATTTTAAAGCATCTGATGAAGTGGGATTTTCTCCCACCAAAGCTCATGCGATAAATAAATTTGTTAGTCTTTAAAAGTGCCACAGGCCTCCTTGTTTGTTTGCTGAGTATGTATACAGGATACTGTGGCAACATGCACAGTAATTCCGAAGATTGCTTCATTATGTTCACTGAAGCTCTTTTTCAGAAGTTGAAGAGCCAATTGTTTTCTCTGACTCAGTTGTTTTCACTGTTCTCCCTTGCGCTCACACCAGATGTCATGTCCAACTAGCATTGTTGAGTGTTACAATTAGCACTTCATAGCTGTAGTCCTAGCGCAATGAAGTACCATTATCATTTGAGTGTCTGGGTCTTTTGAGTTTAATGATAGTTGAAAGCCAGTGTCTTTTCTGCAGTGTATCACCCAGTGCTTGAAAGAAGTGTCCTTTTTAGCATGCGGTTTCATTTCAGCTGGCTCAGAATTTAAAATTTGTGCATGGCATTTGGGATCTGTTGACAGACAGCCAGGTCACACAGCATGTGTTTAGTCTTAAAAACTGCATGTTTGTGTCTTACTCATGATATCATGGAGTGGTTAAGGCTGATTTATCATTTCCATTTAGAAGCAGAAATGTCAGGTTAGAAGTACTGACAGACCTCCTAAATAGGTTGGATACCTTACCCTAACTGACCAAATTATGAAATGTGACAACTGATTAGTCGCTAATAGGAAGGGGATCATTTCTAGTCTTCGGAAAACTCAGTTATTAAACAAGAAATTGGCATATGCCTGAGAAATTCATGTGTAATTGAAATTTCATGTTGTTTTTCTGTGCAGACATGCTGAGCGTGTGCAGTATCCAAATGGCCATTACACCCTTTTGAGGTGATTAATCTGCAGAGTAAAAAGGACTTAATCTGGCAATCCCTACCAAGGGTAATGCTCATTGCTGTAAGCAGTCCCATTGATTCCGTGGCACAGCACTAGTGTCTTTTATTGCTTATTTATAATGTAGAATATCATGAGAAATAAGTCCTCATTTTCCTGCAGCAAAAGGAAAGAAAGCCCTGTAGCCTGATGTTCTATACAGTAAAGAGCGCTCTGCTTCCATCTGTTGGTGAACAGGGGGAAACATGGCTACTAAGAGAACTTCATTGGTATAAGTTTTCTACTCAGAGTTCCCCCAGTGACATTTTAGGGGTCACCATAACACGAATGTGTCATAGAATGGAGAGAGGAGATGAGGAGAAACACTTCAACCTAGTGGCAAAGCCTCTGATTTAGATCCCATATGCTAGTAGTCATCACTAGGTATAAGCACCCTGATTTAATTCTCCTATGAAAGGGCATGCATATTTTGGACTATATTCTCCCATCCACAATGGCCACTTTTCATGATGAAAAGGGCTTTAAAGCAGCTGGAGGTTCACAACTCTTGAATTCACTCTGTACAAGGGAAATCTCAGCTAGCAGAATTCTGGTTAAGGCAGCTCTGTTGCTTCCTATGCTGACCACTCCTTCCACACTCAGGAGAAGGAAAAGATTGTTCAACATGAGGTGTTGGAGGAACAGAGAAGGTAGGAAGCCATGGAAAAGCAGAACTCCATTATTCCTGCTTATCTTCTGCTGCAAGATGCATTAGAAACCCAGTGCAAATCTGACTTATCTAGGGCCAAGCCTCCCAGAATTGCAGGGCTACAACTGGTTCCCTGTAGCTCCCTGTCTCCACTCCTTCAGAGCACAATTGCCAGCACAGCGCTCCAGGTGCTGGGGAACCTCTGGGGCCTCCCCAGCAGCTAGAGCACCAGCAATTGCCAGCATGGCACTCCAGCTGTTGGGCCAGCCCCAAGGGCTCCCCAGTAGCTGAAGAGCAGTCCCAGCCAGAAAGGAGCCGCAGGGCTCTGTTCTAGCTGGGAGTGCTGGGGTCCCGGAAAAAAGGGAACCCCACACTCCCTTTTTGCCGGGACCCACAGGGGTCCCGAGCAGAGGGGAGCCGCCCGCTTCCTTCTGGCCAGGACCGCGGGTCCCGTCAAAAAGGAAGCGGCAGCTCCCTTTTTGTGGGTCCCGGAGAGAAGGGAGCCCCATGGTCCCTTCTGGCCAGGACCATGGGGACCGCTCAGTCCCAGCTAGAAGGGAGCGCAGGGCTCCCTTCTGCCTGGGACCTGAGCAGTCCCAGCCCAAAGGGAGCTGAGCAGTCTGGGCCAGAAGGGAGCTCTACGCTCCCTTCTCACCCAGACCGCTCTGGGGCTTTGTGCCTTCGGGAGAGCCAGCCCCACCCAGGGCTGGCTCTCCCAAGGACAAGCTCTCCTAGCCTGGGGAGCCGAGGCTCCAAAGGCGCCTCGCCTCCCCCTAGACCTAGAGAGTCTAGTATAGACTCTCTAAGTCGACTTAGTAAGGCCAGGTTTAAGTGGACTTAAGAGTCCTGTGTGGACTCTCTAAGTCAATTTAATAAGGTCGACTTAAAGTCGACTTAGTAAAGTTGACTTGGTAAAGTCGACCTTAATTTCTCAGTGTAGACATAGTCTATGGCGCCACAGGACTCTTATTATTTTTAATCAAAACCCAGGAGTTGAATCTGAAAGAATGTCTTTACAAGATTTCCAGGTAGGACAAACAGAATCAGCTGTGTTAAGATAAACCAGATGTTGAAGGAGTTACTTAAAACCAAACACCAGTATGGCCACCCACACTGAGAGCTATGCCTTACCACCCAGCATGAAGGGTTGGTTTTTTTTAAAGAGGTTACATCTAGTCACATTGAACACTTAGTGACACTTTGCCCCATACAGACTTAATAATGATCAGTTGGCAAGGTATAGGTGAGTCAAGAAAACCAATGGTAATATTTCTTCTGAGGGAGCCATAGTATGAAGTTCCTTTCCTCCCATGGCAAGTGGAATGCAGAGTTGTTGCCTCAAGATCTGTGAAGCCTCTTCCCCTTCCACAGAGGAAAAACCTTGGGAACTCAGTGTAATCTGTGTGGAATTTCCCAATTAACTCTTCTCTTTAAGTGTTGATGGGGATGTTCTGTGTCCCTGATTATTTTACCCGTAAGGGCCAGATTCTCTGCTTAAGAAATTCAGTATAGCACAATTGACTTCCAGGGAGTTACAGCTATTTACACCAGCTGAGGAGCTATCCCTAAATGTCTTCAAGGCTAACAAGAGCTATAGATTTCTCCAAATGGACTAAACTTTAACACTCATCATCATAGCTATTTCACAAAACTGCCATTCTCTTGAAGTCTATTGCTTGTCCCTTTGGAAATGAAGCAAAAAGGCAAAAGGAACAATAGCCTTTTCAGTATTGGAGTATTACCTTCAATCTTGAGAAAATTTTTCTTTTTGTGCAAATAATTTTCTGCTTTTTTCACTAACAAGGATGAGTTGTAAAGAAATACAATGAAAACGTGTGTGCAACTCCCACACTTAAAAGTATTTGGACATCTCAATGTAATTCCTTTCTTTAGATAAAGATCTATGGTATTTTGGCTTGAACATGATGATTCTGTCTCCTCTTCACAAACATAAGATACCTTCTGATTTGAGTTGAGATTCCCTGGAGAGGGAAGCTAATGATGAATAGTAATAGCTTGCTGATATAGCCATTTTCAGACAGACCTCTTGAGAAACTGAAAGCCATGGAATTAGAGAATATTGCAGGTTACAAAGAATTCTTTAATAACATATTGTGATGCCTACCAAGGCTATCAAGGGTGGTGAGATACCTTATTGTCACCTGCCCTTCACATTAGGGAGTCTTTTCTCTACCTGTTGGGAATCAGCTGCCTGACTCCACCAATCTCTGGCCACATAAGCACTGGTAAGATAATGACCAAAATGCCATTTCATTAGAGACCGCACAGAGCATTTTTGATGGATTAATATGGATTTATAATCCTGGATTTATGTACCTGTGGGCTCTCTGCAGCTGGCACTCTTAAGTCACACATTACTAGAGCACTGGGATGAAATATAATTATACAGTGAACCCCTGCTTGCTTCCCAAACAGAACATGAAAACAGCAAATTCCAAAGGGGTAGCCGTGTTAGTCTATTGTAGAGAGACAACAGAGTCCAGTGGCACTTTTAAAGACTAACAAATTTATTAATCGCATGAGCTTTCATGGGAGAAAATCCCACTTCGTCAGACACTTTGAAGATAGGACATGAACATGAAAACAGCAGAATGGGATACACTGAATTCAACATTAAAAAAAACCACATTGGGTGGAAACCAGCCCCAGGTCAAAAGAACATCCCAGTTCAAGCACTTATGCATGTGGTCAGTTTAAAGTTGATTATGTGCTTAAGTGCTTTTTCAAAAAATATACTTAAAAGTTTTCCTGAACTGGGACCACAATATGTAGCAGACTGGAAACCATCAACCATACAGATATAAAATGCAATCACTTTTGCTGAGGCTTTCAACAGATGTAATTATCTTTGTGATCAATTACATTAAAAATATGTGCCTATTGGACACTGAGGCTATGTGTACACTTGTAAAGATAAGTCAACTTAACAAGGTGGCTATACTTTAAGTCGAATTAAGTCGACCTTGTTAAGCCAACTTAACAGTAGACATAGCCATCCACACTGGCTTTAAGTCAACTTAGCGCTATTCCCCCGTCCACACTGGCTTTAAGTTGACTTAAGAAGTCGACCTTCAGAGGTGATGTTATTAAGTCGACCAAAGGAAGCACTTAAGTTGACTTAATAAAAGCCCAGTGTGGATGCAGCTTTGTGTAGGTTGACTTAAGCATCTTTAAGTCGACCTAAGTTGCCAGTGTAGACACACCCTGAGTACATACTTCATTGTGTGCTAGTGCTCACATACATTGGGAAGAGCATAGTCTGTTAGACAGAGGGAGGAATTTAGAGCCAACCTTTGATTTGGGAGGAGAGAGGGGACTTCTGAAGTAGTAAAAGAGGATGAAGCTCTCTGACCACTTGGATGTAGGGAAATAATCCATTGGTACTTATGGTGCAAGGGCTATTAAAGGGAGAACGCCTGCCTTGTTGGTCCAGGAGGAAAAATAAATTCCACTTCTGTGCCTCACTATAGGAAATCAGGGCTTAGAATAATTGTTCTTTGAACATCAAGAACTAATAGAAGACTGTCCAGGTTAATATGTCCAAATTTTAATCTACCCTTACAGCTTCTGGTTCTTTCATGTGCTGGAATGAATAAAAGAGCTCCTATAATGGTAAATTGAATTTTTATATCTAGATGATACAACAAAGAGTTACAGAATATTCTTTTCTATTGTGTTGCTTCATGGTGTTCAAAAGCTAGATCGAGATTCTCTGTGTGTGTAGTTATTTCCAGAGAAAGCCTTAAAAGACACGACAAATTGGTGATGAGGAGAGATTCCCAGATCAGTAATCTGTGTTAATATGTAACCAATGAAGATTAAAGGGGTAAACTGCTTTATTTTAATCAGTGATCTTTCGAGAGATAAATAGAATGGTTGTGTTTAGAAGGAACTTCTGAATCCTGCTAGGATGAGGAATTACATATGAGAGAATGGAGCAGTTTCTTGATGTTAACAGTGTAGGTGTTAACAGAAAGTTACTATCCATTTTAAATGTTATGAGAAGACCATTGTATGCATTCACAGCACAAATCATGCTAAGAGACTTATCCACAAAGGGAGTGCCTCTAAAACTAGAGTTGGTCAGGAATTTTTTAACAAAATAATTTTTTGTCAGAAAATGCCGTCTTCAAAACTGAAACTGGTTTCTGCAAATTTCCAGTTTTGAAAATTTTTGATCCTCCCTCTTTCTTCTTTCCCTCTCTCCTGAGGTCTAACTGGCCTCAACTGTGTCAGAGATCAGTAGAGCACCAACTTTAGCTTCTCTCCTCTTGGGTCCAGCATTCTTTATATCCCTTACTCTTTCTTCCAGTTTAAAAAGGCCCTTTTTATCCATAACATGAATACAGTGTTCAGTTTTTTCTTGAGTTCACACTCAGCCTTGTTTACTGTCTGCCCATGTTCTCTCAACTTCAGACTTTGTCTTCATTGATGCAAACATGTTGTTTTATTCTGGTTTGTTGTTGTAGTTTTTAAACAGCAGATAAACACTGTAATCTCACTGTAAAATCCTAGGTGAAGACAATGCATTGATAGCATTGAGAGAAGTGAGTTTAGCAGTATACCCACTGCTCACCAGCTTACCTCTAAGTAAAACTAAAATGCCTTGCCTCCATTTCAGCTGGGATAGCTATAGCTAATTGTATTGTGTCAATCTTAGGATGTCATCAGGTCCCAGGAAGTTCTTTCATGATTTGTTTATGTGACAGATCTCAGGACCTGATGCATCTTCAAGGAACAGTCCATTATACTGAAACCATACCTAATGGGAATGTACTGTGATCAATCCATAACACTTGTGGATCATCTTTTTTTTAAAAAAAGTATGAGGTAAGACCCATCTATGAATTTCTTCCCCTCTGTCAGTGCAATATTGTGTCTCTCTCTCTCTCTATATATATATAGTTTTTATATGGTAAAGGATATTTGTCCACAGGAAAAACTGTTACTTTGAAATTACCACATATCCCTACATCCCCATTATTCTTTACAATAGTTCAATAGCTTATAGCTACAAATAGTGCGGTCCACTCTCTGTGATTTCTCTATTCAAAATTATTTCCTATTTTAGCCACTCAAATTTTAGTTCAACATTTGGCTTAAAAGTACATGGAATTGGGCTGGCTTTCTTGCAACTTTCCTAGCACCCTTCATATATTATGCAGAGTGGCAGAGAAGCTGTAAATTTTAATCTACCCCTTACACATAATAACCTGGACAGTCTTCCATTAGTCCTTGATGTGCAAAGAACAACATTCTAAGCCCTGATGCCCTATAATGAGGCATAGGAGCTGAATTTACTTTTCCTCCTAGACCAACAAGGCAGGTGTTCTCCCTTTACTAGCCCTTTAATTTATCCACACCACCACTGAAAGCTGTAGTATGCTTTTCCAGAAATTTGTCACTTCCTTGTCTAGTAACTACAGGTTGTGACGTTGCTTTAATGTCATGCCAATTTTGCTTAATATAATGGATCCACTACTTCCTCAGAAATGAATAGCCAGTCACATCTATAATAGTTAGCCATAACTGACACACGCAGGAGCCCCGCTTGATATCAGATGAGCTTTCCTGGGATTTTTTTGTTTTACCATGCTAGTTACATTATACAGTCAGTGTTCCTGGCAGATCTCATACATGCCTGAAGGCTTATTATTTTGTGTGACGTTGCCACAGTTGGATTTCCTTTTACAAATGCACTGTATGTATCCTTTCCTATGGCACTTCTGATACTATCTGCTTTAAAAATGACAAATTTCAGATATTGTAGATAGTCTGTTCAGCCCCAGGAAAGAGTGAATGTATATAAAATTAGGGTGCATAATCTGAGAGCTGATAAATATGCCACTCATTTGATAGATAGATAGATAGATAGATAGATAGATAGATAGATAGATAGATAGATAGATAGATA
>ML685821.1:10624594-10768249 GCA_007922175.1 Pelusios castaneus
ATAGATAGATAGATAGATAGATAGATAGATAGATAGATAGATAGATATAAAATTTGTTGCACATGCCACAGCTTGTGGGGGGAAAGTAAGATCATCCTGTTAATAAATGTTTCCAAATGACTTTGTATCTCAAATCACACACTAAATGAACCTCTCAAAAAGCACCATCCAAATCTGTTCCCAATGAAGGATGCTAGATTAAATTCTTTACTTCTCCCCAATCTATAGATGTCACTTAGCTCCATTTCTTTTTATGATTTATCAATTATCATCGTTGCTTCTTGTGAAACTTTGCAACATTCCTGCATCCGCTATAATAGGAAATATTTCAATGTTAAACAAGTATAAGGTTAATAGTAAAAAACCAAAAATTGCTGTGAAAAGATATTAAAGAGTGTCCTTGACACTGTCCATTAGCAATAGGGGCTGCCTACTATAGAAAGAAGGGAAGCAGTATCTTTGATTCCCAATTTGAAATTAATTTGCAGTGCATCTGTGAAATCAAAGTGCATTGTGGCCCAAAACTACTATGGGGAACACTATGGGAAGGTTTGATTCTAACTGCAGTTTAACTTACTGTATTTGTTAATAATGCATGGGTTGCTGGGTACCATTGTTGGGGAAGTTATCTTTAGACAAGACCGTTTATCAAGTTTAATTAATGTGTCAGAGGAAACAGTGCAGAGAGATGGCACTGAGCTAAGCACTGATAATACTAATTTCTCCACATTAGAGGGATAACTGCTTTAACCTTAGGAAAAACGTCAGTGATGACATTGAAAATCAAATAGGGAGGTTATTTCTTTTCTAAATCAAATTCAACGTTTTACAGCTAGTGCATTAGAGGAAAGAGAAACAATGGAAATATTCAAGAACTCTCGGTAACATTTTTCTTTTATCTCAGCTGAAAAAGGGCTCTAAGTACATGGAGAAATATGGCGGTAACTTAATAAACCTTCATTAATTACAAGGCAGCAAAAGTATGCTGTGCCAGAAACTCAAGGGAACAATAATTAAGTGGCGTGCATGAAATAGCTAGCTCCTGCACACAAAGATTCATGCTAATTTTTGTTTTTGTTTCTCAGCCCTGAGTTCTGAGTTTGGATAGCCACAAATAGCCAAAACTTAGAAAATCATGCATGTTTTCTGTTTGTTTCCTTGCTTTGTTATAACTAAACTATAAAGTAAACATAAAAGTTGGCCCAGGTTTGTGTGAAAGGATTACTAAGGTCAGTGAGCATTTGCTAAAAACTCATGCCAAGATTACACAAGCCCCAAATGGGGAGCTGATGACCCAGAGAAACCCAGCATATTTCTCCAGATCTTGTTTGGAACATCTGTGTAGTATACTGCGTTTGGTATCTCAAGTAGCTCGAACTAATTTGTGAGTCAAGCTTTGTACAGCTTTTCGTTTTAAACTCAGAGTTTTAATCCTTGTATGGGCTATATGGCCCTGATTCTGAAAAGGGATCCACTAGTATGTGCCCCTGCTTCCATATAAAATCTCATTGGCTATGTCTACACCGGCAAGTTAGTTCGAATTAAGGAGGCTTAATTTGAACTAACTAAAGCCATGGCTACACTAGGCTTTAGTTAGTTCGAATTAAGGGCTTCCTTAATTCGAACTAATACGTTCGAATAGGTTATTCAAACTAAGGGGTTAATTCAAACTAACTAGTTCAAATTAACCAATGTGGCCATGTTAATTCGAACTAATTTCTTAGTTCGAATTAACCGGCCATTGAAATGAATGGGGATCACTAATTTGAACTAAGCAAGTGCTTGCTTAGTTCGAACTAACATTCCAGTGTGGCCATGCTAGTTCGAATTAAGCTAATTCGAACTAACTAAAATTAGTTCGAATTAGTTAGTTTAAACTAATTCGAACTAATTTTAGCAAGTGTAGACATAGCCATTGAGTTCAACAGAACTAGGCAAGGTTCTGCCCACTGTGATCTGATTTTAAGATCAGGACCAACTATCAACTCCAAATTAATTTTTGCATTTTGGCGAATTTTTTTCATTTTAGAAGGAAACAGTTTTTTTCAATATAGTTGCTGAGTGATAAATATGTGAGATGTTCCATTTCTGTTTGCACTTGTAAGCTTATAGGCCTGCCTGACATTAAGTAACATTCTAAATGTAAGATTTTGGATTTGAGTATCAAATAAAGGGTTACAAGAAGGCCAGCTAGGCTGGCTATCTTGGCAATGTAACATCCCATGAGACTTTAAGTTGTAAAGCCTTACAGTTCTAAATACTGGTTGGTAACAAACTGTCTTATTAAATTTTGTTTTTGAAAGCCAAAGGAACACAGATACCTACCTTGATGTGTAAACATGGACAAATTTGCTAAGGATGAGCACAAATGAATAGTGCAAGTGTGTAGAGACAAAAATAAAGACTAAGGCATAAATGAGTTACACCTCCAAGGAATTAGAAGAGATTCTATAAATATATTAGGATTGAGAGAAAGACAATATATGTCTTTTACTTTGCGGGTAAGAAGGGCTAATAATAGACAACATCAGGAGAATGAGTTGTGTTATGTCTATTTTGCTTCCATTTTCCTACTTCCTACCTTTTCTACTAAAATGGTAAATTGTTACTAGATACTTAATACAATTGTTAGAAATCAAAAACAGAGAGGCCCAGAGGTGGATTGGGTCGATGGTCACTCTTTATTGCCTGCTAGTTCCTCCTCAAAGCCTTGTGTGAGCCAGGAGGAGGGGGTATTACAATCCTTTTATGCTTAAAAATATGTAAAAGTTTACATTCATGACAACTCCCCCAAAACCCTTTTTTGGTTACATTAACACCTAAACAATGAATATTAATAACTATGTAATGAATATAATTATACCCCTGTAAAAGGCCGTAGCAGGGGGGGCTCTGATAATTGTTTTGGGGGCACTGAAAATGTTTTTGCTGTCTCTGTCTCTTTCTCAGCCTTGAGCTCTGGCTGTTTCCTGATTTGAATTGTTTTCATCTTTCTGTTTAGGAACGGTGTCTGTGGCCTTGCAGATGTTTTAGTAAAGGTTTGGGTTATGTGCAGCTGGGAGGAGTTATGTGCAGCTGTGAAGGGTACCTTTCTAACCTATCAGAAACTGTATTTAAATTCTGTAACATGAACTAAAATCTATAAGAGAAGTTGTTGCTATATCACGGGTTGGAGATTTCCTTTGTTCTCTCCCCGTGAGTGCTCCCGTATACAGATTTCAATAAAGGCTTGCTAATCACACTTAAGTGACTTGATTTTATTTCAGAGACTTCCTTTGTCACCCCCCTTTGTTTTTTACAGATTTAGCTAATGGTGTGCAGGCACTTAACTTTACAACATGTTATCTTTTGTATCATTAATAACTAAAAATTTCTGACCAAGCATTTTGCAAAGGAGGAAGAAGGGAAGAAAGATAATGAAATGGATCTTATGCAGGAGAGAGAAGATAGTATACTTCTAGTTACATTTCTTGCACAAGTTGTGGGAAGGGAGGAGAGAAAAAGGAAGATAACATAACTTTTAAGTAGGATCTCATTTATATGATAGTAAGACTTGCCCATAGTAATCCAGTCACCATAGTAACCTGTGGCTCAGGCCAGGCCATTTGTCCAGCACTAAACTTTTACTCTCCTACAACAATATTAACAACAAGGGAGAAGGAAAGCAAGCCAGAACAGTGAAAGAACAAGTTAAAAACTCTTTAGATAAGTTAAAAGTGTTCAAGTCAGCAGAGCCTGAATAAATTCATCCTGGGGTACTAAAGGAATTGCTAATAGTTCTGGGCTTGCTTCAAATCAGTTATATTTAAGAACTCATGAAGGATAGATGACATTCCAGGGACCTAGAGAAGAACAAACACAGTTTCTGTCTTTAAAAAGGCGAACCCAAAGGACTCCAGGAATCGTATACCAATCAGCCTCACATTGGTACCTGGACAGGACACCAGAATACATGATTAAAGAATTAATTTGTATGCACCTAAAGGATACTAAGGTTCTATGGAATAGGCAGAATGGGTTTGTGAGGAACAAATCATGCCAAACTAATCTAATTTTCTTTTTTTGACATGGTTGTAGTCATAATAGATCTTAATTTTAGTGAGACTTTTGACACAGTCCCGTGTGACATTCTCATAAGCAAACCAGGGAAATGTGGTCTAGATGAAAATACTATCAGGTAGGTGGCAAACTGGCTGCAAGACTATAGTCAAAGAATAGTTATCAATGGTTCACTGTCAGATAGAAAAGCACTCCCAGAGAGTAGTTATCATAATCAGTTCATAATCACGCTGGAAGGGTATAACGAGTGGGGTACCACAGAGATTGGTTCTGGGTCCGGTTCTGTCTGATATTTTCATCAGTGATTTAGACGATGGCATAGAGAGTACACTTATAAAGTTTGCTGATGATACCAAGCTGGGAGGGGTTGCAAGTGCTTTGGAGGATAGGATTACAATTCAGAATGATTTGGACAAGCTGATGAAATGGTCTGAGGTAAATTAGATGAAATTCAATAAAGACAAATGCAAAAAAAGAAAAAAAACCAATCCATTGCACACATATAAAATGTGAAATGACTGCCTAGGAAGGAGTACTGAGGAAAGGGATCTGGGTGTCATAGTGGACCACAAGCTAAATATAAGTCAACATTGTAACACTGTTGCAAAAAAAGGAAACACTGTTCTGGGATGTATTAACAGGAATATTGTATGTAAAACATAAGAAGTAATTCTTCCGCTCTACTCTGTGTTCATTAGGCCTCAGTTGGATATTGTGTTCTGGGTGCCTCATTTCAGGAAAGGTGTGGACAAATTGGAAAAAGTCCGGAGAAGAGCAACACAAATGATTAAAGGTCTGGAACATTTGACTTACAAGGGAAGATTGAAAGAGCTGGGTTTGTTTTGTCTGGAAAAGAGGAGACAGAGAGGGTACATGATAATAGTTTTCAAGTAAAAAAAGGTTGTTATGAGGAGGAGGGAGAAAAGTTATTTTCCTTAACCACTTAAGATAGAAAAAGAAGCAATAGGCTTAAATTATGGCGGGGGAGGTTTAGGTTGGACATTAGGAAAAAATTCTTAAATGTCAGGGTGATTAACCACTGGAATAAATTGCCTAGGCAAGTTGTGGATTCTCTATCACTGGAAGTTTTTAAGAGCAAGTTAAACAAACACCTGTCAGGGATGGTTTAAGAAGGTACTTGGTCCTGCCGTGAGTGCATGGGATTGGACTCGATGACCTCTCATGGTTCCTTCCCGTTTCTATGATTCTATAGAGGGACATATATAATAGGACCCTTTCATGGATCTATCCAGGGTTTGGTGCCACTCAATATTTAATAACGACTTTAATAATGGAGGGGGGACTATGCTTACTGACTGATGCCAAGCTGGGAGTGGTGCTGAGGCCTCTGCTTGAGCACCGTGTCTACTTCTGAAACAATTTGGCAAATTCAATATGAATTTGTGGAGTGTTTCAGTTGACCTGAATCTGCATATTATTGGGGGGCGAGGGAGGGAGGCTGGAGGAGGGCGGAGTTTTACTGAAAAATTTCACTCAACTCTATTCCTATCTTCTCATTTCAGCTCTGAAATAAAATTGGGTATGTCTACACTACAAAAAGTTAGGTTGACTTTGTTAAGTTGACTTAATAAGGTCGACTTTAAGTTGACTTAAAATCAACCTTATTAAATCGACTTAAAGTGCTGTACATGAATGTGGACTAAGTCCACTTTGGTAAGTCAACCTAACCGCCTTTAGGTCGACTTAAAGTGGACTTAAACGTCCACACTGGGCTTAGGTCGACCTAAGCAGGTTTAAGTCGATCTACCCCGCAGTTCTTAGTAAATCAATTTAAGCTTTGATTAAGTCAGCTTAAGGAATTTCTTAAATATACTTAATTAAAGCCTAGTGTGGACATGGCTTTGTTTAAGTTGACTTAAGCCTCCTTAAGTCAACTTAAACTGCCAGTGTAGACATAGCCATTAAGGCCTTATCTAAAATCCACTCAAATCAATAGGAGTCTTTATTTCAATGAGGCATAGATCAGGTCTTTGTTGAGCAGCCTTGGGCAAGCCACGTTACTTCTCTGTGCAAGCTTTTTCTGTCAGGAAAATGTGGGATCATTATTTCTTTCTGGGTCACAGGAGACTCGGTCAATGTTTGTGAAACACTTTGAAAATGTGAGTGCTAAGGAAACGCTATAATAGATTTTTCTTATCACTGAAATTGCTCTACTGTTTTAATTAAAGCTAATGTGAAATTGTATCTTCCCTCTCAGTTGGCAAAATAAATATTGGATTATTGATAGGCTCCTGAATTATATTCCCTGTGTAGTAAATCTTCTTAATACTGTTTTGGAAAAAATATATTTTAATTGTTTCATTACAAGTCATGACAATAAAACGTACCCTGAAAGGTGCTACATTGTATGGTAAAGTATATCATAGCCATGTTTCAGGACAAAATTTATCAATGCATTGGAGTCCATCCAATGAATGCTGTACATGGAAGTGTGCCATATCAATTTCCTAAGGGAACTGATATAGTTTCCCAATTATTAGATCCCTAATCTCAAAAATCCATTAAGAAGGAGTCTAACTATTTGTGTTCAGGATTTGTTTGTTTTTATGATCACAGTGAAATAGTTATGTGCATCTCCCTGTAGGGGATTCCAGCATATTTTCCCATCACTGATTATAATCTGTATTTTAAATCTGTGCAAATGCCTAAGAAATTTGACTTGCACAGCTGACACAGGTAATCTATCTTGGGTCTCTCAGTGGACCTGAATCAGTGTTGGATCTCAATATTTTAAATTATCTCTGAATGAGTGGTCTCATTCTACTTCCTGTGTGGAGGGAGCTGGTTAGTTAACTGACTGTCATGAGCTAGTTTCTGTCAGCAGACCCAAGTGTAGACAGTCATGTTTAGTGGTAGGAGCAGGAGTCATGATCAGGAATCGGAGATGAGGGTTGGGGCCACAGTCAGAGTAAAAAAACAGAAACAAGGGTTGGGAATCAGAACAGAAGTTCAGAACCAAGTTACTAGAAGTCAGGGAAGGCAGGACCAGAGTTGGTTCTGAGGCAGGTGGAAGGCTGGGAACAAGTCTGGTTGCAAAGTGGGATCTGAGCTGGAGCAGTGAAGGAGCAAAGCAGGAGCAGGGCTTGGACAGAAAGACATGGTGGTGGACAATGTCTGTAGACACAGGCGTTGATCGCCCAGCAACTTGCTGCTGCTAGGTTCAAAAACTGGCCTGCTGACTTCCTCAGACAACCAAGCAGGGCGGTCCATCAGGCAGCCTTGCTGGCTCATTAGGGCATCAGAATGAGCAGGCACAGCTGATGGCCTCACTCCTGACCATTTTACTGAGAGAAAAAATAAGTAATATGGACAAGAATTTTTTTTTTTTTAAGTAAAAGTGTCTGCCAAAAATAGACATTGGCAGATGATTGGTCTGAATATATTTCACTGTGATTTTAGCATGTAAATATATTCCACTAAGCCAAGGCTCAATTCCATTCTTGTTACCCTTTTGTGGATTTTAAAGTTCATTTGGTTGAGCTGTCAGTTACAGACACTGACAGCTTCTGATTCACTGATTAGACCTTTGATTTTACTAAACCTGCTTAGCATAAATCTTATCATGTCAAGTCACAGAGAAAGTCCTCCTTATAATTAACACCTACTGGAAATAAGCAAGGGGTTTTTTTTGTCTGATATAAATTAACTTAATCCATTCTTTAGAAGGAAATGATGTTTTCTGAATTTTTAGGTTTTTGTTGTATTCACTATACGTATAGCAAAAACGACGAGAGTCCTGTGGCACTTTATAGACTAACAGATTTTCTTCGGCATAAGCTTTCGTGGGCTATAACCCAAGTGAGTTATAGCCCATGAAATCTTATGCCGAAGAAAATCTGTTAGTCTATAAGATGCCACAGGACTCTCGTCGTTTTTGCTGTACACAGACTAACACAGATACCCCTCTGGAAATTTCTACTATACGTATAGGTGTGCTCAAACAATTGCTTTTATTAGCACTCTCCTAAACTTTGCAGTGATCATAGTCCAGATGTCCTGTTAATAGTCCTGTTTGATGTCCTGTTAATAGTCTGATGTCCTGTTAACAGACTGAACCAAAAACTTGGGTCCAAAATCTCCAAACCCTGATCTGAATTATATGACTTGATCTTAATAAATCTAAATATTAGCTATATTGGGGAAAGGGTTTTTTTCCCCAAAAAAAGCCTTTATATTTGCACAAACAACTTTCTGTGCATGATAATTTGCATGTATATTTGGGATTTGAAGGCATACACAGATGCCAGATTGAAGCTGCTTTGAAAATATGGCTATATTCATATTCATCAGTGTAGGCTAATCTTCCAAAAACTTCAGCAAAAGAAGAACCATGCATTTTTGCACGAGTATACATATATATATGCCAGACTGAACTCTGCAAGAAACATATCCATCAGCAGTTGGTTTCCTCTTATTACAGTAGTTTGCATGCAGCATTTAAGAAGCAGAAGCGACTTGTTAAACCAAACCACAGAACAAAATGGTATAATCCTATCTTTCCTGCCTCTGCAATAGACCATCACTTGAAAACAACCTTCTCTCTGTTTTGTTCAGCTGAATGTCCCACAGGTTTGTTTTCCATATGTAAACATGGTATATATTGGCTATTGCAGACATGCAGTATTCTGGATCTCAAGATGCTTCCTCCATAGATTATTATTACGAAAAAGTATTGGTAGGTTAGGATACTAACTCTGCAAATTAAAAAAAAAAAAAAATCAAATCCATATCACCCTCACAAGAACAAGTGAAATGTGGGAAAAATCCATGAGAAATCTGCACATTTCTTTCTTCAGTGCATTGCTTCCAACATTAGTGGACAAAATCCTAAAATCTGTACTTGAGCAAAACACTCACCGAAGTCACTGTAAGTTTTGCCTGAGTGAAAAAAATAATAAATACTTCAGGCATTACCCCTGTCTGAATCGCAAACATTAAAGATAGCTGTAGGCCAAGACTTGCAAAAGTGACAAATTATTTTTAGGTGCCTAACTTGAGGCCTCTTAAAGGCTATGTCTACACTTGTAAAGTTAAGTCGACTCTGTTAAGTCGACTTAACAAGGTTGATTTTAAGTCGAATTAAGTCGACCTTGTTAAGTCGACTTAACAGTAGACATAGCCGTCCACACTGGCTTTAAGTCGACTTAATAAGGTTGACTTAGTGCTATTCCCCCGTCCACACTGGCTTTAAGTCAATTTAAGAAGTTGACTTAAGGCTTAAGTCGACCTTCAGAGGTGGTGTTAATAAAAGCCCAGTGCAGACACAGCTTTGTGTAGGTCAACTTAAGCGTCCTTAAGTCAACCTAAGTTGCCTGTGTAGACGCACTCAAAAAGTCTTGCTGGCAGTCCTTAAAAATCAAGCTCCTTTAAGGCATTTCAATTCAGGCACTCAAAACTGAGTCAACCAAAGTCTCAACTATACTTTTCATATGTAACTTGAGAGCCTAATCCTGCTTCCCCTAAAGTCAATGAGCTAGGTCCCACTGACTTCAGTGAGCATTAGATTCCTAAACGGCTCCTTTTATATTGTTAGTTTTTCCCATATAAAGGACAAATTGCAAAGTGTCAGTGCACACACAGCACCAATCCTTTCTCAACACTATAATAAAGAGAGCAAGATTTCCTTTATAAAGATTTTTGAACCTTCTCTTAATCACCAATCATTAGGGCCTTCTGTCAAGAGCCACTACTTGGAGGCAGGGCCAGCCCAACCATATAGGTGAACTAGGCAGTCACCAAGGGTGCTAGGCTTTAAAGTAGGGGTCTCAAGCACGCGGCCCACAGAGTTACCTCCTGTGGCCTGTGACAATATCCAGATTTCAGGGGTTCCGAACCCCTGTCCAGCTTTTCAAGTGGCTGCACCCCCGCCGGCTGGGAGCCGGCAGCCGGGCTGCGGCTGCCTGCCTCCCCAGTGCTTCCTTCCGGGCTTAAGTTGACCTAAACAAAGCCACGTCCCCGCCGGGCTTTCCTTAAATTGACTTAAGCATTTCCTTAAGTCGACTTAAGGAAAGGTTAAGTTGACTTAATAACACCTCATTTTAGGTTGACTTAAAGCTTAAGTCCACCTTATTAGGTCGACTTAAGATAGTGTGGACAGGGATTAATGCCTAAATCGACCTTATTAAGTCAATTTAGAGCATTAAGTCAACTTAATAAGGTCAACAAGGAGCTATGACTACATTCGAAAAGTTGTCAACTTTGTTAAGTCGACTTAATAAGGTCGACTTTAAGTCAACTTAAAGTCAACCTTATTAAGTCGACTTAACAAATTAGACTTAAGTTTTCTAGTGTAGACATAGCCTAAGTGAGGAGAAATTTCTGCTTGGATGTTAGTAGGGTGAGAAAGATTGTCGAAAGAGAAGGAGGTAGGATTTGACACTTAGTTTTGTATTATTTTTAGATCTAATACTTGTTGGTGGGTTAGTTTGTCAAGAACAAAAGACATACAGCCCGTTTGTAACTCAGAGGTTTTATTGTACTTTCTTTTTCAAACCCCAGGAATTTTCAGAGAAATCAGTAAAACATGAAAACAGAGGTCCTTATTTTTAGTTTTGCCAAGCTTAAACTATTCAGGCTCACATTTTCCATGCTGCGTGTCTGCATCTGCCTGAATTTCTGGAGAAGTTTCAGCTAAAATGGTTCAAGAACAAAAGTTAGGGAAAATATTTAACCCCTGCTAAAAATTCTGACAACTGTTCTGTCAAGAAGCTCTAGCATCTCCATGCTTTGGATCAGGGACTTGAAATTTGATGTCAGGGGGATTGGGGAGGGGAAGTTGCCTTAGTATCAGGGAAATGTCTCTTGCTGTCCCTGCAAAAATCTGCCAGTCTTTTCTCAAGTTTTGAGCTTCTAAATCCCCTTTGGCACATGATCAGTAGAGACCAGTCAGAGTTTGGCAGTTTAATTTTCTGAAGATTACATCTGCACTGAGCATGCTCCACCCCAGGGCTGCAAGTTCTGAGAAGGACTTCCCTGAGCCGGCTCCTCCCTGCTACCAGGGGCTGCTGTGGTACTAGATGCAGGAACTGAGAAGACGAAGATTATGGGCACTCCCTGAAAACCTCACAGCAGCAAGTCTCAGAGTCTAGATCAACTGATTCAGGCTCACTCTGTGGGGCTAAAAATAGCAGTGTAGACATTCAGGCTCAGGCTGAAGCCTGAATTTTGAACCCCTCTAGGAGAACCTCAGAGCCCAGGCACCAGCCTGAGCATCCACACTGCTATTTTTAGTCCATAGCATGAGCCCCAATTATTTAATCCAGGCTCTGAGACTCATTGCCATAGGTATTTTTATTATTATTATTAAATGTAGACATACCTTATCTTTTCTGTTCTCTCAGTGCTCCTTGCTGGGTGGCCAGACTGCAAATACAAGACAGCTGAAGCCACCTGACTCCAGGCAGGGTGTGAGAAATGAAGGAGAGGGGAATGAGCGAGAGAGAAGAGCTGCAGGATGTGGAGGGAAAGACTGAGGCAGAAGATGCGGGGACATAAAAACAGGGGAAGAGACATGTGGCAGAGATGAGTGGATAGGATTGTAGTAGGACGAGGAACAATGGCCAAGAAGGGCTGAACAGAAGCGGCAGTTTCTGTAACTACTAGAGTAAACTTCCTATAAAACTGGGAACTAAATCTATTAGGCTCAAGTCTCAACCTTCCTTTGCCATCTAGCAAATAACTGTGAAACCCACCAGCACCTCCCATCACCCTCTACACAAAGGTTTGCACAGAATTTACCAAACAGTATTCTTCTGCTACCACTCAGGAGTGTATGACTGTTCTATGGATCTAAAGTTGCCAACCATGGGTATACCTGCACTGCAAAAGGAGCTGTGTTCTTCACATGAGCTAAAATAGCAGTGAAGATCCTACAGTTTCACTTTTTAATGTGGTGAGTAGCTTGAATTCAATCCCAGGATGCCCTCTAGGCTTTAACTAACCCAAATTAAGAACACACTTTTTTTTTGGTACTATAGACATACCATTTGCTGATGAACCATGCAACTGTCAATATGCTTCCACATCTGTTTCTGCAGTTCACTTTTTTAAACTACATTTCAAAACCTCCATGTGAAGAATATTAAGCTTGAAAAATCAATCATTCAAAAGTTAGGAACTGTCAGAATTAAGGGTTGGCCGTGCAACTTTATTTCAGTCCCCTTTTCTATATGCATTATGGCGCAGTGTTCAATTACATAATCACACACTCATTTGTCTACTCCTGCTTCATTCACTGCACAGCATGCACCTGCTCTTGGAATGAATCAGGGTTGCATAGCAAATGCAGCTGTTGTGTTGCAGAAGTTGGAAAAGATATAGTCCATAAAGGGAGAACCGCAGGAGGAGAAAGGACGGTCTCATGGTTATAACAGTTGAATGCTACCCTGGACAACTGGATTTTATCCTGGTCTTTACCACATAATTCCTATGGGATGCTGGGCAAATCACAAACTGGAATTTTTGCAGTCGGCTGCTCTGTGTTTCTCATTTCCAGCATATCCAATGTGAGACACTTGGGGTATGATTTGCAGGAGTGCAGAACTTTCACAGCTATAACTGAGGTCAATGAAAGATATGCCCTGATGCTATAAAGTGCTAAATAGTCTAAAAAAAATGGGCTCTAAGCTTCTTGGACTAGGCACCCAAAATTGCTTGATACCATTCACAATTTTAAGTTTCATTTCTGTGCCTCAGTTTGCCATGTATAAAATAGGGATCATAAGACAGACTCGCAGTGTAGAAGTGTTGTGATGATAAATTCATTAATGTTTGTAATGCACCAAGGTAATATAAAGAGTGTACCATAAAAAGCCTACAAATAAATTATGTTATATTCAGTGCAACATTTGGATAATGTGCAATAAATAATTCACAGAACCACATATTGAATGAGACTAACAAGAAATATTCTCATTCGGTGAGCATCACCCATCTTGTGCACCAAATGAATCAAGGGTTTTGTGAGGGGGGTGGGGGGGAAAGAATTTGATCAAGTAACTTAAACTTACCATAATCAGGCTTAGAAGGATTAGATTTTTATCAATAAATGGTGGTAGAGTGTCAATTTCACTGTACACAAACACACACATGAAAAAATATTTCCATCAATAATAACTAACATTTACAAATGGGTAAAGTAAAAAAAAAAAAGTGCTGCCTGAAAACTAATGAGAATTTAAACACATTCACTTTATATATTTTGACTTTTGATGGTGACAATTGGTTTGTTAATAGTTATAAATTTTAACTTTTTGAATCTCAATATTTATTTTCATTAAATAACATTTGATACCCCAATAAATTTTGTGCAACTATGAAAATTTAATTGAATGAAATACTCAATAAAAATTGAAAAAAATATTAAAAATAAACATGATTATTATCTGTCAATTATCTATACAAAAATTGAAGTCTACCAAGCCTCGTCATCATGCACACATGCAAAGGAACCAAATTAAGGTAGATCAGGCAAACTTAATTCTGGTATTTCCTAACTTTTAAGTCCTTGATTTTTCAAACTTTAGTGTTAGTTTAACATACAGGTTTCTTACGTAATGCATACATAGGGTGTAATCCTGCACACAACAGTGAAAATGTACATTGATAAAATAAATTTAAAAAATGCTTAAACAGAGATTGATATTATTCAAACTACAAAGAAAATAAAAATCTAATTCTATCTAGTACACACACACACACACACACATACACACACACACACACACACTACTTAAGTAATTCTCTGCTTTACAAGTCTGGATTGGAAAGAGTGTTCAAAATGGAGGCTAAATAACTGAACCTTACATGAGAACTCCATTAATCTTGTAGATAGAGCAAAATGTACATTAAAATCTATGTTAACTGATTTCACGTTACATACGTCCCTACTGATACTTGGGCAATAGACAAATTCCAAAGGGGTAGCCGTGTTAGTCTATTGTAGAAAGACAACAGAGTCCTGTGGCACTTTTAAAGACTAACAGATTTATTTATCGCATGAGCTCTCCCACGAAAGCTCATGCGATAAATAAATCTGTTAGTCTTTAAAAGTGCCACAGGACTCTGTTGTCTTTGGGCAATAGAGTACAGCTCTAACCAAGGCTCTCAAATTCTGGTCAGTCAAAAGCTGCTAAACTATTTTTATTTACCTGTGCCCCTAGAAGACAATGAACTCAATGCTCCTTTTCCCTTTATTGTTAAAAAAACCCCACTTTAACATAAGGTCAGGACTCTAGACACCTGCAACTATACAAGATGTTGTCAAAAGTCCTGCCTCTTTTTCCCCAGCCTGGGATATGGACATATATAGTATTGACATTCTGACACCACACATTGATGAAATGCTGACTGATATATTAAGGAGAAACCCTTACTTATGTTAAACACAAAATGATTTGTAATTCTTTGCTGCTCCATTTCAGTTGGATTTTTTCCTGTTTTTTCCTGTTTCTGCAGTCAGTGAAATTTTCAAGTGGGAAGCTTCTTCCTTGCTCCTTAGGAGCAAAGACACGAATAGACAGATGTAATAACCTTTCAAGACGCAGTAAGGAATCCTTACTGAATTGCATCGTAACATTACTGAAAAATGAGCGATGAACTGGCTGGATTAAAGTGCCTTGTCATCCAAGTTCTCAGACATTTAAAACAGCCAGTCATCATGTATATAAATAGACACAGGAGTCTGCAGAGAATTCTAAACACTTTCATTTAAAGGATAAGCACAATCTGTTTGTTCCAGGAGCATTTTGACTGTTTTCTCTGTGCTCTCGTGTGCATTCTTGAGTGCTGTGAAGTCTTATCTACCCAGTCCAATACCAGGCGCTACTCTGGAACACAGCACAGTGACAGTATCAAACAGGGTGAAGAAAGGAAATAAATTATGTGTCCACAGCCCCCATTCGGGCCTTATTCTCTCAAGATCTGGACACCATACTGATGTTAGCTTTCTAAAACCTTGAGCTGGGTGGGGGAGATCAGAGGAAGGTTTGGCAATTAGAGGCCTGCTTCAAAGACCACAGAAGTCAGTCCTGGCTGGGGACTAAGGTCTCTGAATTTATCTAATTTCTTTTTAACCAGGTTATACTTTCGGCCTTCACAACATCCCATGGAAATTAATTCTATAGGTTGACTATACATAGTGTGAAATACTTTCTTATGTTTGTTGTAAACTTGATGCCTATTCATTTCCTTAGGTGACCACCGTTTCTTGTGTTATGTGAAAGGCTAAATAACATTTTCTCTATACATTGGGCACAACACTCAAAATTATATAGAACTCTTTCATATCTTCTTTAATCATTTCTTTTTTAAATTGAATGGTCCCAGTATAATCCCTCCTCCTATGGAAGCTGTCACATACCCTTAATTATTTTTGTTGTCCTTTGTACTTTTTCCAATTCTAATATAGCTTGTTTGAGGTCAGCTGACCAGAACTGCACGTTGTGGTCCTATCTTGGATTTCATATAGTGGCGGTATACTTTCTGTTTTATTATCTATCCTCTGAGCTTTTTTGACTGTCAGAGAAAATTGAGCAGATGTTTTCAGGGAACTCTTTTCTGAGTGGAAATGACCTCATTGTTTTGTATCAGTTGGGATTATTTTTTCCCATATGCATTACTTTGTACTTATCAACACTGAATTTCATCTGCCATTCTGTTACCCCATCACCTACTCTGGTGAGATCCTTTCATAGTCATCTTTGGATTTAACTACCCTGAGTAATTTTTGTATCACTTGCAAATTTTGCCATGTCCTTGTTTATCTCCTTTTCCTCATCATTTTTTGAAGAAAGCCTTGACTCTGACAAAAACAATATGTTCTAATTCAGGGGTCTGCAATCTGTGGCATGCTTATCCCTGGAGGTACATGAAATATCTCCAGAGGGTACATGGGAGAAATTATGTAATGGTGGATATTATTTATTAATTATTTTATTTAATGTATTTTCAAAATAGGCTACTAAGATGAAGATTTAAAACTCAGTGGGAATTTGTTATATAAAATATGGTAGTTAAGTTACTTCAAGATGTACCAAGGAAAACATGTTCAGAGCCTGCATTTTCAGTGACTATACAGTGTAGGTTCAGTTGCCCAGCAATCATCCTGTCTAAGTGAGCTCAGAATTTAGTCAGGGAGTTTTCAGTTGTATACAAGGCACTATAACTATATCTGTATGTAACAGCGAAATATGGACGGGTGCCTATAGACAAGGAGTGTTAAGAAAAACAGTGAAGAGTAAGAGTACAGAGGCAGCTGGTAGATCTGGGAGGATATAAAGCAATAAGAAATGTTTGGGAACCACTGATCAAGTGGCCTTAAAACCTAAAATCTGTCCCTAAAAGTGTAATCTGCTTGGAGGTGGGACATTGAAGATCCTTGACTGGGAACTTCTTCCTTCTGGTGTCCATTAGAACTCAGGTTTGTTAGATCTTAGAGTATGGTGCAAGATTTATTTTTGCAGGCCAAGTCTTTGCCTGATAAAAAGCACTGTCTTGTCTTGTCTTTTAGTTTTCTCTTTTCTATGAGCATAATAAGGCATGCATTTTTTCTAATAGTTTCTGGATAAGCACAACCACTGGACATCAGTGAAAGAGTTAACACTGTATCTTTGAGCAGCCCAGGAAAAGAAAGGTATAATGTTACAAACCCTCAGTCATGGAATTCTCCCAAAAAGGACTGGATTTACTGAGTTACTTTAATCCACATAAAGTCACTGGGGAGGAGTCTTCATTTTAGGAGACACACTCTATTTGAAGCCACACAGGAAATTAACGGCCGAAAGAAAAAACGTTTATGGTTTGTAAGAACAAAACTGGAAACGTTTATTCTCTATGATTATGGGAAAAGCTTAGGTGGAAGAAAACTCTTTCCAAAACCTGTATCATCCCTGTCCCCAAGTCCACAGACAGAGGATCTTTCCACATGTCAGTTTCCTTTCTACTATGCGAAAAGTAAGGCAGAACTGCAGGGCTGGATCAAGGCAGAGGTTTTAGGGGCTGCAGTCTTGGCCCCCGCCCCCCTCCAAAGATACAGACCCACTCAGCCAGCACAACACCAGCTGGACTTAGGGGAGCTGGGAGGGGACCATCCAGCACTGAGAGGTCAGGGGCCCTGGGACCAGAGGCTGCAGTTCATGGCACTACCACCTCACCTCTAGGCTGGCTGGTACTCCCCAGGGGGCAGTGTACGGCAGCGCATTGCAGCTCTGCTCCAGGAACGTGGCCAGCTGGCACATGGTGCTGCCCAGAGGCGTTGTCGTTGCTGTTGGGCTCACAGGGCGTCGGCCTCGGGTAGCTTAGCCTGAGCCCCGGATCTATTTTCCCCAGCAGGCACATGATCAGACAGCCTGTTTGCAGGGGAGGTGGAGCTAAGCTGGGAACAGCCAGCTGCAGTGTAGCTCAGGCACCTAGCAGGGAGAGAAGAGGGAACTTTAAATTCTCTCTCCCCTGCTGCACTGGCTCAGCCATGCAGCACTGCAGCTGACTCCCCTGCACCATGCTTTATTTAGGAGCAGCTTCTTCTACACAGCACCAGTAAGTACTGTGTGTGGGGGGAGGGGAGAACCTGAAGGTGGTGGGGGGGGTGTTGGGAGCAGGGGATCAATCTCCAGGTCAGTCCAGTGGGTCTGGGGATCATCCCCTGCCCCATGGGTTGGTGACCAGCCAGAGCAGCAGCAAGTTGTAGGTTTGGGATTGTTCCCCCCCTTCTCCAGGGTGGCAGGTGGGGACTGGTCACCTTCCCCCCACCTGTACGGTGAGGTCATTTGAAGGGTGGGTGGCCTGGGGATCATCCTGCAGCCCGGAGTGTCAATGATGACCCTATTTATGAATTCTGCAGACCATATGATGTGCCTAAAATTTATTCTGTGCTTTGAAATGTGGTTTTCTTGTTTGTTGTTAATTAAGCAGGGGGTGGAGAGTGACTGGAGGAAACAGAGTTGTGTTTTTAAACTACTTTCTTGTGTTTGAGTTCCCCCCTGCCCATCCCAGGGTGTG
Source organism: Pelusios castaneus (assembly GCA_007922175.1). Classification (NCBI taxonomy): domain Eukaryota; kingdom Metazoa; phylum Chordata; order Testudines; family Pelomedusidae; genus Pelusios; species Pelusios castaneus. The sequence goes on from ML685821.1 coordinate 10,642,670, forward strand.
AGTATGTAACAATTTAGGGTTGCCCTCTCTCCCACAGGTACTGGAAGGTGATTTTGGCCCCTGGTACAGGACCTGTCCCCCTACCTCTGCCCCCCTCACCTCCTGCCCAGTAATTAACCCCATCCCCTCAGTTCTGTCCCAAACCAAAACCTTTTAATTCAGGGATCAGTTCAGGCCCCCAACCTCCATCAGCTGCCCCCCATCCTGGGTTTCAAATGGAGTTCCCTCTCTCCCACTTCCCAGGCTGGTAAGGGAGCAAATGCCAGGGCCTGGGGAAAAAATCCTAAGATTTGAGATTTCTATTGGGAGATCATGAGTGAAGCTTATTTTTACCTGCTAGAAATCGTTATTTTATGTGCTTCCATTTTGGCATGTGTTGAAAAAGCCACAGTGGACTAATGCTTGTTATTTATGCAGGCTTAAAGTAAAAGTTTCAAATGCAAAGACTAGCCCCTGTAAGCATTTTGCAACTGCAGATCATCATACTAATTACCTTAAGCAAAAGTCAACTTTGGTATAAGAGGCCCCAGAAATAAGCTCTTGTTATCAAACTTTCCATCCCCTCCCTTTTTCCAGGTGTGACTCTCTGGTTCCCTTCTCCTTGTTGTTAGGTGATTCTCTTTATTTACATTATCTTTTATCATGTATCCAATCTCATCAGCTTTCATGCTGAGAGAGAGACACTCCACCCAGAGCCATATGAAATACCTGGGATGTTTCAGATCTATTGATCTATATACATGTGATGCTGCAGGAAACATGATACCATAATAATGCAGAGCATGTTTATGAGCATTCAGAAAGGAACCTTGCTTGCATGGCACATTTTTCATCAAACCACTACACAATTACATGGCAGGAGAGAAAGCAAAGTTATACAGATCATACCCCACTATGCAACATATGACAGGGCGGGCTGGGGACCACAGCCCTTCTGTGCTTTCCCCTGGCCCAGGTGGCAAGTGTGAGCTGGGGTTACCCCTCCCATCCAGCCAGGGACCCCCTCTGGGCCTAGGTCCATCAATCCGGCTGGGCATCGCCCCTCCTCCCCATGCAGTGAGGTCAGTTGGGGGATGAGTGGCCCAGGGATCATCCCCCAGCTGGGGGTGCCAATGCTGGCCTTATTTATAAAGATAAATCTGCAGCCCAGCACCATATTGTGCACCTAAAATTTATTCTGTGCTTTGAAATTTTGGTTTTCTTGTTTATTTGCAATTAAGTAGGGGGTGGAGGGTGACTGGAGGAAATGGAGTTGATGTTTGCGTTCCCCCTGCCCATCCTAGGGTGTGAGTATGTGACAATTTAGGGTTGCCCTCTCTCTGACAGGTACTGGAAAAGATTATTTTGGCCCCTGGTGCAGAATCTGTCCCCCCACCCCTGTCCCCATTACTGTCAGCCCAATAATGCTGCATTTTTAGTTTGGACTCTGCCTTTCCTTTCCTATAAGAGCGGGCTTTCTCAGTTTTGGCTGTTGTCCTTTCTGCTTTGTCTCCCCAGGAGAGGGATTGGGAGCCTGGCAGGAGCTGTGGGGTGAGAGAAGGGAACAGTGCAGCAGCCTTCTCTGTCTTTTCTTCAGTTCACTCTGTTGTCTTCTCTTTGGCTATTTGCAGGGGAGGCACAGGCCGGCAGCCTGGCTGGCTGGGTCTGCTAGTTTGGAGTGACACCGCTCATGGCACCACACTGGAAGCCCCAGGCAGTCTACCTGCTTGCCTTGTGAATTCCCCAACTTCCTCCACCTGGTTTGTATGCACCTGAAAGCTGGGACCTGGCCAGAGCCTTTTTCAATTTCCTGCCTTGCGGCATGCTCAGGTGTGTGGCCCAGGGCTGGAACAGCATGGGAAAATGCAGCTGCTGTACTGCCTCTCCTGGTGCCCACCATCCAGCTGCACTGCTCCCCTGCCACCCTTCCCCTTCTCCCCACTCTCCTGCTCCACCACCCTCCTTCCCACTCCTGTTTGCTGAGGTCCCTGGCTCCTGATATTCAGCCACGGGAACCTGGAGGGGATGGGGAATGTTGTGCCTTATCAGACAGGGAGACACATTTTCTGTGTCCTTCTGACAGTCTGACTTTTTAAGGAAGATTGCTTCTGTTATAGTTCTTAGTACAGATGAGTATGAAGGAGTTGTATTGCAACCCAGCATGGAGAGGAGTATGGGGTGTGGGTTTGTTTCTGTGGAGGGAAGAGGGGGGGTTTGTGAACTGGGGGAGGGGCCTAGTGGCTTGGCCAGGGGGTGGGGCCTAGCTGGGGGTGGGGTCTGGGGGGGTAGCCTGGGGGCTGGGGGCCGGGGGCCACAGCCCTGGATCTTTTTGCTATCCAGCAATGCCCCTGGTGCTGCCTTTAGCGGCAGCACTCCAGGAGCACTGTGAGAGTGCCGTGCTGGGGCTCCCACAGCTCAGGCTGGCCCAATCAGTCCCCCACAGCCCCAGTACAGTAGCCTGGCAGTGCTCCTAACTCTGCGGTGCTGCTACCGGAGGCTGCACCGTGCAACAGCCAGCCCCACCATCACCCCTGGAGCACCCCAGTTGTCCCATGTAGCTGAAGGGCCTTAAGACATATGATAGAAAATACCTGAAGGCAGCCAGATCTGAACCCTTTCCATTTTATTATCTAACTCCTGTCCGGGGCTGCAGTAAAAGCATATTCTGGCTTTGATATCTCAAATGTCAACAAATTAAAAAGTAGTAGATATAATTCAGACAGAGCTTGAACTGCCATTTCTGTGGGTATGTCCAATTCACCCTTGCAGCCTTCCTCTGACATCAATGAGTTTCATTGCTGTGGCTGACAGTAGGGTTTGACCCAACTTTTTTATTGCCAGTACCCAATGAGTGTTGCTTCACAGATATTTATGGTTTGCTTTGCTGAGGACATTTCAAATCAGTAGAGCCCTGCAAATCTGCAGATATCTGCATTATACCCACGGATGCTATGCTGATATCGGTGGACCATTTCTTGCAAATGCAGTGTGGATGCCCATGCGCATATTTGTATCTGAGCAGGGCTCTACAAATCAGGTTAAACACCTCATTTGCAATTCTGCATGGTTCAGTGTGACCTTAACGCTCAAGACTTGGACTCAGACATTTTCCCAACTCTGTCACTGACTTGCAGTGTAACTTTGTGCTAGTCATTCTTCCTCTTTGTGCCTCTATTTCCCATCCCCTCCATTTGTATTAGAAAGCTCTTCATGGCAGAGCCTGTTTGAACATCACCTAACACAATGGGGTGCTGATCTTAGTTAGGGTTGCAGATGGTACCATAATGCAAATGAACAAATACTTTATTGTAAATAATTTACTTTGAATGTCAGTGCACGGGGAAACAATCTCAAGTCCAATTTCAAACAGAATACTCTTCCTTCTTTTGTTATGGTTTATATCTTTAGTGTTTGGCTTTGTATAGAAACTTAAATTAAAAAGCGAATCCATAAGATAGACACTTCCCAAGCGATTTTTACCATGTTTTAATTGGAAACTCATATCTTAACAGTGGCTGAAGCTTCCTTCATGCTTTGTAGGTCAAAAGCTAATATGAAACTAACTCAATGTGTAATTTTAAAGGACTGTTTTCTTAAGTTTCTTAAGATGAAATCTGGTCTTCTTCCCAGTATCATGATGCTTTGGAAAGAAAATAAAGAGTTTTGTAATCCCATGGCCATATTTCTTTATCCTTTTACAGTCCTGCAATGAAATACTCAACTAAACTCTGGAATCTAATCAGACATTTCAGAAGTAGATACCAAAAGTGATAATAGTGATTTAAAATCTGATGCTTATTATGAATTGGCAGTAGCTACTCCATAGTTAAGCCTGATGCTGGCTTTCTGTTAGAAGCCTGAGGTTTAAAAACCAGCAGTATTGCCAAATCTGACAAGATTGTTCCCTAGTGATGGGAGGTCAAGGTTGGATATTAGGAAAAACTTTCTCACTAGGAGAGTGGTGAAGCATTGGAATGTGCTACGTAGGGAGGTGGTAGAATCTCCATCTTTGGAGATTTTTAAGGCTCGGTTAGACAAAACCCTGGCTGGGGTGATTTAGTGGGAGTGGTCCTGCTTTTAGCAAGGGGTTGGACTAGATGACCTCATAAGGTCCCTTCCATCCCTATGATTCTATGATTCTAGCTGAGCTGAAGCCAGCTGCATGATGATGCAAGAAGTTCCAGCCCTCTAGAGAATTTGACTGGAGCAGGATGGAGGGCTCTCTGTGATTGGCTGCCTGCTCCACTTGCCTGTCTCTAAAGAATGAACATGTAATCAGAGCTTCTACAGGAAGAGCTTTCTCTCTCCTGCATCCAGTCCCCTCAGCTACCTAAATAAATTCTTATGGGTGAGGGGGTTGGGGAGGCGTGAGGAAGGGAGCTGAAAGAGCCCAGCAATTCAGGGAAGCTCCTCCCTGACCCCTCACAACACCTGGCTTGGGAAAAGACAGAGCAGGAAGGAAATAAAGAACTTTGGAGATGCTCCTCCCAGCCTGGAAGAGGGAGAAGAGACCCTCACTGCAACCCCCCAGGCATGGGAGAGAAGGGTGAAGACCCCCAAGAGAAGTTAATGTGAGGTGGGGTGTGGAACTGATGGCAGGACTGAGGAACATGACTGAGATGGAGGTTGACAGGGGAAATAAATTGCTGAGTAGGAGAAGGGCAAATGAGAAGGGAATGAGAGTTTCTGCGGTGGGGGCTGAAATCACCATGCCTCATAAATTTTGGAGAATGGCAACACAAATTGTCATACACACACGGGGGCGATGGGCAAGGAGGAGTTCAAATGTCAAGAGACAGATTTTTTAAAAAAACCAATATAATCTTTGGCTCCCCAAAATCAGGAGATTGTTAACAATTCAATGATTTTAAGGCTCTGATTCCTGATTTTTGATATCTTAATGTTGAGGATATTGAAACAGTCTGTCTGAAATGTTAAATGTAATATTACCCAAGGGCAGAATTTTTCTGGGACGTGTGTGGGGAGGATGTACACAAGGAGTTTTTAAAGTTATGTTGTCTCAAAATCTTCCTCTCTCTCTAAAAAATGTTCTTAATATTTACACTCTTTGAAAACATTCCATTGCTCATCTCTCAAAATAATTTATCCTATGAACTCCAACTCTGTTGTGTTAACCGCAATGAAAAGAAATGGCTTTTGGTATTTTGAGAAAGTGTTTATTTTATATATATAATTATGCTGCATTGAGATCTCCATCCAGCAAATGCCTACTCACTTTACTTAGAAATTACAAAAAAGCATGTTCTCCTGAGATTTGTAGCCTCATCTCTAAGGTTCAAATAAGCATCCAGCTTTAGAACATTTAACAGAACTGGAAATGGGCCTAAACCAGAACCCCAACTCACCCAGGTGTTTAGATGTGATGATGGATCCTCAATTCAAGTTCTAAAAAAAAAAAAAAAAAAGACCCTGAAGTAGAACCCCAAATCCCAACCCATCTGAAACATGGAAATGTGAGACTGGACTACAAATGTTCATCTCTGATCAAAACCATGCCTTTGAATCATCTGAAGTTTCTTCACCATTTGTTCTATCACACGCAATCCCACATCCCATTCATATTCCACTGCTTCTACACTTCTGTGCCCTGATTAAACAAGTAGCCTCTGAACTAGAGATAGAGCTTAAATTCAGCCCCAAACCCATGAGAACTGTATGGTTTTTTTCAGTGCACAGTTTCTCTTGCGACTGTAAAGCCAACTTAGCTGTCAGGGAAGCACTTGTGTGTGTATGTGTGTGCGTGCGTGCGCGCGCTCAGCGCCAGTTAGCAGTGTAATGTAACAGTTCTACTGACTCAGAATTTGTGTTGCCCTTTGTTGGAAAGTTGACTGGCTATTGTGCACAACATTTTCTTTTTACATTATTTCCTGTACAAGAAAACATCTTGGTAAAAAGTTCTGTTGAAATGACAGTCTGTTTTGTTGTTGTTATTGTTGATGTGTTCTGCTCATTTATTTGAGTCCTCCGGTTAATCATAATTAAACAGAAAATTAGCTATAGTCTCCCCACCCCGTCATGAAAAAAAACATACCTTGAAAATGCTGAGATTATCACTGCTGTACACAGGGCTGGCCCAAGGGTTTTTGGTGCCCTAGGTGAACTATGACTTTAGCATCCCCCATTCAATATAGAGAAAAATGAGAGCATATTAATATATTTTTTAAATAGAGAAAAAATTATCTTCTGTCTAATTTGGCGCCCCTCAAAAGCTGGTGCCAAAGCAGCCACCTAGTTTGCGTATATGGTTGGGCCAGCCCTGGCTGTACACATTTTTTTTGTTCTATATAAAAAGAGAACAATATTTTATAGTGTGTGTACAGTAATTAATTGAATGCTGCCTCTTAAGGCTTAGTTCTCAATTTTCTGTAAATGTATCCAGTGACTGAGCCTTTATCAAGTTAATGCATCCCTAATTACCTAGAAAAGTTACTTCCAGAGCTGTAACACATTAAAATAATGCATTAGCTCTAGCGTCTCTGTAGTTGAGACAAATCAATTTGGGATCCAAGATTTTTGCCTGGAAGATCCAGACAATCAACTACCAATAAACCAAAACAGTTGGGGATTATAAATCCTGGACAGACTACCAGAATATTATTTGCCCTGTTGAAGCAAAAGACTTTTACCAGCTTACAAGCTGCCTGTCTTCTTCTATTAGTTTTTTCCTTCTCCAAAGCTGTTTTTAGAATGACCGCTATTGATCCAATAATTATAATCCCTTCCAGTCACTTTTTTTTTCAATTGTATCCTGCTTTTTTAATGTCTAGATTGTATTATGTTTACTATATAGAATTTGTTTTACTTTGTCAAAGCACTCAAGGAGCTGTACAATAATGCAATAATATTATTCCTATTCTCCCATTATCTATCTCACTTCTCAAGTCTTCATGCTCAGACACATTCATTCAAAAAAAGCAGGACCAATCTAGGGACAGCACCTGTGCAGGAGAGAGAGCCCTAAAGCATGATTTGAGTGATCATGTTTATAAGAGAAATGACTACTTCATCTTCTGACTGATTCGATTTTTGTGAGAAATCTTAAGATTACAGTGGGATGAGATCAGGTAAGACAAGTATGGGAGAAATTACCCCAAAACTGGGGTTCATCTATTTGATCCAAATGACCGACAAATGTGTGTTTTGCATTATCTATTTCTACTGATTCTAGGATCTCTCCAAACAGAGTGCCTATCAAAAGCTCTCCTTAATTGAGCAATAAGCCCTACATGAGCTGACTCATTTTCCTTAGCAAAATACTATGCTAGTACCTAAAATACAGACAGCCTGATTTTGTAGAGTTTATAACGGTTTAGGCTTTATTCCTGTCTGTTCTGTAAGTCGGTTGTAGGAGTCACACACTCCATCACAAATGCTTCAGTGACTCAATTTTCTCTCAGTTGACTTTGTCGACTAAATTTGAAAATCATAGTTCTACGGTAATTTTTTTCCATTTCTTTCAAGAAGCCTCTCTTTTTCCCTAAAATATTTCATCTAAAACATTTGGTGAAACATCTAGTAGTCTTTGAGAAATAATAAAGGCTTTACACAAAGCTCCATATTTTTCTGGGGTCTTACATTCCCTAATTTAAAACATATATATTTTAAAAGAGCACTCATTTCATAAATCTTATCCGTACATAAATACTGAGATCTATACGAACATAACTGCAGGCAAATGGACAGTCGGACCTACCTAAACTGAATCATAGGAGAGGATAAATTATGAGTGTGGCAATAACAAACAATGAGACTATTCCATCAAATGAGTGAAGGAAACAACATCACATCTCAAAACAATAACATCCAAAAAGCCAAGAGAAGAGAAAACACACTGAAATGTCAGCCTACCTAAACTTGTCAGCCAAAAACCATGGAAACAAAAGTCCCAGGAAATCTCTACTTAAACTGTTTCCATTTTATTAAAAAAGAAACGTTTTAAACACTATTCTAAATTACAACAATGGGAGTATTGGAATTCACCAGAGTAGTGGGATTCAACATTTAAGACAGCAAAGAGACAGAATTTCTGTCACTAAGGCTGGCATTCTGGGAGCTTTCACAAGCATCAATTCACTCTAAAAACGTCATTTGGCTTGTTTCCGAAAATTGTTTGAAGTCATACCTGCATTCGCACAATAAAACGCTGAGCATCAGAGTTTTGTTTCCTGACTATTAATTGTAATACACAATGTAGACAGTTTAATGCTCCGATATTCATATGTCTCTATTTGGCAGAGCATCAAAGTGATATATATGAAAATGATTTAAAGTAGAGTTGACTTCTGGGGGCAAAGGAGATAGCATAGGTCATCCTGTGGTTGCCCAACACAATGTTTGCACTAGAGAAATTCTCCTTTGGCCCCACATAGCCTCTGCTTCTCCCTAAGAGGCAGTCCTGACTATGAAAAGGTTTAATAACTCTTGCACTGGCATACATTCGGCAATTCAATGCAACACGGCACAATGTGAATCAAAGCTGACTTGGCACACTTACACTTTTCATCCATATTTGATTATTTTGTGAACCATGAGAATGTGCAGAAGTGGACGATTAGTTAAACAACAAAAGGTAAATATTTTGTTCAGGTCTGTAATTAGCACATGCTGATTCCAAACAGATTGGAGTGATGTAAAGAAAAGTACAATCAAATAAAATCAAAATAAATACATTCAAAGATGGTTCTTTTTCCTCTTTGATGTCCATTTCAAGTGAGTTCTACCAACATCATATTGTTAGAGTGGGCAGTAAGTATAATTGTGTTCCTCCGCCTACAATTTCCTTTTGTTTTGCCTGAGAAAAAGATTGTAATTGATAGGTGAGAAAAGTGATCTTTGTACCTTTTATACATCTGAGTAATTAAATTTTCTGTTGATACTTAATTTAGTACTTTAGTGTCAATACAACACATATTAATTATATACCTACAATTACCTTTAGTGAAGAGTCTTACCCTTTGGGCTTCTACAGACAAGCTGTAGTGAAGCCAGCAAGTGAGCCATATCAATGTCAAGATGAAATATGACTCTACTAGCCAGAACTTTATACTGCCACAAAATACTGCATCTGCTTCCACGTTCTGAACAACACACAAACTGATCCATCTCCATCTTTGAAAACATTTAAGGCTTGGTTAGACAAAACTCTAGCTGGGATAATTTAGTGGGAGTGGTCCTGCTTTTAGCAGGGGGTTGAACTAGATGACCTCATAAGGTCCCTTCCAACCCTAAGATTCTATGATGTATACAAGAAGAAACTATAGGGGTACACAAACCACAAGCATCAAATTGCAGAAGATTCCTAGGTGAGAAAAGAACTACACAGAGCCAAATCAAGCTTGTTTTACTCACCTGTGTAATCCAAGGAAATTCAATAAAGGACTACTTAGGAGACTAAGGAAAATAGTATTTGGTCTCAAATAAGCCCCCCCAAAAGTACTAATTTAGACTCATAAAGCTACATCTCTAAATATTGATGGCCCCCATTAGTATAGTACTTGAATACTTCACAATAGTCAATTTAGGCTCCCCACACTCCTGTGAGATAGGAAAGTGGTATTATCCCCATTTTAGAGAAGGGGAACTGAAGCAGCACAAATCAGATGACCTGCCAAAGGTCCCACAGAGTCTACAGTGCAACAAGGAACAGGACCTATGACTTCCAATTCCTAGATTAATGCCCTAACCATAGGAGCATCCTGCCTGTATCCATGAAGCACTGGTCTGCACTGTCTTCATAGATATAGATCTAAAAGACTATAAGTCTTAAGAGGACCTTTGTGATTTTCTTTTATCTTAAACTGTATTGTGCTTGCGAAAGGTGCTGGGTTGTCAGCACCAGAGACTGAAGTGACATTACAAAATGAGTAATAAATTCCCGCACTGCTAATCTCCAACAACCCTCAGTCCTCATCCGGAAGGGCCACTGGTAATAAGGGATAGATCAGTGTTTGTCCTATTGACCCTTTGGCTTATCTGTCAGTTGTGCAGGGAACAGGACTCTGATCCACTAGGGAGTGAAACAAACAACTTGTTTTTACATAGGCCAATGAACAGCCATGCAGCAGGTCACTTTTTAATTTTAATCGCACTGTTGACCAAGAGGTGAATATGTATGATTGTGTGCATAGTTAAAACTGGGTGAATAATAGGAAGAATTCATTTAGAACATCCATGAACTCCCTGTCTGAGCTGACCAAGTTTGTACCTGTTTTATGAAAGGGGATAGGCATTAGTCTTTAACTAGAATATTTAAACATTTTGACTGTGTAGCAGAATATTTTACACTGCAGTGCTCATATTTAAATGTATTCCATTTTGAAAAACATTACAAATTCCATCTCCTATTTTAAGTACAGTGGGACTCTTTCAATTCAAATCTTTCAAAAACAGAACTAAATGTTGACATAACTATTGCGCCTCTATGCTTAATTATGATATCTTCATTCAAGAGGGAATTTTAGGTACTAATTCTAGAAAAAACAGATAATTGTACTATACAAGTATAGACATGGTATATTTAGTACGTTTTGGTACTTAAGTTCTACATTCTGTTAAAAATAAAAGTTAGCAAACCATATGATGATTTTATATGGTCTTTCCAAAAAAAACCCAAGTACAACAAAAACTGGGGATTTTTTTAAGTGGCATACCTTCATGGCACCTATAGCCAAGATTTTTAAAACTAGGTATGTGAAAGTAGGTCCAAGTACTCTACCTGCATTCAATTTGTGAAATCTGAGGCATAATGTGAGCTCATTAAGGGTGTTTTCAAGGTAATTATTCTTAAAACAGATTTTCATTTCTATTTAATTAACCATGGTTGGCTTCTCATGGTAGTAAGTTTCAGGTAATTTATGAAGGGAAGCAGATTTGGCACTTTATTGTGTACTCAAGTCAAGGGAGATTGGGAGGTAGAGAGAATATTCTCTTACAATAGTGTCATATTGCACTGCTGATTATACTTGACAGATTTCATTGTCTTCTTCAGATGGCATTAAGGCCCAAAGCCAAAATTTTCGGGCTTGGTTGCCTAAAATTAGTCAGCTAAATCCATGTTCACATTTTTAAATAAAAGAGGTCTGATTGTCAAAGATGCTGGGCATTCTGTAAATGCTCAGCCCTTGTTTTCAAAAGTGGCAACTGACTTTGGATGACTCAGAATGCTTTCTGTTACAAGAGTTTCCCAAAAAAGGGACTTGCCTAGATTACGTATACATACTTAGAGAACTCTATAGTCAGAAAGTGCTTGATGAGAAGGAAGGAATAAAGCCTGAATGTTGCATTATCTTGGCTCACCTCACTTTAAAAAAGTTATTTTAGTACCTTGTCATAAGGCAGCTCAAAGGCCTGAGATAGGATGTTAGATGGGGTGGGTTTGGAGTTACTACAGAAAATTCTTTCCGGGTGTCTGGCTGGTGATTTTTGACCACATGTTCAGGGTTTAACTCTATGGTTTCCAACCCCTGATGTGGTGGCCAAAAGTGGCCTGAAGGGCCTTTCAAAAATGGCCCATACTGCCTTCCTGCTGGCTTGGAGTCAGACTGCAGGTTCCAGTCTCCCGGCCAGTCCCAGCACACAGCCAAGAGGCAAGGTACAGCCACCAGCCTTCACCCAGTCCCTCAGCAAGTGCCGCCGCTTGGCTCCAAGCTGGGGCACAGCTACTGGCCAGTCCCACAGCTGTGGTGATGAAGTTTGTGCCACTGCTGGGCACTGTGGTGGGCAGGCCTCCTCACTCTGCATCTCCCCCTCCCATAGCTCCATTTGCTAAGGAACAAGTGGAGCGTCTCCTGTGACCAGAAGCTGCCCTAGGCCATGCCCACCCTGCCCATTCAGGGGCGCAGCCAGAAAATGGGCTTGGCTATACCCCTGCCATAAAGTCTTTAAACCACAATATGAAGACTTCAATAACTCAGTCATAGGCTATGTGTCTATTACAGGAGTTGGTGAAAGAGGTTCTGTGGACTGCAATGTGTGGGAGGTCAGACTACATGATCATAATGGTCCCTTCTGACAAAGTCTGTGGGTCTATGAGATGACACAATGGAGAAGAGAGTGAGACCCAATGGAAATATATAATCAAATTAGACACAGCTGAGAAATACTAGATGATCTAAAGATACAAAAGAAAGGGATAAATGAGACTAACGTAAGACCAGCAGGAATCCGAGTAATGCAAGATCCAGAAGAGTAAAAGCCAGAGACAAGAAAATTATATTTCATTTAGAATTCATGTGTGTGTGCGTGCACGCGCACCATATGTTTTAGGGATGGATTTATCAGAACTAATTTGTGACACTTTGCTTTGTGTGATACCTTCTAACCTACAGTTGCCCCCTATCCTACTTATACCCAAAAGGATTTCCTGGATTCATCAGTTTCCTCCTCTTATACTCTTCTGCCTTCCAGATAGGATGAGTTAGATTTGGCTTCCTCTAGAGCCCAGCTGTGTTCCTTTATGTGGACCCCTTTCCTTAGAGATTGAATATAGTAAAGCAAATATGTTAAGGTAAACATTACAGTGTAGAAGGTAATCCCTCTGCTTTGGGGAATGAGTGTGTCTTCTCTGCAGTGTATCCAGGAAATATTGTTAGACTATTAGGAATTTACTAAGGTAGGCCTCAATCTTCCAACTGGCTGCATACAAGCAGACCTCTGAGTCCTGTGGAGTCCCAGTGAAGTCAAACAGGATGCACACAAGTCCAGAAACTCAACTCCACAGAGTCTCTTGTAGGATTGGGACCTTATGGTACTGGCTATTCACAGAAAAGTCATTCCTATGTTTGTAACTGCTATTGACATAGTATTAAAGTCCCAGCCCATTGTCAATGAAGTTAGATAAGAATGTTTGGTCTTCCTTGAGCTCCTGACACCTTTGACTTGAAAGTTTATTACACATACAGTTGTGATTAAGCTATAGTAGTAGAAACCACTGTAGAATAGGCATCTCCCTTAGTTTTCCATTAACCCCGAATTTCACAATACCACATTGACCTGCCTTACTGCAGGATGGCATGGCCTCGGGGACAGGCACTGAACTGAAGCTTAGGAGATCTGGATTTTATTCCTATCTCTGCCACTAGCCTGCTGGATGACCTTGGGCAACTCACATCTCTTTGTCTTAGTTTCCCATCTGTAAAATGGGGATAATGATACACACTCCCCTTGGAAAGTGCTTTGAGATCTGCTATCAAGAAGTACTAAATAAGAACTAGGTAGTGTTATTTAAATCAGGAAGGGAAGCGTCTCAATTATGGTGGATTAAACTAGCACCTGGCTACACTGGTATTGAGAGGAGATCTACCAGAAGAAGAAATTGCTAAAAGGAACATTCTGTGTACTGACATCTAACACAAAATTCTTCACAACCCACTTCCCCCCCAAAAATGTAGTTGTATACATTAAAGCAACAGGGAGTATTATGATCATGTGGTCTGACGTTTTGCAGAAGTTATGCCAAAGAATTTCACCTGGTGATTATGAATGTTTACAATAGAGAGTCTTTTTAGTGCAGAAAAAGAAATACGGCCTGTTCTGTTTTACATTAACAAAACTCTGGACTTCAAGGTGGACAGCTGCCCCATCCGCTCTGTTGACTTCAATACATTGATGTAGACATGGCATCAAATGAGGAAAAACAAAAGGAATGCCTTAAGTGGGCTAAGCACCTTGACTAAGAATAACACAGGAGATGGGCACTACCCACCCGATCACCCAGACTCTTACATGCCAGATGTTCTAAGTTGTTTGAATGCAAGGGTAACAGGGCTCCTACCATATTACCAATAACCCAAGGCAGACTCTCTTCAATCTGCTCCCTAGGACTCAGATCGCACTTCTGCATCCTCTTACCCCACCCTCCATTTCAAAGGGAACAGAGCATCATGTTAAGCCTAAAAAGGCCAAGCCATCTTGTGAAATACATGACCCAAATCTAACCTTCAAAAGTATACTGTAGTGTTACAGGTAGGTTAGGGCTTTGATATGCATGTGTGTTTTAATAGTTACTTGATGATGTTTACATCTATATTGTTAAAGGTTAGCAAGGTAAATGAACTGCTTCCCTATCTGTTACTATTGTTCTACTAGGAGAGGTCAAAAGGGAACATTAACATCCAGATGGAGTTTTGATGTACCAATGTAAACTGTCTATTAACAGCACTAATGCAGCTAATTACCTGTGGTGCCCAAGAGGTGGTGGTTTTACTTCAAAGGACAATATACATTACTATTCTCCACTTAAGGAAGTATCTGTGAACTGTCATCAAAGCCCACATGAAGAAATGACCTGTAAATGCCCACCTTGCTACAACTATAAAAGGAAGTTGGAACATAATCCCTTGGTCTCACATCTGTCCAAGCTTCTGAGGGAAAGTTTGGGCCGCAAGATTGAGATCCCAGCCAGCAGTGGCTTGGAATCACCCTACTAATTCTCATGGGCGAATTAGAGCAAACTCTACACTTGGACTATTTGTTCTATATTCCTTTGAACTGGATTTCTAACAACTGAAGCTGTGAAACAAGGACTTAAACCCATCCAGGTATTGGATGTGAGCCGAAGATCTGCAAACTTCAAATTCTACTGGAAACCTGATATATTGGACTTTCAAATCATTTGTATGTATGTGATTACTTTAACCCTTTTACAGTACTCTCATAGTTTGTTTCCTTCCTTGTACAATAAACCTTTAGTTTTAGTTACTAAAGGACTGGCTGGCAACCTGGTATTTTGGGTACGATCCAAACCTAAACTGTTCTGTGTAATGTGGCTGACCCTTTGGGGTCAGGACAAACCTTTTTGGGTAAAGAGCCTGGAGTTTTAAGCAATTCCTCTCTTTACCAGACTCAGGGGTTGTATTGGGGACCGGTGGCTGAAATGCAGTGAAGGGGGCTGAGTATATTTTATGGCGGCTTCTTGATATCCAGTGTGGGGGATAAGAAGCATTGTTTGTGACTGGTGGGGGAGTTTAGCTCCAGGTAATCCTCCAGTATTGGGAGAATCTGCTCTCGTTTTTGCAGCTTGTCCTGATCTGTGCATATTCAGGTGGTTATCCCAGGAGGCCTGGGTTACACAGAGGATACTAAAAGAGGGAACCTTGGCCCACCACTGCCACGGGGATATACCACAAACACAAAGCCCATTAGCAAAATCCCAAATTTCCTACTTCTGGGAACCATTCCTTTTCTCCTTTGTAATACCAAATTGTGATGAGTTAACCTCCTTATCAAGTACTATCACTAATTGTTAAATTCTATTCCGATTTAACTTAACTCTCATCTAGGATGCTGTGCAAAAGGCAAAAAATACCCCAGGCTTCTGCCAGTTGGACCCCTGTGGGAAGAAGAAATTCCCTCCTGAACCCAGAACAGGGGATCAGTTAGACCCGCAGCATCAACAAAACACAGCTCCAACGCTTTCAGTGTAGGGTGGGGCTGGAATGGGCTGCTGGAATAGAGAAGGATGTTTCATCTGGCCCAAGCTAGGATTTATATTAATGAAAAGAGAGGATGAGGGACCAATCAACTCCCTTCTTCCCCAAGATAACCAATGAGTGGCTAGATAATCTGAAAGGGAGGGACAGCCCTGCATCCCAGGGGCATAGCCAGCTCCTGCTTTCTGGCCAGGCCTCTGACTTTCCAGGATGAGTCCTGCTTCCAGTGATGTGATTGGAAGCTTCCTGCCAATGCTCCAGTTGCGTAGAGGCAGCCTGGCCCCTGCTGTTTAAAAGCCACAGTAACTGCCTGGGACCAGACCTACGGGCAGAGCGCAGCCCACCCTGCCCATCTACCTGCAGCATCATCGCTCATGGCCGCAGCTGCCTGCTGCTGGCCATTCTGGGGTTACACTTGCAGTTACAGTCATGGCAGCCAAGGAGGGCTGCCGGGAGGCGGTGGGCAGGCCTGCTGGCCGGGCGGGGAGGCAGGCCCTCACCCGGGCCCACCCATAGCGCATCTCCTCATCATGTATTCACCCCTTTTCAGTCGGGACTCTCCCAATTGCCTTTGCCCCATCAAATTGCCCTGTCTTGTGGCTAAATTATTCAGTGTGCACGTGACTCTAAATATCTGATAAGTTCTTTCCTCATCTCTTTTTTGCAAGTTAATTTAGTGCTCGTGGAAGATATAAAGTTATAGCATTGCCTGCCCTAGACAGGCACATTATGGCCAGGAACTGGGCATTCTTTTCAGTTCTCTAGGCGGCTCTCTGAAAACTGATCGAGAATAACAGGCCTAATGGCCACCCATGAAGATACCACTGGAAGAACTGGTCATCTGAAGAAATCAATCTGAAATGGGGCATGAGGTCTGCTTCTAGGCTGAGGGAAACAGGGACTGCTGTTGGGTAAGGAGATTGGAAAGGTGCGGTGCCTGTCTGTGAGGTGCTCCTTTAAAAGAAAAAGTTCAGCGCTGTACTGCAATTCCATACCTTCACCCATCATTTGTTCTACATTAATAAGGTGTCCAATTTCCCATTCTCACCTGGCTCTCTTTCAGTAACAGGTTGGAGCCTCCCTCCTCCCTCACCCCCCTTTTTTAAAATCCTCTCAGTAATCACAGATGTGGTGGGCTCATTCTTATAATCAAATTTTTTATTTTCCTAAAACAAACAAAAAATAAAAACACATTTTGAGACTTTTCTTGACTATTAGGGAACTGAATTTGCTCTGAATTATACCAGGCTATTCCAGGAATAATCCAGTTTGTTAATGGAGTTACATCGGTGTAAAACATTTTCAAAATCAGAAGAGAATAGGGCCCTTGACAGCTGGCAGTGTGTGAAAGACAAGATAGGAAAAGCCTTGATTTAGAGCCAATCATTTTTAATGAGCTGGGAGCCAAGTAGCACTTAATGGCATGATTCCAAGGGACCAGAAGATAGCGTTAATGTAATACTCACTAGATTTCAAATGTGCCCTGAGATGACTGATTGCCTTTTTCAGTAGTAGCCATTTGAAGTGCTATCAGTTACATTTATCCAACTTTTTTAATCCAGCAAAACAATTTGATGTGTCTTTAACAGGTAGACTGAGTGAATGGTTCAGTGAACCGAGCAAACTGAATCTATATGATGAGATTTATACATTTTTAACATGGTATAAACTACTTTATATGAAGCAAATGCAAGCTAATTACAGATGAATAGGGTGAATGGCAACATCACATGCAATGGTTTACCTCAGAAATGGCAATGTAATCTGTATGGCTATGTCTACACTTGTAAAGTTAAGTCAACTCTTAAGTTGACTTAAGGTCAACTTTAAGTCAATTTAACAGAATGGCTACACTTTAAGTCAACTTAAGTCGACCTTGTTAAGTCGACTTAGCAGTAGACATAGCCGTCCACACAGGCTTTAAGTCGACTTAATAAGGTCGACCTAGCGTTATTCCCCACCCACACTAGCTTTAAATCGACTTAAGAAGTCAACTTAAGGCTTAAGTCGACCTTCAGAAGTGGCGTTAAGTCGACCTAAGCTGTTATTAAGTCGACTTAAAGAAGTGCTTAAGTTGACTTAATAAAAGCCCAGTTTGGATGCAGCTTTGTGTAGGTCGACTTAAGCATCCTTAAGTTGACCTAAATTGCCAGTGTAGACGCACCCTATGATACTTAACTGCATATACTTGTGGGTGGAAAGTAAAGATATTTTAGAAATCTGTATGTACATTTTATATACAATAGCTAGTATCTTCAAATATGAGACCAAACAAAAGTGCCTACTATGATTTCAGTGGAGCTGTTAGGCGCTCAGCACTTCTGAAAATCAAGCCAATTATTTATGGCCAGAACTTTAATTTTGTCACCAATTTTTGGAAATGTTCTTTTCACATAACTCCAGCAGCACTTAAGACCATTTCAGAGCATACACTCTGTGCTTGGCTGCATGTGTAGGTGGATCTGCTTGTGGGGCTCTGGGCAATGTTTTTTTTTTTTTAATTAATTTTTATTTTTGCATCAATAATTGCAGGGGGCACAGCATTCTCTATTTGATAGCTGTGTGCTTAGTGCTGGTTCCAATGGATTGCTGTAATAATAGACAGCAGCTGCCTACCCAGGTAAAATGTTTCAGAATAATCACTGACATAATTGTCAAAGGCTTGTCCACACATCACAGTCGTTAACATCAGACTGACATCCGTAAGTGCTACAGAATCAGCAGATTTTGGCATTGAAATTGCCCAGGGCCTGAGGCCAGAAAATTTGAGTGACAGCAAAGAGAACATGGGGAGGCTATCCCATGCTTTTCTGTGCCTCAAAGCTTAAGGGGGCAGCTAAGCTACATTGAAAACATTAGACAAGCAATGTGGGCAGAATAGTTTAATATTAGCACCTCTTGCATCATTTATCCTTATCCATTTTATCAACCATTACTGCCATTGCTACTGCCTGGACTCTTTTCCCACTCCCTTTACTGAAACTGATTCTGATCTATGCTATCTGGTTTCACAAACTGGGTTTATGTTGTCAGCTGAGAAAGGCTCCATCTGTCACCACACGAACAAGAGAGAGCTGCATTGTCACAACACTTGCTATGGCAAAAACCCTCCTCTGCTTCTTTTTATCCCAGAATACATCCTAGAACAGTGGTGGGGAACACAGAAGGGTGTCACAGCATGGCGACTAAGTAGGTTGTTGGAAATCAGCCTGCTGCTGAAAGCCCCACTGCTGCTGAAAGAAACCCTTTAGGTGATGAGGAGAGCTGCAGCGGCAAGCTGCTGGCCCTTTAGGAGCTGCCACCGAAATTGAGAGTGGCGGCAGCTTTCTGCAGCAGCAGGGACTGCCTTTGAAGCTCTGCCACCAAAACTGGCTGGGGCAGCAGCGGTGGTCTTCAGGATTCTGGAGCCCTGGTCAAAAGTCAAGGATGAGGCCCTCCACACCATTTGGGGGACCCCATCCTTGACTTTTGCCCCCCTCAGCAGGGCACCCACCAACCCTCCTGCTAGTCCCGCTCTTCCCCCACCGGCCTCACCAGGGACCCCCCAGCCAGCCTTTCCAGGGTCCCCAATGGTCTCCCCCCGCTGGGTCCTTGGCCATCCCCCCGCGGCCAGCCTCTCTGGGGCTCCCCTGCAGCTGCGGCTTGGGAGCCTCTCAGGTAGTGGAGTCCTGGGCAGTTGCCCACCTGCCACCTCCTAAGACTGCCTATGTTCTCAAGGCTCCTACCACCAAAATTGCCCATGAAGGCAGTTTTTTTCAGCCATGGTAGGGGGGCACTTTAATTTCAGCCACTGCCTGAAGTGCAGGTGGTGGTGGTGGGGAGAACTTTGACAATCGAGTAGAGCCGGGGGGGGGGGGGCATCCCTGTGTTCCTCACAGTTGGGAACCCTCCCAACCGTGTCACAACACTAAAGGGGTTCAGAACCCCTGTGCTAGAACAGTGGTTTTCAAACCACAGTTCATGACCCAGTATTGGGTCATGGCCCCTCTCCACAGCATTCCTGTGGACAGGTCTCCATGCACGCTGCAGAAAGAAGCTACAAGAACTGCTCCTCTCCATGGGATGCCTGTGGATTTTCCAGAAAGAAGCACTTTGGACTTCTTTTGGCCATGTGCCTAGGGATCCCTCTCCCAGCCCTGGCTGCTGCCGTATTTTCAGGCAGTAGCTACTTTTTTTCGGCAGAGGGGCCTGCCACATGGGCAAAGGATTGGTGAGGATGGGTCTGCATGGGGCTTGGCAAAGGTTGCTGACCCCTGGCCCAGGGTTGGGTCATGGGCATTCATGATTTTTTTTCAACTGGGTCCTGAGAAAAAAAGTTTGAAGACCACTCTTCTAGAATACCAAAAAGCAGTCATCTGGCTATATGCTGATTCAGCAGAAAATAAGGCAGAAATTGCAGGTGACTAAATTGAGACCAGGATAGGCATTAATTAAGAGGCTTTCACCTTTGAAAGTGGTATCTGAGGGTCCATATTGACAGAGATATTAATGTGTGCGACTACTGAAAAGACAACGAATTTTGCGAACAAATTTGAAATTTCAAAGTTGTTTTCATTTCACAGGGTTTGAAAAGGACCCAATTTTTGTTGACTTTTCAAGTTTATATTAGATTTTTCTGAATATTTCACATTTGCCATTTTCCCCCTTTTCCTTGGTCTTTTTTTTTTTGTTTTTTTTGTTTTTTTTTTTTTTAATTCAACAATGGCTATCAGCTAAAAAGAAAAGAGGAAATGGAAAGAAGAAAATGAGAAAAAAAAAATATAGATTTTTTTTCAATTCTGTAAAAAGTTTCAGAGACCTTATATATGGACCCCTCTCCCCCCCACACACACTTCCATCCTCCAAAGAAACAACATTTCAAGAAAAAAATGGGTAATTTTAAATTTTTTTTCATCTGAAAAATGCTGACGAGCTCTACTTATATGTTATATACATAGCTAAGAAATAATGGGGCTTATTTAGAAAATGGGTGTTCCAATTAAACAGTGGCTGAAATATTTCCCCCATAAATGGTAATGGCAAAATTCCCATTGATTTCAGTGAGGCTAAGATTCTCCCATGATATTTCCTGATGCAATAAACTGAAGAGCCTCTGAATGCAATATCGATTATAAGCTAGAAAGTTGTGGCAAGCAAAATTTGTTTTATTGTACCACAACCTAAAGTCTAGGAGTGGACAGTAATTTCCCAGCTTTTCCGAATACATCTGCTAAGAAGTAGAGAAGGCTTGGACTGGAATTAATGTGTAGGATGGATCTCTATAAATGCAAACATTTATAATTTAAAAATAGAGATACATTAAAATATTTCCCCTCTCTGCTGCCCTGTCAACATAGGTAGGTTATATTCTTAAACCTACTCAGAAGGAAATAAAATCAAAGCCAAGGTATTTTTCTCAGTCTTCATAATTTTAGTAAACTACACAAGCTAAGTATGGATAAAAACATTCTGATATAATATAATAACAACAAATTTAAGATAACAGTTGGAGTTCTCATTAGTGTTTGATCATGAGAATTTTGTGAAAAAAGAATTAATTTATTTGTTCAGAACAGATGTATGGGGGGGGGGGGGTGAGGGGTTTATCCAACAGTAAGTCAGTTGAAACATTTCTGTTTTTAAGACAAAAATGTGAAATAAATCAGATCTCACCTTCCTCTCTCAGATAGGATAAATAGACACTATAAAGCTTTTCCATTCCAGTAGCTCCATTCCAGGAGACAGAGGTTTTACCTTCTAATGCAAGCTGATTTACTTTTGACTTCTGATTGCATGTTTTATTCAAAACTCTTTTCTTGACAAGAAACCGTGGTTCTTGATGTTTCAAATGAAGTTGTCAGTGTTAATAAAGAGGAGGTAGAGACTCTAGATGTGTGCTGGCTGTAGTAAATCTATTTGAATTGTTTTGAACTTATCACACACATAATAAGAGACACTCCTTACCCCAAAGAAATTATAATTTAAACAGAGAAAGGAAGCTATGATAGAGAGAGATGCAATGATTTACCCAAGGATCACAGAGCAATTTAATGGCTGTGCCTGGAACAAAAACCAGGTCTCTGGATTGCTAGTCCAGGGCCCTACCCACTAGACCATATTGCAATTATACATAAAAGAAAATGAACAATTAACAACTTAAAGGAAGACATACACTCTATGCACAGTTCACATAGAATTGAATGAGGGACTATGGATTTATGCCCCAAAGAATATCAAGCATGAGCACTGGAAAAAAATGTCATCTCCAACATATATAGTTTTAGGAGCCAGGTGGGAATTTACTACTCTGATGTAAATGAGGAGCGAGAACTCTGAAATCAACTAAAGGCACAGTATAAGTAAATTCAGAATCAGATCCTTCATAAATATACTGGAGTGCCTTGCTGAATCAATAGGTGACAGGTGAGTGAGTTGTAGAGGAATTACTGCTACGTGATTTCAGTAGAGAAGTCTATAATAGTATCCTTACATTAGAATAGACACAGAATTTGTGTATTTTCTACTGCCTTATTTCGCTAATCTAGTCAAAATTAAAGTTAACAACTGGAACCAGTGCTAGCCAAAAATTTATATTATGTAAAATCCCATCCTTCCCACCTGATATGAACAAAGGGATACAGAAATTGCCAAACTAGAGCAACTTGAGGTCCAACTAGTTTAGTGTCCTGTCTCTGACATGGTTAGAATAAAATACTTTCAGAGAAAGATGCAACAAAACCTCACAGTACGAAGATCTGAGTTAATCTGGTCCTATGAAGATACCCAGATTATTTAATAATTAGAGATTGCCTTAAAAGCAGAAGTCAGAGGTTTTGCATCCTTTCCAATATTCTCTTCTAGCATTACCTATAACTCTGGCTATTCTTATTACCCATATAAAACTTCCAATCCCTCTTTGAATCATGCTAAATTCTTGGTGTCAGTGGGCAGTGAAGTTGCTTTATTTGTTGCCATTTATACTCCCATATCTTGCATTTACATGAAATGATGACATCTAGTCATGATTTAGGTGCCTGTTCACCAAAATACTTCAGTATCTGCTTAATCCCATTGAAACTTCATTATCATCTTCTATACTTTGATGATTCACGGATCTACAGCTAATCCAAATGAATATTCATCATCTCAGATGAAAAGAAATTAACAAATCAGAAAGCCTGTACCATTTGTGTGTGTGTAGCAAGATTGCTAATTTGGAATTTGTGAATATCAGTTGAATTGCTATAGGAAACAGAAGGCTGGCTGTTCATGTTAGTGTAACCAGATGTTTCAGTTTAAAAAAAAAAATTAAAAAGTGACCCTCTTTAGGACAGCCAGAAGCAAGAGGACTGACAGGAATTACTAAATGTTGCCAACCTAGCTATTTAACAGAATATAATGCACAATTGACTGGGTCATACTATACACAAATGACATCTTTTGTATGCTTTTGGTAACTAAGGACTGATCTACACCCATTGAATTCAACAGCCACAATTATTTAAATATAATCCACAGTTCTGGCATCTTTTATAGTTAATCACAGATCTTTTTCTACAGCTGTGTTTAGCTGTTTACTTTAATCATGTTTATCCCTTTGTAGAAGAATAGCACCAGGTCTATCTATGGCATAGTCAAGTCCCATTTAAATCTTATTTTGTGGGCTTCAGAGAGCTTAACATTGACCATGTGCCTGATGCTGGTCCTCTACACAAGAGACTTTTACCCAATGTCCTTTTTTGTAAGACCCCAGTAAGCATTATTTAATCTCAATGTCTTCTATTATGGTCACACCTAGTAAGCATCCTTTGTTATAACATGCTTTTCATCTTAGCTGCAACAAAATTAAACCTCCGGTAGAAAGCTTCTTGCTGTCTTTGATGGTACGGTCCCTCAAAAGCTATTATGTACAGTAGATTTCCCCTACTATCATATCTGACAGTCCCAAATTGAAAAAATTTTGCACTATTGCAAATTAGCATTTAATATGCAAATTTGCAGCCTCTAAGCATCTTGAGACAGTCAGGATCAATTAAAAAATTAACCTCAACTCTACAAAATGTGCTCAAGTTATCACAAGACGAATCACAAATAGAAGTAGAAAGTTGAAAAACATTCAGGCTGTATCCATTCATGACTATGTGTGCTGAATTTTTAAAGCAAGTAGGGTAAGGAAATTGGTGGCACAGCTGGGTTAATTGAGCATTCTAAAATGTAGATCTAAATTCTAATAAGGGTGAAGAGTCATTATTAGGTGGTTTCTAATATTAGTGTAGACAACAATATGACATTTTCTCTGGCAGCCCTTGGTCAAACAAAACAAATTTAAAATCACAGTTACAGCATTGACAATGCTCATGATTTCATGGATTGTGGGGAGGTTAAGAGTCAATCCTAATCTCACCTTTTAAAAAAGGGAGAAAGTTTTTGGGTTACAAAGTAAGGACTGAAAAGATAGAATCATAAAAATGTAGGGCTGGAAGGGATCTTAAGAAGTCATTAAGTCCAGTCCCCTGCACTGAGACAGGAACAAGCAAACCTAGACCACCCTGAACAGATGTTTGTCCAACCTTCTTCTTAAAAGTCTTCAATCATGGGGATTCCACGATCTCCCTTGGAAGATTATTCAAAAGCTTAATTGTCCTTATAGTTAGAAACTTTTCCCTAATATCTAACCTAAATCTCACTTGCTGCAGATTAAGCCCATTTCTTCTTGTCCTACCTTCAGTGGACACAAAGAATAATCAACATAATTGAAGATTATCATCAAATCCCCCCTCAGTCTTTTCTCAGGACCTAAAATGCCCAGCTTTTTGGAGTTTTCCTCATCAGTCAGGTTTTCTGTATCTTTTGTCATTTTTTATCCTGTTTCTGGACTCTCTCTGAGTTGTCTACATCTTTCTTAAAGTGTGGCACCCTGATTTGGACACTGTAATTCAGACAGTGGAGCTTCATCAGTGCAAGTAGAGCAGGACAGTTACCAATTTCTTACATACAATACTCCTGTTCACACACCTCAGAATGATCTCTCTCTTTTTTTTTTTTTTTTTTTTTGTAACTGCATGACACTGCAAACTCATATTCAATTACCCACTATAACCCCCCAGATCCTTTTCAGCAGAACTGCCGCCAAGCTAGTTATTCCCCATTTTGTAGTTGTGCATTCAATTTCTTCCTTTCTAAGTGAGGTAATTTGCATTTATTTTTATACTCCTCTGCCCATCAGCGTGGTGTCATCTGCAGATTTTATAAACATGCTTTCCATTCTATTATCTAAGGCCAGGTCTATATTACGGGGCTAAGTCGACAGGAGATGCCTACTTACTGTGCTGTCTTCAATCTGCTGCGTCAACTTGACGCACCCTTCGGTCAACACAGCCTTACTCCACTTGGAGGGGTGGAGTTATTGAATCAACTGAAGAGCACTTCTGAGATCAATTGAGCAGGTCTACACTGCCCGCTCAATTGATCCCGCTGCATCGATCCTCAGTTTTTGTCAGTGCATTAATGAAAATATTGAATACTCTAGTACTGGACTACTCCTGGCAGAACCCAACTATATATGCTTCCTAGTTTGACAGTGAACCATTGATAACTACTTTGAGAATAGTCTTTCAACCAGTTGTGCATCTAGATCACATTTCTCTAGGATGTCAGATGGGATTGTGTCAAAAGTCTTATTAAAATCAACATGTATCATCTCTACTACTTCCTTCAAAGAAGGAAACTTTGGGTGGTTTGGCATGATTTTTTCTTGACAAATCCATGCTGGCTGTTCCTTAGAAACCTATTATCCTCTGGCACTTGCAATTTGATTGTTTAATAATTTGTTCCAATATCTTTCCAGATGTCAAAGGTAGGCTGACTGGTCTATAATTTCTGTTATAGTTGCTAACAGTTCCAAGATTGCTTCAGCTAATTCCTTTAGTAACCTAGATGAATTTCATCAGATTCTGCTGACTTGACTATATCTAACTTACCTAAATATTCTTTAACTTGTTCTTTCTTTATTTGGACTTGGCTTCCTTTTTATATTAATGCTGATGAGTATCTGGTCGCCACTAACCTTTTCAGTGAAGACAGAAGCAAAATTGACATTAAACACTACAATCTTCTTGATGTCATCAGTTATTAGGTCTCCTTCCCTGATAAGTAGATGACTTACACTTTCCGTTATCTCTCTTGTTCCTACTGTAGTTCAAGAATTTCTTCTTACTGCCTTTTATGTCCCTCACTAAGTTTGAGCCCTATTAATTTAAAACCCAGAAGGCAAGATAAAAAGAAATCCCAAATGTATTTTTTTTTTAAATCTCATTTTTTTTTCAGATCTTCCTAATGATTTTTCTTGCTAGGAATTGGCAATACTGCATTTAAAATTAGAATAAGAATATTGCACATTTGCAACCTCACTTTAACCAGACCTCCAATATTTATGGGGGCAAAATTGCAGGTTTAGATATGGATGACATAGTCTGAAAATCTTGCTGTAAATATCTGTGGTGAAATCTAAGAGTGAGCCATGTTTGTTTATGTTTATTGTATGATTAGTCCATGAAAAATGGAAATCTGTTCACAGTACTGACAAATCTTAAAGTACAAGTTCTTGGAGGGGTGTAATTAGGAGCTTTATTTTGGGTTTGGGTTTGAATCTCAGCTTTATTTGGGGGAAGAGGGGTTAGCGGTGTGTTTTGTTTAGTTGGCTTTTGTAAGAGTCTCTATTTTGTAAGTGTTGTTTAAGTATCTAGTCCTCTTGGGTGTGGAGAAGAGTTTGAAAACATGACTTCCTTGTTCCCTCCTTTTTAGGGTAGAAGATAAATGTCCCAACCCTTTTTGGTTGCCAAGGGAATAGACTCCAAGTCTGGCAAATAGACACAATGTCAAGTACATACCATACTATACTAGACAAAATCCAAATGATGAGTGATCCAGTAAACCATAATAAGTAGCATCATTAATTCAAAATATAATTAACTGAAAATTGCTCTAAAAATAGTCTCTTTTCTCCCTTGTAACTGCTGACAATAACCAAGGGGACATAGCTATCCTAGACCTTAGCATATCCATCCTATAGTAAATATGGTATAGTGTGTACAGTATTTTGGTTTTCCACTTCTAGTCTGGACTGAAATTAAGAAGTGCAGATAAATGCCTCCACAATTAAAAGTTTTTTTAACCTACTAGGTTCAACCTAGAAAGGGTTCAGAGTTTGGTTTGGATTTTTACACAATGGGTTAGCTACTCTGTTATTTTATCCAGATTGGTTCATTCATCCCTTTGTGCTGTTCACTCAGCACGGCACCTGCACAGTGTAACATAAGAGTACCTATCAGCAGCGCATCCTTCAGCAGTCACACTTCTTCACTGGGCAATCACCAGAATAAATTAAACTAGCGTAAAACTGTTCAGGTCACAGAAACAGAAAAGGTAATTCACTGAAGAGTTTATATTTATGATTCTTGTCCAGAGAATAACAGCTATGCTTGTGCAAATGAGATTGAAGCACACATCTGAATATACGTGGTGTTATGGCTATGATGATCCTCTTAAATAAAATTGTAGCTGTACTACTTTAGAAAGAAAATGAGCGGTGTGCCATTTTAATTAGGTTATTTTATGATGAACAGGCATGACTTTTTCTTGCCTTTTAACATATTCTACACTTGCTCTTCCATGAAACAGGAACTTAGTAGTAGTAAATCTGTAGTTATTTATAAAGATGTTAGAACAAAGGATACTCAGGGACCTCATAAAACTGTTTACATCTCCATGCAACGTTAACTCTAGTTTTCTAGGACTCTCCTCCTGCAAAACTGAGAAATTTAGTGAAAACATAATAAAGGACAAAAGAAGCTCAGTGGGTATGAAAGAAATTGAAACAAGAATGAGAATGGAACCAAGGAGAGAACAAAGGGGAAGGGAAATAAACATTGGACACAAACACTAAAGCTACATTACGTGACAAGAAATTAAATTATGCTGACAGACAGACAAAAGAGAACCAAGATAATAGTATGTTCACTTCTAATTAGGTTTCTTGAATCCTTCACCCCACCCTCACATAGCACAGCAGCATTTAAAAACTCAGGCATGAATAGATTTTATCATCAAGAGTACACACTACCCTTTAGGGAATTATATCCTTGGGTAATAAAGAAAGGCAGTAAGTGATTTCACTGGGCTCTGGATCAAGCCCCATGCAACTATTATTTTGCAGGTAAAGGAGGCCAGCTATATTTTGAAACAATGAGGAGAGTTAAAAAGGAGATCTCAGCAATCTAACGTTTTACGAGGTTTCTAACTACAGGTAGCCCTGTCTTCATTGGTGAAGTCTTGGTGATGCCATCTTGGAGGCCTGCTCATATTCAGGGAAGGAATCCCACTCCTGCAGAGAAGGGTGCTGATACCTCTTTGCTATGGCAGCTCACTCTGTCTTGGAGAAAAGTGCTACTGGTAAAACTATGCCCTTGCAGAATGGAAGATCAGTGGGAAAGAAACTAATACAGTAAGTAAATGCAGCAGTCCATCAATTCACTTTCCTCCATATCTATTTGATCACAAATCCTTGACTATGCTCGACAGGCTAATCTTCGGAGTTGCCATAACAATGCACTGGCTTGGCCTGTTTCCTCCTCATTCTGTGACTGTGGTACAATGTTTCAGGGTAGTTTACAACACCTTGATAAAAAGCCTATGCTCTGATTACAGAATCTGGTTCTGACCAATGCATACAAAAAAATAAATAAAGTTGACAAAAATTTTTTGCAAAAGTTTTTTTTTGGCCACCCCCCCCCCCCCCCCCAAAAAAAAAAACAACAACTAGTTTCAGTCAACCAGAAACTATCTGTGAATTGACACAAATAGTTCTGGACATTCATAAAATGCCAAGAAAAGAAGGAGGACGTGGTGGTGCTGCTTTTGCTACCCACCTCACAATAAAAGGAGAGGTCCAGATTTGAACCCCTGCTTCAGAACAGACCTGAAACAGAATTTTTTGATTCACCAAAAATTCAAAAAAATTTCAAATTCAGTTTGACCCAGATAGAAATATCTGAACAGATTTTTCAGAACTGCCACTGAACTGAAAAATATCACTCACCCACCTCTACTTAATAATCATGGTTTCGTTTATTCTTACTGCTAGTTTGTTCTGAGACTATATAGAGATTCCACTATTAACGGCGCTATACTGCATTATGCAAGTAGTCCCATGCAATTACAATGGTCTTAAATCTTACCCTGCAACACCCTTGGTACAACAAAGCCTTCCCTAATTTAGGAGACTTAGTAGTATCAAATTATGTGGCAATATCTGCAGAAGGACACAGCACTACATTGATGCATCTGCATACAAAATACATTTACATTTTCCAATAATGTAGGAATATGCTAGTTAGAGATGGAAAAGACATATTGAATCATCCAGTCTGTCTATCTGCAAAGAGTCCCTTGATAATGGTGGAATTGGACACTTAACTGACCTTGTTCAAAAGGCCAGTAAGGAATATTATGTTAAATGGATTTCAATTAAATGAACAGGATAAATTATCTAGATTTAAATGTACCAAGGAGAAGCACTCATCGGTAGCATTAAAGCTGAGGGAGAAATTCTGAGAGTAATGCAAATGAATGCATTCCAATTATTCTATAATGAAAGTTTCGGCTTAAGTAGATCTATTGCTTTAATAAATATTTTGACTATCCTTGGGATTTCATTTTCTATTCTTAACATACATTCATGATTTGATTATCCATCACAAATTCAAGTCAGGTTTCATGATTTACGTGGTAAAATAGAAGATATTAGCTTTGCCATGCTGGTCCCCAACTAAAGGGAGGGTTTAGAAAAGATGGAATATCCAGCATTAAACTGCTGTAGCTCATGCAGATTGACTGCAAACCAATCTTTATGCTCCTCTCACCATTAACAATAATCACTTACAGTATCAAAGCTGAGATGTGAAATGCAATATGGGAACATTGTTCCACTACTGAACTAGTCTCAAAGGACAAAACTGGTGACCTCTGTCAATGAGACTTACTACCACTTGCCTCTATTGTGTATGACAGTCTCTTTTTTGGGAGGCAGGGGCTACTGGAGCTATGAAATTATGATTGGTAGTTCACCAGCATCATCAGAATAGTTCTGGGGTCATTGATACTTAACTGCTGCAGTGCAGTAAAGAAAGAACCAGAGCAGAAGATTTTTGTGTGTGTGTAGACCCTACATAAATATTGGCTATTGTTTTCATTTTTTACAAATTAATTTCTCAGCCCCAAAAGTAGTAGAGTTAACAATAATCAAGTAGGCATTCTCTCAGATTGATCATAATTTTTATAGGCTAATGCATAAACACTTCCCTCAACAAATAAAGATTTTCAATCCCATTGACCAAAAAGAAAACAATGATGAGTCATGGGATTTTCCTTGAATTGGTCTCCTAGAACCAGGCCCCAAAACATCACAAAATAACCAGTCTAGTGTTTTTCTAAAACCAGTTTCTCTGCATAGGCTGTCTTGTAAAAGGATATACTTTGATGGCTATACTGAAGATCATTAGAGATAAACTTCCCTCTACTGGTTCTTCAAATAATAGTACCTCAGCTGATTAAATAGGCCTCAGCAAATTACTGGCTGGAAGCTACCAAAATTCCTTTAAAAAAAAAAAAAAAAAAGTTAAATACTACATGAAAGGACTTGTATTTATAGATACTCAGAATAACCTGCAGGGAAAATGTATTAATCAGAACTTGCTTTTTTTTATTTTTCTATTATGTTTAGTCTGTGAAAAACAGTCAAAGCTTTACATTAATGAGGGAAAACATCATGACTTTGAGACTATGGGTGTTGCAAGTTCTTGAAATTTTGGAAAATGGAATTTGCTCCATTCCCTATAGTCGATTCAGAATACTAGAGAACAGCATGATTTTTCTATTTCTTAAGATGAGTTTAATTTTTTTTTCTATCTTCAAAATATTCCTTTTGAAATGCATATCCAACATCACCAAAATAAAACCCTCATTAATTTTTTTTTAATTTTTGCTTTTCAATGTCATTCATTTCATTAAAAAAATGTAAAAATAGATCCCTCTGTGCTACATACAAGCCCTTTCATGCAGAATTTAACTTGCTTTCGGTAGCTTCCAGCCAGTAATTTGCTGAGGCTCATTTAATCAGCTGAGGTATTATTATTTGAAGAACCAGCTGAGGGAAGTTAATCTCTAATGATCTTCAGTATAGCCATCAAAGTATATCCCTTTACATATACATATTATGAATGTCCCAATGGAGTATAATCATTATGTGCTTATGTAAATTCCTGTTGAACTCACTCCCAGAAATCTAGCCCTGGAATGGGAAACAGAGAGAATTCAGAGATGGTTGGTATTCTGTACATTCAGGTAAATAAGAGTGAAATCCAGTTTCAAAGCTGGAAGCTTAAAATCATGTTAAAAGAGGAATTCAAGAGCCAGATTCTGCACCTGGACCCAGTTCAGTTATATAGTAAAAATGCACATGTAATAGTTGTACTACATGGCAGGTGATTGTAACTTGTCTCCTGATCATACCCAAAGTCAATTGCCCCATGTTATATCATAGATGCAATGGGGTTTAGTGAATAGAACACTGGACTGTAAAAAGTGGGTTCTATTCCTGACTTACTTGGTGACTATTGGTAAGTCCCTTCATGCTTCTTTTCCTCCATTTCTCCACCCATCCTTTGTCTATCTTGCCTACTTAATTTGAGAACTCTTGGGTGCAGAGATTGTCTGTTCTGGATATCTATGCAGTGTCTAGCGGGAAAGGGGTCTTAGAACTAATGTAATACAAATTAATAATATCAGTTCACTCGTTTGAACTGTACATTGCAAGTTCTCTACATGAGCTGCATCAGGTATGTTCATACAAATGGGCTACCATATTTGCAACCTCCTTTTTTCCATGTGTTAAATGTAATTTGCCTGTTTTGTATTTCCTTTTAGAACTAAATTTATATTTAAAAGCAAAATTCTAGAGGCTAATTATCAGGACATATTAATATTTATTATAGAGTTATTCATCTCTGTAATTGCTAGGACTGCGCTCCTAATTTATATTAAAAAACAGACTTTAATTAGGCTACTTTGATTATCATTAAAATTGAATGCTAGGATTTTATCCTGTGGCAAATGCCACATCAAGCTTTGCTTTTGTAAGTCGTTACTTGCAACCAATGACACCTTTAAAAAAAGAAAAAGCAACATGTAGTTTCCCTGCCTGGTTTATGACTTTCTCATTCCTCTTATTGATTCTTTGATAACATAATAAAATTCTAGACTATAATAAAATTATAGACCAGTAACTTGAGGTCACAGTAATGGAAACCAGAAGATGGGAAGCTATCGTATGACTTTCACATGCAAGTCAATGATGCATTTTATAATCGTGGCTGCGAGTTCCATAGTGCTGTTCATGAGAAATTCTCAAATGCTTTATAAATTGACTAAGCAATTCACCTGAGAGGTAGGTCTGATTTCACAAATGGGAAACTGAGACATAGAGAAGCTGAGTAACTTTCCCATATTCAGCAACAGAATCCAGAAATCCTAATCCAGTGATATTTTTGTCTATATCTAATTTCAGAAAGTGCTGAGTGGGGTACCTTATGAAAATCAGGCTTCTTGAAAGTGTTTTGGATTATTTCACCCAAAATTGACACCTCCAAATCTATAGCCATTTCTGAAAATCTTAGACTTAAATTGACAGAGAATTCCCTCAGGACTCATGAATACCACTTAAGTGGCTTAACACCAGAGTGTTCAAAAGTCAGAAGTAAAGTCTGCTTCCCTAGGAAGAATGGGGGAGAAGTGCTGCTTGTTCCTCAGAAAATAAGACAGGAGGGTTTTGGTGAAGGAGAACAAAGACATGGGATGCTCACTAAAAGTAAGACTGGGCCCTCCACCACTCTCAGATAACACAAAAATTGCTTTTGCTTAAACAGATTTGCCTTGTCATGGAACCCTTGAAAAGACATGGGAAGAGACCCCGTGTGCTGTCCCCCTTCCCTCCAGTGACTTATTATTTATGTACAATCCAACTAGGGAGTCTGAGGGAACCCCACACCAGAATATCCCAAAGCTCAGTGGTTAAAACATGCTCTAGAGAGACTGAAGATCACTGTTCAAATCATTTCTCCCTTTCTGGCAGTGTGGAGACTTGAACGTGGGTTTTCCATATAGCAGGTCAGTGTTTTAACCACTTGGATAAAGGTTATAAGATGTAGAGTGCTAACAACTCCCGTCCTCAGTTTTGAATGGTGCCTGGTCCTGTTCCAGCAGTGCATTCTGAGCATGACTGCCAGATTGGGCCCATATGCAATTAGGCCAACAAAGCCTGTCTTCTCCTAGGATATGTCTACGCTTGCACCTTAAGTCGACCTACAGAATGCTACGTCCACACTGGGCACTTCCTTAAGAACTCCACTTCTGAAGGTTGACTTAATGCCTAAGTCGACCTTATTAAGTCAACTTAAGCCAGTGTAGACGGGGAGTGCCCTTAAGTGGACCTAACTGGCCTCCAGGCCCCGGTGCAATGTGAGCCAGCTACCTACAATGCACCACTCCTTGGTCGACCTACCAACACCAGTGTGGACATAGGCAGTCAACTTAAGTTTTTAGCGTGGACTCTCTAAAGTTGACCTTGTTAAGTCAACTTAATAGAGCCTCTGTTGTAGACATAGCCCTAGTTAGTCAGTGACTCTAGGGTTGAGACAGGCATCTGGTCACCTAGAGGGAGGCAGCACTACACTTGGCCAGAGGCAGAAATGAAGGAGCCAGGGGAATTTTACTCAGAAATTTAGATTGCGAGTGTGTTTAGGCCTCCACAACTCCCATGGGAGTTTTGTGGATTGCAGTGGAGCTAAAACAGAAAGTTTCATACCTAAGTCTGGCAGTGGTGTGATAAGGTCTCAGAAAGCCCAGTGCAAAAATAGGTTAGCGGGCCCCTCCTGATTATAGGCCACAGTTCCCCCTCTCACCTCCAACCTCCCAGCTCCTAACCTGCACCAGTCCTTCCATCAACCCCCATTCCTCCAAGAACTCACTACATCCAACATGCCTCACAGCCCTCCAATACTTCCTATTCAGCCCACAGCCCACCAACAATTCTGCCCTCAGTCCCTTACCCACCATCCTGGGACCTTCCCAGACACTTACAAGCGCTCCCCTTGCTCAGAGCTCCACTCTTATCCTAGGCTAGAGTAGCTCCTCCCAACCCTGACTGCCCGAGTGGTTCCCCTCTCTCCCATTGCCCACCCTGCATTCACACAGAATGGGCCAAGTCTGAATGATGAGTGGTGTTGTGATCTGGCATACAGGAGTCACAATGTCCTTCAGTTTGTCCTGATCATCCCTCTGTCATGACAAAGGGGCAGGTGGGCCAAACCTGAATGGTGCTTCAATCCCATGCACCAAATTGCAATGCTACTCACTCAGATTTCCCTGCCTTCAAGACAGAGGGACCTGGGCCAAACAAATGTGATGCTGCAACCTCCCAATATGCAGCTGCAACACCACTTAGATATGGCCAGCCAGCTCCTCTATCAGATGGAGAAGCCGCAGGGCCAAATTTGAGTGAGTGGAATTATAGACCCTTAAACCAGGTGAAGTACCACTCATCTGATTGGGCCGCCCCAACCATATAGGTGAACTAGGCAGTCGCCTAGGGTGCCAGGCTTTAAGGGGCACCAAATTAGATGGAAGAGATTTTTTTACCTATGTTGTCTCTTATAACGGGGAGGGCAGGGTGCCAAAATCATAGTTCACCTAGGGCACCAAAACCCTTTGGACTGGCCCTGGCACCACAGTAGCTACGCCATCGGGGTTTAGGCTCCTAAGTATTTTCATAGGTCTCACCAATCCTATTTTGACATTTGTGTTTTTGGTCGAAGTTGACAAAAGAACATACAGATTAGAAAATGTTATGGAAATTTACCATCTAGTTACATTTTTTCAAAACCTCAAAAAAGTTTCTCTTTGGGCTTGGTTTTGCAGTTTGTGCTTAATTCCTATTGCTGCCAATTTTCTGATTCTTAATTATAAGAAATTCAAGACAACAATGGCTTAAAGAATCAGAGGAGCTGTATTATATTAACAAGAATCCCATTTTACAAATGTCTCTCTTCAATGTACAATTTTTACTGAGTTTTGGGTAGTAAAATGGCCATCTTCCATTGTATTTCTGTATTTTAATTTCACTGAAGCATTATAACATAGTCAGAGAAATGACATACAGACATAAGTCAGTATTATGAACTGCCAGAACCATTAATGGCAAATCATACCTCTGAATTCACCCTATTGTTCAAAACACTGTTATAACCTCTTCTGAGAGAATGGAAGGGGGGGGAAAACCCAAAAGATCTGAAAGATATTCCATTTCCAGTGACCAGCAATGAGCTGTGTAGCATTCTGACATCCTTGAGCTTTGGGGAATAACTGTTTAATGCGGTTGACATTTTATGCAATATCCGCTTTGGGTTTGTTTTTTTTAATTGAAAATAAATGTAGTGTATTAGAAGAAAACAAACAGCATAAGAATTTAAATGAAAGTGGCCTCTGGGTCTGAGGATACAGTGATGAAAAATTACCATTTTTGTGCCACCTTAATAGCTGCTTCCCTTAATACAAGAACTTATAACTTTTCATCTGGCTTGCTTTCATGCTTTATTCTGCCTACATGGGAAGATTTGCAAGAAATGAGGCAAATCTTTCTATTCTTATACAGACAAAACATCAACAAACAGAAGTTTTGCTTCAGCTAGAAGTGCAGGATGATGCCCTTTTTTTCATATGGATTAGAGATAGACACAAGTTCTGACCCTAAATCCAAACACCCATGCCCTATGTGCCCCTGTAGTCTGGAAGATATTAGGATCTGCTTCTCCAGGTCAAGACCTATATTCTGAATTTAAATTCCAATGCAGATCCCATAAGCTGTCAGAGTCCCAGTCCAGCTGCAGTACACATTTACCATAAAGAATAAAAAAACAATTCCTTCCAAGGTTTGGTTTCATTAACAAAAGGATAACTTAGAAATAACATTACCTCAATTCATGGCTTTCCTAGGTTCAGGCACTTCTAGCATTGTTTTTCCTTAAGAGCTGTCTGTCACAAACTCTAGCATTCTCTCCCAGAAGTCTACTTCCACCTTCCTGATTAATTTAATGATCCACAGTTGACCTAGTGAGTCAGTAGCAATTAACTGGAAGTTCTCTGTAGGGTTCCAACACCTGCTAATAGAATGAGGCAACAGGAAAATCCAGTTCCTCTGTTGCAGATTCCTAACCCCCAGGACAGATTCAACCCTCAGGGTCAGAAGTTTCTTCCCCTGCATTGAACTTTTGCTCTATTTCTGGCAGTTTTAGATGGTTATTGACCCCACTAGCACCTACACAGGGAACTATGAGATCAGGGAGGATTATGGTGGTGTTTATTTGGAGTGTTTTGGGAGGATGGTACTCGTTGCAGCAAGAAGCAACAGAGTCTAGGCATCGCCACCCTGATGGTGAGTGTGTGTGAGACTAAGATATAGATAGCATAAAAGGCATATTGAATTGTGGAGGTTGTGATACTCTAACTAATTCTGTAGTATGTATGCATGAATGCAGTCAGGAATTCGGGGGCCTATCATGATTAACAAACAAAGTAGCACAGCATTTACAGTGCTATATACATAATACAAATGGACTATTAAGTGGAATAGCTTTGGGAAAATATAGAAAAAATGGTACTGTTACAAATTATGGGGATTGCTATTTGCCCTATTATATTACATGTATGCCATGTTCACATATTTAATATCCAATTTTACACACATACAGATCCAGAATATAGTGGGTCAGATTCTGAAGTACTCAATGCTTTCTTTACCTCTGTCTTCACAGGCAAAATCAGCTCCCAGATTACCACACTGAGCAGCACAAAATGGGGAGGAGGTGAGCAGCCCTGAGTGCTGAAAGAACAGGTTCAGGACTATTTAGAAAAGCTAGATATGCAATGCATCTGAGGATGCTAAGGGACTTGACTGATGTGATCGCAGAGCCATTGGCCATTATCTTTGAAAACTCGTGACAAATGGGGAATGTCCCGGATAACTGGGAAAAGGCAAATACAGTGCCCATCTTTTAAAAATGGGAAGAAAGAGCAGCCAGGGAACTACAGACTAGTCTGCCAAACCTCACTCCCTGGAAAATCATAATGCGGGTCTTCAAGGAATCCATTTTGAAGCATTTGGAGGAGAGGAAGGTGATCAGGAACAATCAGCATGGATTCACCAAGAGCTAGTCATGCCTGACCAACCTGATTGCCTTCTATGATGAGATGACTGGCTCTGTGGGGGATGTGGGGAAAGCAGTGGACATGATATACCTTGACTTAAGCAAAGCTTTTGATATGGTCTCCCACAGTATTCTTACGAGCAGTTACAGAAGTATGGGTTGGCTGGATGAATGGGCTGTAAGGTGGATAGAAAGCTGGCTAGATCATCAGATTCAGTGGGTAGTGATCAATGGCTCAGTGTCTAGTTGGAACCCAGTATCAAGCAGAATGCCTCCGGGTTTGGTTCTGGTGCTGGTTTTATTCAATATATTCATTAATGATCTGGATGACTGGGTAAATTGCAACCTCAGTAAGTTTGCAGATGACACTAAATTGGGGAAGGTGGTAGATATGCTGGATGATAGGGATAGGATACAGAGTGACCTAGACAAAGTGGAGGATTGAGTCAAAAGAAATCTGATGAGATTCAACAATGACAAGTGCAGAGTCCTACACTTTGGATGAAAGAAACCCATGCACTGCTACAGACTGGGGGCCGACTGCCTAGGCCGTAGTTTTGCAGAAAAGGACCCGGGAATTACAATAAACAAGAAGGAAGATAGCAGGGAGCAACAAAAATTATTAGGGGGCTAGAGCATATGACTTATGAGGAGAGACTGGGGGACTAGCACTTGGATAATTTGCAGAAGAGAAAAGTGAGGGGGAATTTGATAGCAGCCTTCAACTATCTGAAGAAGTTTCCAAGGATGATGGACCTAGGCTGTTCTCAATGGTGGAAGATGACAGAACAAGGAGCAATGTTCTTACGTTGCAGTAGGAGAGGTCTGGGTTGGATATTAGGAAAAACTTTTTCATTAGAAGGGTGGTGAAGCACTGTAATGGGTTGACTAAGGAAGTGGTGGAATCTCCATCCTTAGAAGTTTTTAAGGCCTGGCTTCACAAAGCCCTGGCTAGGATGGTTTAATTGGGGCTGGTCCTTCCAACCCTAATCTTCTATGATTCTCAGCAGCCATAAAGTGGTATAGCTACATTTATATAATGGAGTTTCACTGCTTTAGACTAGCTGAGAATGTGGTACATTGTGTACAAAAATCAGAGGTTGCTACTAAAAACTGGGTAGTTTTTCCATTAGATAACATTACTTCAGTATTTGCAATATTCCTTCCATATACTTTATCTGTAAGGATACGGCAAGTACTGTGCCAGCAATATCTAGCTGTCAGTGGCACATGTCAAGCCATTAAGGATGTCCCTGTCTGAGAGAATGGTTGTTTTCGATTATCTCTGTCTCTTCTCTGTTCCTACACCCATTCTGGATTAGAAATGCATCACCATTTGATTCATTTACAGCAGTAACAATAGCTATTTAAAATGAATATATCTATC
This sequence comes from Pelusios castaneus, assembly GCA_007922175.1. Taxonomy (NCBI): domain Eukaryota; kingdom Metazoa; phylum Chordata; order Testudines; family Pelomedusidae; genus Pelusios; species Pelusios castaneus. Next base: position 10,680,778 of record ML685821.1, read on the forward strand.
TTGCATGTGTCTACCCAGCCAAAAATACCATATTTTTTAATCCTACTTAACTTCCCTTCTATACTGCTGGTTCCCAGTGATGTTTTGTGCTTTTCAGAAATATACCTGTGCACCATGCTAATTCTTTAGCAAGCATGGAAAGTGAAAATGAAAAATTGCCACCCATGAGAATTTATATTCAGTCAGCACTGCCAGGCTGTTGTTGTCTGTGGAGCAGTGATCAGTTTGAATTTCTTTTGACGATAGGGAGTTGATAGATTGTCATCCTATAGGAGAATAAAACCCATCTTCGTTGTTAAAATGGGAAAAAAAGAGAGACACTAGAACAAGTTTGGGAGTGTGGTATGTGGAAGAGGGCTCATTTTGCCTGAGGGCTTACATGTTAATTAGAGTGTGATCAACACAATGTAAAGTTGATTCGCTTACAATATGTTTTCCCTCCCTGCTGTAGGATCTGTTGTCACAAAAGAACCTATTTATCAGCCACACTGCCATATTTTTTTCTTAGAGTGCTGTCAACTTAGTGACAATTTTTCTGGCATAGAGATCAGGCAATCAGTGTCACTTTTCCCATGACAACTGCTGCTCCTGATTGGACAGATGACAGTCTGCTTCACAATGGTCCTACCAAATTTTTTCACTTGAAAAATATCTTGGCTTAGAATCATTTTTTATCTCATGTCATAAAAGACTGCCCCTCTCATGCATGCTGTGGGATTCATATTGATTAGCTGTAGTATTTGCTTGATTAAGCATACCCCGTAGGCATGTTTTATTTATCTTATTTGCAAAAGTTATTCATTGTATTTCTTTTCATCACAACTATTGTCATTTTAAGACTTTTATTCAATTACCTCCTGTCTTTGGGAAGTAGAGGATGGTTTCGCTTTTAAATAGAATTAATAATTCACAGAGAGAGAGAGGATCTGTCAGGACTGTTCAGTGTGACCAGAAGTCAAATAATAGATCACAAGTCACAATATGTTGATTTTTGTGGAAAGCTTTGGAGGATTCTAGTTCTCAATTTCCTATTCAGCTCCCTTTGGTCATCACAAAACATCTATTATTTATAACAGCCTTGAGATGCTTGGTACATTGAAGCATCAAACAAAACTGCAGCAGATATACCTGGGTGTAACTGGTATAAAATGCTTAGCAAATAGGTTCCTGTCTTGGGACCTCTGCAATTTAAAACAAAATTTTTTCAAACTTTTTATGAACTGCATTTTAATAGAAAAATTTGTTTCATGGCCATCCTTGTCATCTCACTATTAAACAGACCATGTTCCATTCTATCCCTCCTCTATCTCTGTGGTAACCACAGCAAGTGATCTCACATGAAAAGGTAATATTAGGAAAGAATTTGTTTGTTAGGATTCTTTTTATGAACTTGAGCACCTGGAAACAAAGAGGAGAGCTGGTACTAGTAAGTGCTGCATCAATCAAAGTGGTCCACAGGCTGCACGTTGAAAACCACAGTAAAATGCACAATTTCCAGTAAGTTCTTGGAAAGTATTGGGAATGCATTTTTCTTTCAGAAAGTGGAGGGCATCAGTAGATGGACAGCCATTTTACACTAGATTCTGTTTAACAAGGAGGAATTGGTAGCAAACCTGCAGATGGAAGGCAGTTTGGGTGCAAGGGAGTGTGAAATTATAGGAAGAAAGGAGTGAGAACAGCAGAATAAGGACAATAGACTTAAAAAAAAAAAAAAAAAAAAAGAGAGAAAACTTTAACAAACGATGAACTTTTAGGAAAGGTCCCATGGGAAGAAAATCTAAGGGAAAAAGGAATTCAAGATAGTTTTTCAAGGAGACCATATGAAAGCTATAATAGCAAACTATCTGAATAAGATGTAAAGATAGGAAGAATAGTAAAAGAACAATATAGATGCATCATCAGGAGCACTATAATGACCTGAAAATCAAAAAGGAATCCTACAAAAAGTGGAAACACGGGTAGAGACATACAAAAGAATAGCACAAGCACTCAGGGACAAAATCAGAAAGGCTAACACACAAAATTAGTTACATTTAGCAAGGAATATACAAGGGAATAAAAAATGGTTTTATAAATACATTAGGAGCAAAAGAAAGACAAAGGGAAGTATAGCTCCCTACTTAGTGAGGAAGATAGCTAATAACTGATGGCATCAGGAAGACTGAGAAGTTTAATACCTATTTTGCTTCAATCTTCACTAAACCAGTTAATGGTGACTGTAGTGGTGAAGTGGCTCCACTAGGGCTAAGAAGGGGTTAACTGGCTGGAGTAGGGCAGCCAATCAGCTGAAGAGTGCTCCTGAGCCAATGAGAGGGCAGACAGCAGTATAAAGCCAGGAGCAGCAGGGCAGAGGCTTCAGTCTGCAGGGGGAGTCTGAAGGGAGAAGGTCTCTCCTGGGCTAGCAGGCTGCAGGGCCAGGACCCCAGAGAGCGGTGCAGCAGGAGGAGCTGAAGTTCCTGAAGGGAATCGATGGTGGCAAGTGGCTGGAGCAGTGGACTGGGAGCTAGGAGCAGATGGCCACGTGACTGGGGGAAGTGGCCCAGAGAGTCAACTGCCTGGCAAGTGAAGAGACTGGTGGGAGGTGGAGCCTCACAGGACGTGCATAGGATCCCCAGGCTGGGGCCTGGTGTAGGGGGTATGCCCAGGTCCCTCCCCGCTCCACAGTGTGCCAGGTGTGATGCGGGTGGTAGGAGGATCACAAGCTTGATGGCCCCTAGACTGTCTTTAAACTGTGGGCTGGAATGGTGAGCTGGACTAAACCACAGGAAGGTGGTAAATGGACTAGGCCTGGCCACTGCTGCAAAGTGGGCCAGGAATCTAGTGGTACCCTGGATAGGATGGACTATGGGTCTTGGCCGGAGGGCTGAGGTCCCAGAATAGGACTTGGGGCAGAGTCTGGCATGTGGAGAGCAGAGCGCTGACTGCCAGTGTACTGGGTCCAGTTCTGGATGCCACACTTCAGGAAAGATGTGGATAAACTGGAGAGTGTCCAGAGCAGCAAACATGATGGAAGTTTCAGAACACCTGATTGATGAGGAAAGGTTCAATAAGCTGTGTGTGTTTGGGCTTGAGAAAAGACAACTGAGGGAGAATCTGAAAAAAAAATGTTCAGATATGCTAAAGGCTGTTATAAAGAGGACAATGATCAATTGTTCTCCATGTCCACTGAAGTAGGAGAAGTAGTAATGGTCTTAATCTACAGCAAGGAACTTTTAACTTTGCTATTAGGGAAAATGTTTAGGGTAGTTAAGCTCTGGAAGAGGCTTCCAAGGGAGGTTGTAAAATCCATCATTCAAGGTTTTTAAGAACAGGTTGGACAAACACCTGCCAGGGATGATCTGCTTACTTGGTCTTGCCACAGTACAGGGGTTGGATTTGCTGACTTTCCAAGGTCCCTTCCAACCCTAGTTTTCTATGAATTTGGTGGTATTATAAGTATTCAGCACAGCATTTAAGGCATGTACTGAAATCTCATTGATTTAAATGGGATTATTCATATGTTAAAAGATAAGTGCTTTGCTAAATCAGGGTCTAAACTTATTTACCGGATAGCTGTTATAGCAGCATGAAGTAAGTGTGTACTAAGGTCAGTGTGTGTATTCGGATATCCATTACAGTAGAGGCTGGTAGATATGAATAATAACTGGCCCCTTGTTGCTTTGTCAGCAAAAGGACTGAATGGAAGTGGAGTGTGAACTTTCTCACACTTGGAGGGGTGGCCTACAATCTAGGCTTGATGTGTTTTCAGGAAACTTCCTCCATTATTGCTGCTCTTGTTCTGTAAACCCATAGAACACTTTAGTCTCCCTGGTTGTAATCCAACATCATTTACAATCAGTCAGTGAAGTGGTGGAACCCTCTCTATACAAGACATGGTCTCTAGCCTGGTCAGAGATACTAGAGACATGATTCTTTGCAAATCAGTCTTCAAAATTTTGCACATCAAGATAAATTCTAAGTTACACTTTTCATTAGGGAGCTTAGAAAGTGGAGCACTGTTAGAACTTAGTTGTAAGGCTCGCCACAGATCTATACTGTGGAGCAAAGGGGTATATAAGGGCTCACTTACTCTCCAAAAGAGTAAAGAGGAGAATGGTGCACTGTATAGCATTAATCTTCCTAATCTTGCTGACAAATTTTAATGTGGGATTGTACATTCTCCCTGACACATAGGTTTAGAGATTGAATGTGTTCAGGAAAAGGCAATTTGTCTTAAAACATCAAAGAGGGAAACATTGATGAGAATACAGACAATTATCCCTTTGCTGATAGATAGTGGCATTATTTACTATCTTTAACTTTAGATATTTCATATGATGTTTGCTCATGTATAGTGTGCTTAATTATGTCATGTTGTGACTGCAGAAAACCTTGCTGTTGGTGTTGGAGAGATGACTTAGAAGTAACTGACATTATTTAATCACTTAATTTTATATTTTTTATTATGGACTCATCCTAGGTTGCAGGTTTAACTGCAGGTTTGAGTATACAAGAACTTCACTGTATAAATGGCTAGCATTATTCATGCCTTTGTTAGGCAATGTAATAATTCTGATCATGAATACAAATTCAGCTAGTATTAATATGGATGCATAGTAATATGCAAATCTGTAAGATTTGCATTGCAATTTATACAAATTAATATGATCCCAAGTCTGTAACTTGACCTTTAGTCACTGAGGACAGATGGTGATTTAAAAGCCCTCATCAGTATGTGCTTTGCAGGATGCGCTTTTGAACATGTTGTCCCATTAATATAAGACCACTTTGTGTTTCAATATATTAAATCAGTTTCTAACCAATTTCTTTTTCTTGGGGTATTTAAGAAGAAAAAAGGTGATATTGCTGCTTTGCCTTCATTTCTCATTCTCAGTTGCTATGACTGAATTCTCATTGAGAATCCCATTCAAGAATAGGCTTCTCCAAGTGGCAATTTGGCATCTGCCCTTTGACCTCTGCGCTGCTCTCAAACTGTGGACCAGGGCTGTAACTGGGCATTTTGGAACCTGGGGTGAGCAAGCATATTTTTTACATCCTACCAGAGCTGATGCATATGGGGGGGGGGGGGGGGGACGACGGGCACATGGTGTCATGTGCCTACCTCTCAGATTGCACCCTGCCCCCAACCCAAACAGGCTGGGGGACCTGCTGAAATGAGGCAGGGGGTGGAGATGGTGCTTTCCTCTGTAAGCAGAGTTTGATTTCTGTATTTGGCGGGGGAGAGGGAGCTTAATAAAAATGCTTGTGAATCAAGAATATGGAAATGATGTACAAGATGTTTACACACTCACCCAATCACAAAACAGGCCATTTGTTATTAAATTACATTATCTAACCAATTTCCCCAACCTCCCATCAATAGTGACTCTGCTCTGAACACCACCCCACAATGCAGAGCTAGCCCTAACCAACCCCACCATGCTCTGTGCAAATTTGAACCTTGGGCAGCTGCCCCACTCACCCTGCCCTGGATGTCCCTTCTGGCATTGAGAGTGCTTGAGAATGCTTTTGTTAGGTGCTAAATATGTTTTGGAACTAAATAAATTGAAAGCTGTCTTCAATCCAACGAACCAGCAATAAACAGTTTCCTGGAAGAGCTCAGCTAATGGTCAAACAAAATTGCACTATTTAAAGGATGGATAATCTAACATGGTCACTGAAAGGGGTTTTCCAGGGACATCATTTGTGGTGAGCAGGCTGCTATTGCCAGAAGTGACAGCTTCCCTCCTGTGTTTGTCTTGTGGGTCTGAGTTTTCTTTCATAATGTTTATGAACTTAAACTCCATTAATCAAACATCTAGGGGTTGGAAGAGAGACTTTGTTAATCATAGACTTCTAAAGAGTGTTTGAGCTGCTTGGTCATCTATATGGTCTTTCCTTTCCTTCACCTACTTTGCTATGACACGGAAGGATTTTCATTTTATTTGGGTGCTGAGTCAAATCAACACATACCCCAAAGAAGAACCAAATAAGAGGGTCACCAATGGCTCCCAGGTGGCTTGGAACACTGAAAATATTTGTATAGCCCATATTTCCAAAGGTTTCAGGAAACATAGGTGCAGGACCCTCTTCCATTAGATCCTTTAAATAGTGGAACTATAATCACTGTTAAGACCTATGCTATCCTCATTCAAAAGTTCCTATTGTTTTAACACTGACTAGGGTTCTTTATCATGTAAGGGGATTATTCACCTGTATAAAATTCCTCACATGCATATGTTTGCAGAATTGGGGGCTGAAAACATCTTGTTGCAAACTGGAAATGTAAGAAGTTTAGGCAGTGCCCCTTATACACACATTTGAGGATTATAAGGAGGAAATATGATCTCCAAGTTCATTTGTTTTGGTATTACATAAATGGATGCCTTTTAGCTCTCCTTGTGTGTATAAAGTATCTTCAGTGACAAAATAATATCCTGCGGTTCTTTTACTATGAATAAGATGCCCCTTCTAGAGACCTTCAGTAGAATAGGAACATGTAGATTAGGAGTTGCATCATAAATTGAATTGTAAATGCACAGCTAACATTGAGAAAATAGCCTACAACTACAAAATAGGCATAGTCCAAAGAGCTAGTAGCTGATTTGTCTAAGAAATTATGAAAAGGATAGTATAAAAACATTACTCTTATATAATTTCTATTTTAATCAATAGTGGGAATAAATATGTTCCTGTATTTTTATGGACCATACTGTCACTCATTCAAACTGAGTAGTATGTTACTTATTCCTGGAAGAATTCTGCACATGCACACACAATTCATGTCTACCTACAGATTTTTTTTTTCCCCCCCTCTACAGAAAATACATTCTGTGGGAGAGGTGCTGCAGTTAAACATTTTGCCCACCAGGGGCTGCTGTGGTACCAGAACAGAAGGCAGCTGGTTCATTGTAGCAGATACAGAGGAGGAGATGCTGCATTCCTTTGAGAAGGGCTAGCTGGGGGATGGATTGGGGCAGAGGCTGAATAGGAATAGGGGAGCAGAGCCCTGTGGGAATAAGGGCAGCTGTGCCTGACTGAATGGGAGAGGATAGAGGTCAGCCATGTTTGCATGTGGAAGGCTCCACAATTCCCTAACAATCCCTCCTTCTCTGGGGGGTAGGGGAGCGAGCAGGAGAAAGAAACCTGTTCCATACCCAACAGCCCTCTAGGTTCACTCCCACATTCCTTCCCAGCAATTACTTTGCTCTCCCTTTGCTCCTCCATTATTCTTTACTCCCCCACCCTTTCAATACCTCTGAGAGGTGTGGGAAATTTGTTTCTGTATTGTAGTATAAATGAATTACTCAGGTCTGTATTTTGACTAGTAAGGAATCTATTTATTGAACATTCCCTGAATCATTTCTTGTCTGTATTGTTGACCAGTATTTGAAACAAATTAGCAAAACACCACAATAACAATCACTATTTTCAATTATTTTGACCAATAAATATACATAACTTTGTATAAATTTAATAGTGTGCAGAACTTTTAATTTCTGGAGCAAAATTCCCTGAGTATTTACTTCATAACACCTGTTGGAAAAAGTGGGGTTAATCACAAAAAGGCCCTTGTCAATCTGAATACGGGTGGCAGAAGTTGGCTCCAGGAAAACATGTAGGATGATATTTATCTAGCCCAGTAGTTGGGGCACTGCCATCCTTGGGGGTGGCGGGGCAGGTGGGCAAGTGATTGGCCCTGGGTCCAGTCCCCCGAAGGACAGCTCTGAGTTAGGGCTGCAATATGGGATTGAGAGATTCAGATTCAGTTGCCTGTTATGCAACAGAGTTCCCACAATGCCTGGGGCAAGCCACTTAGTCCATATGTGCTTTGCTTCCCCATCTGTCAAATGGGGATAAAAGTCCTTCCCTCTTCAATAGTTTTATCAGCCTGACATCTTGTATTACTAAGGGGTTGTCTAACAGAGCCTTAGTCCACACTAATCTTAACAGGCTCACGTGGAGCCTGTTGGTGCACACTAAGGCTATGTCTACACTTGTAATTTTAAGTCGACTTAGTGTGTCCACACTTAAAAATAAAGTCAACTTAAAGGAGAACTTACAAAGTCAACCTAGAGCATCCACACTGGACACCTACGTTGACTTCTAGGGGCTTAGGGGGACCTAGGGCAGGGGGCACCCCTTGCCCAATGCCAGGGGGCTCAGCCTTTGCCCCATTGTACATAAGTACAATGGGGCAATGTGGGGGGGCATGCCGGGCTCCCCCTGTGCTGCCTCCCCCCCAGCAGGGAGGGTGTAGTCCTAAGTCAACTTAGGGCTACCCCACATCTACACTGGCAGAAGTCGACTTAAGCACTAAGTCGAAGTCGAATTTAAAGGAGGTTTAATAAAGTTGACTTAAGCAGGCTGCTTAAGAAAACTGTAGTGTAGACACAGGGTAAAGTAAGTCAACTTGAGCAAGCTTAAATTGACTTAATTTACAAGTGTAGACGCAGCCTAAAAGTTCCCTAGTGTACACTAGTCCACTAAATGTTCCCACCAGCAGGCTCCACATGAGTCCATTAGTGGATAGCCGGCTGGTGCAGAACAAGGCTCCATATGGATAAGCCCTTAGTAAGGCAAGACTGGTGCACAGTACAATTAATGCTCCAGCTAATACAATCCCAAAGAGCTGCCCAATGATTTCATTCCATCTACAAAATACCTATCAATGCTCTATGGTGTACAGTATCTCATGAAGTAATTTTAAATTAAAATTAGTCTTTTCAAAAATCAAGGAAAAAAGTGAATGTTAACAGTATCTCTCCATCTCCCTCGTCCCCTCCCCCACTATCTTTGCCTGTCGCTCAAACTGAAAATCTCCAGTAAACTCTCTTTAGAGCCCCTTACGGGATTGTGGAGCCACAAGAATGTTTTTTAAAAGAAATGGTGCTATCCTGTTTAGAGCCTGGAGCTGGAGATCAAGACTCTTCTAAACTCTTCTTGTTCACCTCCCTACCAGACCCCAGTGCACTGTGAGAGAATGAGTACATTGCTCCTGAGCCTCCATTTATCCATCTGTTAACACGGGTATTATAATAGGGATCCTAGAAATTTGTTTGCCATGGGAAAAATTCAAAATTTGCATTTTTACAGAGAATATTTAGTTTTTACTTTGGCTGCTCAGCTCTGAAGGCAGAGCAGACAGCGGCCACAGAGTGCCCAGCTCTGAAGTTAGCATTGTAGGCCTGTGGGTGCTGCCACACAGGCCGCCGGCCAGTTTCTGGCCAAACCAGGTAGTCACCTCTGCCCTGCGGCGGGCAGCAGGTCCAAAAGTCAGTGGCCCCATCCACTAAATGGGACGGGCGAGTACCCAGAGCCAACTGCCCCCAGCCCCCAGGCGGGGTCGGCACAAGACACAAACCTCTGAATAGGGTTGTTGGGGGTTTGAGTGCTCTGGGTGGTTAGGGAAAGGGGTGAGGGAGGGGGACGCAGGCCCACCCACTCCACTGCGTCCCAGCCCAGGGCCCTATCCAGTGGCAGAGAGGTCTGCCACTGCGGTCAGCAGGGCTCCTGCCAAAACATGCAGACCCTAGGCAGCTCTGCCACCCACTATGTGGCAGCCAGCCACCCCTGGACTACTTCCTCCCACCCCAGGGTTTGGGATACCTAGGTCCACAGAGTTGTCTTCCAGATCCTTGGGGTAGATTGCTCTGGGGATCCCAACCAGGCCCTCTGTGTCCATAGGGGGCAGATCTGGTAGCTCCTCAGTCTCCTCCGCTGAAGGCAGTTCCTTGAGGTCATAAGGGCCAAGCACCACCAGTTGTTCCTCAGGTGAACTGAGATCCTCAGCCAAGGGGAGCTCCTCAAGGCCACAGTGGCTCCTCAGGGTCTTCCACAGGGAGCATCAACTACATCTGGGGAGCAGTGCACCCAGGGCTGATCCCCCCCAGTCCCTCACCTCAGGGACCCCTTCCCAGTCCCTGGGCCCAGGTAGACTGGGCAGGCCCTCCTGCCATCTAGCTGTAGGGGAACAGGCTTTCTCCAGCTCACCACCAGCAAAGAGCCACATCCTTCCCCTGCAGCCACTCTCTCCTGACTGATTTGTCTGGCTGGACTTTTATACTTCCCCTTTCTGTTTGGGCTCCACCCCTCTGCTTCCGGGGCTGGAGCCCTGCAGTTCCCAAATTTGTCCAGGCCCTTCCTCAGGCCCTGGCTCCGAGGGAGGCCACAGCTCTTCTCTACAAGCACCACCACCTGTAGCAGCACAGAAGGATGACATGATATGCGATTGTCACCCTTATTTCTCTCCAGCTGCTGGTGGTGGGACTGCCTTCACAAGCAGCTGCTTAGTTTGGCTGCCCAGCTTTGAAGGCAGAATCTGTTTGGCCCACATGTAATAAGGTTGGGCACCACTGTTTTAATGCATCTCAGATTTCACTTCAGTCTCCAGACGTGAGTAATTAAAGTTATGAAAAGATGCCAAAGTCTAAAAGTCACCCCTAAAGACTGCACCACTTAGTTGCACAAGGACAAACTTCACATTGATGATGATGTGCTGTTCTATACTATATGTGTTCAACTGATACCTATATATATTGTAGCTATGGAAACACAAGTTCAGCATTTCATTTTAATCATGGAAAACACAGACTTTGGGGGGGAGGGTGTTATCACAGAAAACTAGGGTCACTGATTATAATATCTTCCATTCCACAGGTGCCTTGAAACCTAATTCATTGATATTAAAGTTCTGATATCCTCAACATTATATAAAATGCAAAGTTCTGTTATGAATGCACATCAATTATCTAATGAAATGCAAAAGTAAAGATAATGATAGCTGCAGTGGGAAGACAGCTTTCAGTGAAGATATATTATTGATTTGTTTTTGGTACAGATGTTCAGAATCATTTCCTGGAGTGGTTCCTTTAGAGAGTGACTGAAAATCCATTTTTCTCTCTTGTGCATTTGGAAGGGCTCAGTGAGCATTGAAGAACAGCAACCATTAGGATTAGACATTATTAGATCAAGTTGCTAAATATCATGGTTTATCGATTACAAATCCATCTGAGTGCTCAGTTTGAGCAGAGGAATGATTGCATTTGGTTTTGTATTTTGAGGATACAGTCCAGCTAGGCAAAAGAATACCTGAGTCCTCTGGTCCTCTGACAAACATGGGCACAATCTTGCAGCTATTTAGGTATGTGGTCCAGTGGGAAATCAATGGGATGATGCATGTGAATAAAATTAAGCAGAATGGCCTTGCAGGATCAGGTCCCTGTCTCAGTTTGCAGAATGGCTTACAGTGTGATATCTTGAATGACAGTTGCTTTTAGAGATTCACCTTTTTTCATATTGGCCAAATCCTCTTTGATTTGAAAGTCCATGAGGTATAAACCCTAATCTTGTTGGCAACTAAATAACACAGGTGCCATCCAGTTGTGGCTGGCCCCTTTAAATGAAACTGATTCAGCTACCTTGTGCCAGAATAGGAACTTCCAGTTTGGCTAGCTAAAAAGGTGGGTTAGCACTGGGCTCTAGAGAATAATGGTTCTCACCCAGGGGTATGTGTATTCTTGAGGGATATTCAGAGGTCTTCCAGAGGGTACATCAATTAACTGAGATATTTGCTTCATTTTATAACAGGCTACATAAAAAGCACTAGTGAAGTCCGTACAAGCTAAAATTTCATACAAACAATGACTTGTTTATATTGTTCTATATACTATCCTCTGAAATGTAAATCATGTATATAATTTTATAATTATATAGTAAAAATTAGAAAGTAGGCAATCTTTCAGTAATGTGCTGTGACACTTCTGGATTTTTATGTCTTAATTTGTAAGCAAGTAGTTTTTAATGGAGTTGAAACTTGGGGGTGCACCAGGTGAATTAGGCTCCTGAAAGGGGTACAGTAGTCAGTAAAGGTTGAAAACCACTACCATAGAAGTTCAGTGAGAAACCCATCACTGAGTGTCAAAAATCAGGAGACTTGAGAATATGTTGGGGAAAGCTTCAGAAAGCTCTCCATGTGTTCTTACTGGAGAAAGGGAGGAATTACTAGGAAGACAGTGGAGGGGCTGGGCGGTCTTCTGAATTTCCTGAATCAGCACTGGGGCCAGGAGACTGAAAAGGGCTGTCGTTTAAGAAGCTGGTAGAGGGCTAACCTTTTGACTTGCAAGACGCAAAGCCAGTGAAGTGTCTTGTCAGCTCTCCTTCTAGAGCCAGAGAAGGCTGCAGAGGGAGTTACCTGCTAATTCTCTGACTTGGAGAGCAGAAGACCAGCCCAGGGCTGTGCTGAATAGAACTCATTGACTCTAAGGTCAGAAGGGACCAGTATGATCATCGAATCTGACCTCCTGCAAAATGCAGGCCACAAAACCTCACCCACCCACTCCAGCAATAAGCCTCTAACCTATGTCTGAGTTATTTACCTCCTCAAATCATGATTTAAGAACTTTAAGATACAAAGAATTCACCAGTAGGTGAGCCATGCCCTGTGCTACACAGGAAGATGAAAAATAGCTGGGGTACGGTCAGGGATGGTGGGGCTGCTTTTGATGTATTACCTCAATTGTGTTAGGATTTATATGCACAATGTTTTCTTCTATAATAAATTAGCCCCACAAGGGCCATTTGCACCAAGAAAGACATCTAGGACTGTTTCAGATGACTGTGGAAGGGGAAGCAAAGGCAGATGGCCTTTCATGCCAGCATCTGTCAGCAGAGAGCAGATCAGGCAGAGCTGCCTTATGACACCAAGCTTCTGATTGAGAACAGAGGACACAGTGCTGCAAGGGATCTCCTTGGTAACTGAGTCACATGCCTTGCTTTTGCAGGCAAGCCCCACCCCCATCATATAGCCCCATTCATAAATTTACCAAGCTCCATCTTTAAACCAGTTAAATTTCTTGTCCCTACTACTCCTGTTAAATAGCTGTTCCAGAGCCTCACTCCTCTGATGGTTAGAAACCCGATTCTAACTTCCGGGCTGATTTTACTCATGGTGGGTTGATATCCACTTGTGCCTGGCCCAACAATGTTCATGTTTCAATAGCTTTTTCTCCCTCCTTAGTGTTTATTCCCCTGGTGTCTTCATAAGATATGTCTACACTGCAATTTAAGCCCAAGACTGACCTGTGCCAGCTGGCATGGGTTTGCAGGACATGGGGCTTGCAGTATAGCTGTTCAGGCCTGGGCTCCCTCTGTGAGTAGGGAGGAGTCCCAGACCTCAGGCTCCATCCTAAGCCCAAACATTATACCACAGCTAAAGAGTCCCTTAGCTAACATGGACCAGGCTCAGGTCTTAATTACAATGTGTGCATACCCACAGGAAGCACTCAAATATCCTCTCCGTCTCCAATTTGGTAGGTTAAAGAAGCCAAGCTCTTTTTGTGTTCTTTCATAAAATAGGCTGTCCATTCTTCTGATCAGCCTAGATTGAAACAGTGATGTTTTCTGCTTTTCAGTTTTTAAAACTTCAAAAGCGCAGTCATAATTTAGGTATGATTGTTTATTTGTGCTGAAGTAATCTAGATATTGGCTCCTGGCAAAATTTCAGATCCAGATCTCGATGCCCCCAAATTGGGATCATTCCATGACAAATCAGCTATAAAATTAAATTCAGGAGGTTAATTCCTTCCCTCCAAAAAAGTGGGGGTGATCTGGGGTTTTGGCTCAATCCTCTTTCTAGATTAATAGTGACATTTCCATTTTAAATCTAAGACAGGCTAGAAATTTTGGGGTAGAATATTGGTTTTTGCAATTCTAGAATTTAAAAGCCAATGTTTTCTCAGTACTGTGTAAAAATAGTCTCTTCTACTCAGATCTTGTAAAACAAGCTTTAGCCGGGAGCACAGTTTTGCAGAGGTGTCTAATTTTGTAAATAAATGTTTAAAATAAATTGGTAGCCTGTCACAAGCGTAAGTAGTCAGAGGAGAACTCTGCCAGCAGCAGCCCTGTAGTGTTCATCTGATGTCAATTCTACGGAGAATAGAACATATCTGGAGCTGCTTCAATATATTTATAGACGATGTGAGCCAACAGGTAGTGAAACTAAGATACATACAGGTATCGTATTACACCAGGAAATACCAAAGCAGTAAGTGAAAAAGAGTCATTCTACAGGAGGGAGACCACTGTGAGCTGCTTTTGTTTTTTGTTTTGTGTGAGTGATAATTTGGAAAATAGGTAAGCCAGGGGCGATTTAAGAACCAAATTAATCTCTTTTGTGCTAGGCTCAGTTAAAGAGAATACTTCATTAAATAAATGTTAATGTCTTCTTGCTGTAATGACTAAATATAATAGTGCTAATCCCTACCATTCAAAATTCATCTTTGCCCCCTCACTTTCTCATGAAACTGATTTTAAAATCAGTATTTTTGTTTTACAAAAAAAAATACATTTTGGATTCTTTCTGTTCTAATATGAGACTTTAGGATGCACTGGGGTCCTGTTTTCAAGCTTTTTCCTGTAACCATGAGTGTTAGAAGGGAAAAAAAAAAAGGATCAGGTCCACCCAGGAGCTGGAAGGTAAATGGTGCCTTTAATCACAACTGCTTGTTCCCCTTACACATCCAATCTAGCAGGAAGTAGCCACATTCCCACTTGAACCCATGTAAGTAAGCCCAGAATACAGGATTCACAAGACGTGCTTTCTAACATGCTAAATACAATATACATAATGCAACAGGTGCATTCATAATACAACAGGTTACATCATGCCTAAATCCCTACATGGTTTCACTATACTTAATACGCAGGATACATGATTAGATGATACAGCATATAATCAGGCCACCCCTGTTATCATTCATTTGAATAGCAAATATAATCCTGACCAATGAAATGTTCCAAACTCTCTTGCCCTCTCTGGTATCTTGTTTACCTGAGTAAAGTTAATGGCTTTCTAGTAGGGCCATCACAGTAGATAGTTGCCACTTATCCACGAATGGTTTCCATTCTGCTTTCCTTTTTTAATCTGTATGTTGGTGCTTTCCAGCAAAAGCTGTTGGTTTATACAATGTCTCTGTCTGCAGAAAACAGGTTTGATTTCTAATAACTCTGGTGGAGATTTGATTAATAACTCCAGTGGCCAGCTACCCCATTATTATAAAATTCCCTACACCAAGGGCTAGTAATGTTTATTTTATTTATGTTTATAACATTTATCATTGAGCACCAAAAATGTATGATCTTTAGGGCAAAAGACTGTCCCTTATTTTGTGTTTGTACAGTGCCTGGCATGGTGTGCCCTGATCTTGATTTGCCTCTAGGCAATAAAGTAATAAATATGATCAATATTATGGCAGCCCCTGTACAAGACACAAACGCTAAGACATCTCCCAGAAAGCTTATAATCTGGAAGGCAGGCTTACTGAGGCAGGGTATACTGAGAAACCAAGAGAAATGCTAGTTCTATAAATGTAGAAAATAGATTACTATCTTCTTTGTTGTATGCATAGAATCATAGAATCATAGAATAATAGGGTTGGAAGGGACCTCACGAGGTCATCTAGTCCAACCCCCTGCTAAAAAGCAGGACCACTCCCCCTAAATTATCCCAGCCAGGGTTTTGTCTAACCGAGCCTTAAAAATCTCCAAAGATGAAGATTCTACCACCTCCCTAGATAGCCCATTCCAATGCTTCACCACCCTCCTAGTGAGAAAGTTTTTCCTAATATCCCAGTGTTGTAGTTGTCAGTCCCAGAGTATTAGCAAGACACAGTGGATAGGGTAATACCTTTTATTGTACCACTTCTGTTAGTGAAAGAGACATGCTTTCAAACTTGCACAGTTATCTTCTTTGGGTCTGGAAAATGTGGTCAAAGTTTCACAGATGAATACAAGTTGGAAGAGATTGTTCTGTTAACACAATTCAAGGGACCATTCAAGGTGAAGTGGCCCATTAATACCTCTCCAGTTGTGGGGGTGGGGGCCATTAGGGGGTTATAGGCTGTTGTAATAAACTATAATTTCACTGTCTCTAATTCAGTGCATGATTTTTAGTGTCTGGCAAAGATCCAAATTTCTGCATCCAGGCTCATCTTTCAAAAGAGTTGTGCAGCTTTCCTATGAGGACTGTGAGGTCAGAGATCTAGAGTAATCACTTTGTGACAAATGTTCAACCACAAGTGATAGTATCTTTTGTCTTTTTTATCATTGTTTTTGTCTGAGTTCATTTGAGACTATAGTGATTGTCTCATTTCATCCACATGGTTGATGTTGGGGCATTTAGTGCATTGGATGAGATATATCACATGTTATGATAAGATCCATAGGTCCTACATATGCCTAAAAAATGTGTTGATCATCATAGCAATGGAGATACAAAACCTGGAGACGGAAAAGCTATAGTGGTTGGATCTAGTGCCACTTTGAGTTGGTGTATCCTGGTCTATGAGGAGCTTGCTTCTGATGATGAGCTTGAAGAGGTAAAGGGAGGAGTTTGAAGGCCAGAAGAGGGAGTTCAGAAAAGACGTGGTCCCCATCTAATATGGGCTGTAATTGATATTCGGTATGGGTTCCAGTATGGAGTGAGAGAGAGGTGTGCAGGGTGTGTGGTTGGAGGGAATTTTATTTCTGTATTGACCCATATTCTCCTGGGGTACTGGGTGGCCTGTTCCATGATGCAACTTCTCTAATGGAGTGTCCTTGTTTGACAAAGACAACTTTAAATGTGTTAAGATGTGTATCTCAGACTTCCTTCTTGGAGCATGTTCTGAGTTACCAGAATGCCTGGCTGTTGATAACAGAATTCTTGTGTATTTGGGGTGATTCATGGGTCACCACACCTACCTTCATTGATCCAGTAATGTCTTGTATATCGTAGTCTGTAGGGTTCCACTGTTGAAGCTAATCGTGATATCCAGGAAGTTGATCCTAATGTAGGAGTCTTGAACAGAGAATTTAAAGAACGGGTGGTGGTTACTGAAGTTGTGGTGGAAATCTATAAGGGAGTTCAGTTTAGGCTGTCTTGTCCAGAGGATTGAAAATATTGTTACTGGATCTCAGCTCTAACTCTGGTTTCATTTGAAACTAGATTAAAAACAAATGCTTTTGTTAGTTGCAAAAGCAAAAATACCTATTGGGTTGTTTTTTTTTCTTCCAGTAACTCTCCCCAGTATGTGTCTCAATTCTAAAGCTGCACTGACAAGCTAAAAAATATATATATTCACTGGTCTCAGTACTTGTAAAAAGAGCTCATTTACTGAAAACTAACTATAAAACAGGGCAATAGCATGACCAACTTTCT
This sequence comes from Pelusios castaneus, assembly GCA_007922175.1. Classification (NCBI taxonomy): domain Eukaryota; kingdom Metazoa; phylum Chordata; order Testudines; family Pelomedusidae; genus Pelusios; species Pelusios castaneus. Next base: position 10,697,954 of record ML685821.1, read on the forward strand.
CCACACTGGCTTGCAACTCTGCCTTGACTGTTCCTGAAAAAACACTTCTAGACCCGTGTCTGGACTAAGAAGATAGGTCACAATTTTAAAAAGAAATAGTTTGCTAACCTGTTTTTAAGTGTGCCTTGGCACCTAATGTAGACAAAGTGATTCTTTAATACATGTTAACTGGCTGTCATCTAGCTCAGACACATCCTTATTATTGTGACCAACAAACATGTTTTTAAACATGGCTAGCCTTGTCTGAGATGCAGAGCCTTGCTTAAAATTGTTGTTTAGAGCTTGTTAGCTGATATGTCTACAATCATGACCTTTTCCTTAATACATGTGCCCTAGGTGTTTGAAGGGTAGCTAGATCTCAAGCCTATCCAACTGTGATCTCTGTTGGTGTTGATGGTTTTTTATGTTGATCAGTTTGCTGAGGCCACCAACTCATTTCACAGATCAATGAACAGCTGACACAAGGGACTGAGTTTAGCGCTACCATTACTGATCCTGAGTTGTTAGGTGAGATTCATTAGACTAAAGTATTGGGGCCATATATCACATCTTTCAGAAATGTAACTAAGAGATGGGATGGAGGTGGAAAGGTGTTTACTCCCTTTCCATGAAAGCCTATGAGCTATTACAAAACCAAAAGAAAATAAACAAATGAGAGAAAGTAACATTGCAATGGAAATATTAGGCTTTGTTATAAGGGAAAGTCCCTCTTTCTTCTTTTATGCTCTAATTCCTGCTATTTTAGAGCTGAAAAAGAATACCCCCTGTTGAGCATCTCTGCAGAATTAATGAGGTACTTTGTTGACTGCTACACTAATACTAGTTTTTAAATAGAACGCATGATGGAATGAGGAGTTTTTATCTCTGCATAAGAGACAAATTTGTGCAAAACATTCCAACTGGAATTGGGAGATCGGAGACCAGAGGTGCTTATTTCCTGCAAGCTCCACATCAGTGAAAGTTCTGTTGTCATATTCCCAGACCTCTACTAGAGACCCACACAGAGCTCTCGAGGTACCCAGTTTTTTTTATTTTACTCCTGTTAATATTGCTTATTCTTCAAGGGATTTTCTTCATAATGATTGTCCCACCAACTGAAAAACAGTTACTGGCTTCTTCAGAGTCAGTTAATGACACAATTGAATTTGCAAGAGGAAAGCCTCATATATTCTCTGACCTATTTTCCTCAAGGCACATTCACTCCAACCTCCCAGTGTCACTCAGTATGTTTCCTCTGCAACATTCATAGCTACCCAAAAACAAAGTGAAACAACGTCATTGCAATTTGATGCATTCAAATTGGTTCAGCAACATGACAATACAATATAGTGAACATAATATAACCATGAAGGAAACATCAGGAGAACAGCATTCCAAAAAAAAAAATCCCTATTCCTTTGCTCCTGTTTATTGGTTCTCATTTGTCATGCTATGATTGATTAGAATCTGGGGTCTCTTCCTTTGTCAGACAATTACTGTTTCAGTCAAATTTTGTTTTGACTGTCGTCTTTTTCTCTAAAATACTATAGTGCAGGCCTGGAAGGTGAAGGCTGTCATTACAACAATCTAGGTTTCCAAAAGTGTTTTGGATACTATTTGTGGTGTTTCATATGAGGCAGGGAAGTCACTACAGCAGTAGACTGGAATTCCTATCTACTCTGAAGACATTAAACATTCTACAATACTTTATACACTAATAGTAGGGATTTGACTTGCTCGTCTGGCTAAAATGACTTCTTCCCTGTGTTAAATTCCAGGGGAGTAGCTGTGTTAGTCTGTATTTAGCAAAAACGAGAGTCCTATGGCACCTTTAAAGACCAACAAATTTCTTTGAGCATAAACTTTCATGGGTTGCATCTGACGAAGTGGGTTGCAGCCCACAAAAGCGTATGACCGAAGAAAAGTGTTGGTCTTTAAGGTGCCACAGGACTTGTTGTTTTTTCTTCCCTGTGGTGTTATACCTTTCTCCTCTCCCCGACCCGTCTTCCATTCCTGAGGTGGTTACATTTCATTGGTGGCCTGCCTATGTGATTTATGAAGACACGATAGGATGAAAGATGCTGAATAAATCTGAATTGATGCATCTGATATAAACTTTTTTCTACAGTAGTGACTTTTTATTACACAGGGCCAGATTCTGCTTCCCAACCTAAATCTGAATCATACCTTGCTCCTCAAGTAATCTTATTGATTTCACTGGGAGTTTAATAGACTCAATGCGAGAAGCAGTGCTAGAATGTCACTCTGTTTTTATGAGCTAATGAGTTCTCATTACCACACATCAACGTGCTTCTGTTGGTTTTGACCTGAGTCAGAAACAAGATACTACCCTACGTCAATAGAGACATTATTTAAAACATTATTCTGGGATCTACATTACAGAAGCAAATCATTTATGTTTTATAATATGTCATACCTGTTTAGCTGCCTGATGCAGCAGAATTATGGCTACCTACTTCTCTGAACTTCATTTAAAGTCCTGCTTTCATTACTCTAACTGGGAGAAGCCCCAGTGAGAGCAAAAATTGACCTTCAAAGGAATGCTTGAACCTTAATGTGAGTTAATCTTATGTGGAAGCAGGAAGGCTTTTAACATCTGGTGCTGTCATGCAGTACAGTGGTTCTCAGCCTTTTCCATGCTGAGGCCCCTTGGAGTCTTCCTTCCATCCAGCAGGGATCTAGCGGAGATTGCTGTTCCCAGGTATCAACATGGAAATGGTTGGAAAGTCATGTGTCCCTGGTTGATAGAGTGCACTGCAGTGTGAGTGAGAAGCATAACTTGGTATGGGAGTGTGAATTCAACCTTCTCCGCTACTGATCAGGAACAGGGGCTGGGATACCAGATCAAATGGATTTGATGAGGTCTGGGAATGCCTCTGTTCCTATCACGTGTTGGCAAAAAACTGAAGTCAAATCCTTACTCACCAGTTCAGATAATCAAGTCTGTGTACTGCAAGCCCAGCTTCCTATTCGCCTGAATATTCCAATTTATAAATTGATCTTTGGTTTCACTGGGAATTGAGTTCTTGAAAATTTAAGGAATGGCTTTCTGTCAGAGATGAAAAGAATAATGAGCTGAGGCTGAGATCCATGTTCACCAGGATCTGGCATTTGAGACCTTGGTCCTTTTATTCCTGGCCTTTTTTCTGGTATTAAATTATTCACTTAGAAGTACTTTTGGCACAGCTAAAGTCTTACTGAAACAAGGAGTCAAATCCCAAAGGGGTAGCCATGTTAGTCTACTGTAGAAAGACAACAGAGTCCTGTGGCAATTTTAAAGACTAACAGATTTAAAACAAGGAGGTTTCAATGGACTCTTTAGGTCTTCCTAAAAGCCTGGACATCATCTGGAAGAAGAGGATGATTCAGCCTTCATCTAATCCTTACTCCAGTCCTACTCAAAGAACCTCCTAATTGCCCGATCCTTGTGCAGTTATTTTACTGTTGAGAACTTCTCTGGAATGGGCTTTCAGTCAGATGCAGTAGTCATATGTTTAAAAACATAAAACTCTAAGCAACTTAGGGGCTGTGAGAGAGCAAGAAAAAACACTTCGTATAAAAATGGCTGACCTGGAGTCTTTAACTGTAAGAACTGCATGTCTTCAACAAATGTCACAAAATTAAAGTCTGATGATTGGTACTTTCTAGACCTGAAAGTAGGTGCTGTATGCACGATTTATAAGTTGAGAATCATCCATTTCTCAGCACACTAGGGCTATGTCTACACTTGTGTATTTAAGTCGACTTTAACTAAATCGACTTTAACTAAGTTGACTTAGTGTGTCTCCACTTAAAAATAAAGTCGACTTAAAGGGGAGCTTAAAAAGTCGACCTAGAGCGTCCGCACTGGACGCCTAGGTCGACTTTGTGGGGCTTAGGGGGACCTAGGGGCAGGTCCACGGGGGCAGAGGGGGCACCCCTTGCCCAATGCCAGGGGGCTCAGCCTTTGCCCCATTGTACCTAGTTGCAAAGGGGGACAGGGACCCTGGCAGGGCATAGGGGCAGGGTGGGCAGGGCCAGGCTCCCCCTGTACCCCCCTCCCTGGCAGGGAGGGCATTGGTGTAGCCTGGGGTAGCCCTAAGTCGACTACGGCTACACTGGCTTAAGTCGACTCTAGGGAGTCGACTTAAGCCTTAGATCTAGTAGAAAGGGGGTTTTATAAAGTCAACTTAATTTCCATTGTCGACTTTATTTTCCTTAAGTTGACTTAAGCAAGCTGCTTAAGTCGACTTAAGGAAACTGTAGTGTAGACGCAGGGTAAATTAAGTTGACCTAAACAAGTTTAAGTCGACTTAATTTAACAGTGTAGATGCAGCCTAGGGTTGGAGGGGTGGGTGTGGTGGGGCGGGGCGGGGAGGAGAGGAGAGTTAATGTATCTCTTACTAATTAATAAGCCCAAGAAAGTTTGTTGTTTGTTGGTTTGGTTTTTTTTAAATGCTGTCTACAGATGCATTCTAAACAAAACTGGATTTCATGCTCTCAGAATGGTGGTAGAATTACATCTAAACTTTTTTGGAAGGTAGTCTAGATGACATTCAGATACATAAAGGGATAAGACTGATGCTATTGTCAGGACAGATTGCTACTCTCAGTTACATGTATTCAGTGGCCACAAATTTTATGGCAGCCATATGTGCACATCTAAGGGCAAAATTCAGCATTTGGTGCTTTGTGAATCACAAATCTAGTATAAATAAAAAAAAGCAACTGTAGTTATTTCCAATACATCTTCATGTCCCTTCTTTTATATATTTTATTGACAGATAAGATGTAGCTGAAGAAAGTCAAGGAACACATTAAGTTTTTAAGCAGCTTAAATATTCATGATCCCCTTTAGGAATTTGACCAACAGCTGGGATGGCCATAAATTAAAATGTATTAATCTCAGTGGTGGGGTTCCCAATTTAAGATACTTTAAAGGTGCCTGACTTTTTTCAGAGATTTCTATAGCAATTCTAATATTCGCTTAAGGATGTCATATTATTTGGGTTAATGCATCATCTTTTGAGTTGCCTAAGGAAGCTCTGAAATTCCATTGAAGGGAGGTGGGTGGATAATGCATGGTCCAGTTCGTCATTAAGTTTAAATCCACTAACTTCAGTGAAGCTATACTGATTTACTAGCCTTATAAATTGTACTTCCCACACTAACTCCATCAGTAAAATTCCATGAAAAAGAACAGTTTCTAGTATTGCACATATTGAAAACAATGCTGTTCATTGATGCTGGAACATATTAATTCAATTTATCTTTATTGCTGCATTGGAGCTATTATTTCCATTTAAAATACCCCCATGCTCATATTTTCCTGAATTGCCTCCAACTTTTCTTCCTTTGCAATTTCAAACAGCTCAATAATTACAGTTCTGCTACAGAAATATTATGCCTTGGGTGGGATTGATGCACTTCAGAAGCAATAAACAGAGTACCAAAAGCCTATAAATTAAAATCTAGAGGGGTTAAAAATGTAAATAGTCATCTCTCTTCTTATTGAAAAGTTAATTTAATAGCCAGAAGGGCCAGATGGCAGCTGTCTCCAGAGTTGTCAATCAGATTGTATATAAAATAGCTGTGTGCATGGATACCAGTCTCCTTCTCCTCTTCATCACCAGGTATCAGTGCTTGTCTGCAAACCTAGTTTCTAAGGGTTAGAGGGACATTGTCTCCATACTGAAGAGCTCATTGGGCTGAAGTGGTGATTATTATGGAAGTCTTCCTAATATGGACACCTATCCATCAGGCACAAGACCAAGCCTAATATAGGTCACTGAACATCTGTAAGCTAGTCAGAACAGTCCCTGGTTATATTCACGTGACAGGATTACCACTTCCCAGCTAAGGACCAGATTCTCCCATGAGTAGCATCTTGCTCTGAGCATAATTCTACTGAAGGAAACAGGACTGCTTGTAGAGTAAGAGGAACCACTCAGTGGGCGTAAAGGTTGAAGAAGAAGTCCTGTAGGCTTTAGAAGATCTATGTCCAGGCTGCTATGATTGTTTATAAAAATAACCCCCTTCGCCCCCCCCCCCCCCCCCCAACCATGTCCACAACTGTTTGCATTCTGTTCAGATTATTTTACTGTGCCCATTACCATATTACTTGAGCACCTTCCAAAAGTGCATGAAGCAACATGACAAACATCTGTCACATGGGCTTCCCTCAGTGTTCCTTTCCTCAGAGGAGAAACTGCATGCTGATTTTTTTTGTTGTGTGATGTGCTACGAAGATGAGTCTGAATCCTCCAAACTGACTTGCAGTAAGACCCTTTCATTGTAATTGCCAGGCTTTTAGCACAGCTCTTAAGCCCGCACAACCATCTTTATTTTGTTTTGTAGGCGATCTACAAATGTCACAGTGGGATTAAGACTTGTCCTGCTGATTGGCTCCCTCTCTCAGCCTTCTGCAAATGATAGAAAGTGGTATAAAGTGCATTTTGATAACGAGGCTGTCCTTAGTAGCTCCTGTTTAAAACAAAAAGTCATCCAAATGGGCAGATTGCTCACCCAAAACCCTATACCAACTCCACTTTCCTAAAAATGTCTGATGCTCTAGCTCTACCTGGTGGAACAAAGGGAAATCACATTGTGTTGGAAGGCTGATAGTTTATTTGGTTCAAACAAAAAGAATTTTTTTAATAAACCCTATTTGCATATAATGTGCTTGATTTCAATTACACTGGCTGGTTTCTTAAATTCTATCACAGTTGCTAGGGCTAAATCACGTGCAGTCTTGGAGTCCTGTGTACTGTCTCCTCTACTGCTCCCATAGTTGCTATTTCAGCTGAAGCTGTACCAGGCTTTATTATTGTAAAGTTTCTTACCACATAAGCATCAGATGTTACCCCTTCACCACACCCACATCTTGCCTTTCACAGCTAATCAAAATAATTTGTATTACTGGGTATCTTTTTTTTTTCAAAAATACCTATGTCTCATTGCAAGTCAATGTGATTTAAAAGTCTGTGTTATTCAGATGCTGTAAAAAAGTTATCTCCTTGTCTATGTTCACCTTTTCAATAAATACTCTTTCCATTGTACTGTCGCTGGAAAATAAGATTCTATGTACTAGATCAGGCCAATGATCCACCTAGTCTAGTGTCCTATCATCAATTGTCGACAGTAACAGATGTCTCATAGGAAAGTAATCTGCAGTAGTCATTCATCCATTAACTTACTCCCAAGAAAAGTTTTCACTTAGCCTCTTCAACAGTTGAGGCTGACTTTCACTTTGGACAAATTAGGCACTGGAGCATGGGGATTGGATCCTCAGTGAAAGCTATAGTCACCAAGCTTTGGAGTCATTTGCAAGCAGATGTGTGAACAGTCGCTTGCTTGCTTGCTCTCTCAATGACACTTCAATTATTAGTTCAAAGCAGAAAAGCTTCAAAGGGGGAGCCCCAATCAGAAAATTTCATAGTTCAGTGGCTAGGGCACTCACCTGGGAAGTGGCAGGTGCCTGTTCAAATAGCTCTTCCTCCTCAGCTAGAGGAGCGATTTGAACTGAGGTCCCCCCACATCTTGGGTGAGTACTGAATACCATCCTTGCTCACCATTTCCAAATGCAAATATTTAGGTGGTAGGAACAATGACAGGAACCTGAAGTGCAAATCAGGTGTGACATTGCCCTTCTATATTATTTAATTTGTCTGTTTGTTTATATTGGAAGAGATGGTCCTTAAACTGTCTCATTCAGCTTCAAACTTAAACCCATGAAGTGGGGACAGTTCTTTCCTGTTTCAATCTCAGTGCTAGGTGAGCAGAGGTTTAGAAGGCTTTCTTCATAAACAAAAGGGCTAGGAAGTTTTTCTTTAGAAAAGAGCTTGTTTTGCAGACTCTGAATATGTCATGGTGGCCATAAATGCAGCAAACAGAGCTCTTTATTTCTTTTGTGATTGTTTATACACATATATAATGTAAATGTACTCAATATAAGTTATTTAACTTGTACATCATAAATAAGATACATACAGGTATACCTGTAAATTTAATACCGTTAAAATGTATAATGGTGGTCAGGATTTGTAATATTCTTATCACAGTGAATGTGAAGACAAGACTCCTCACAACCAGCAATTTTATTTTTATTTTTTTTAAACTCCCACATTTACAAAGCTTTTACACAAGCAGCTGCTCTTCCTTATGGGAGGACAGAATCATTTGGGACCAAGATCTCCCTGCATCCCACACAGAGTTGGTGCTGTTGCATGTTTTGGTGCTTTGATATAATAATATAGACCTTCATTAGTCTAATGTTATGAAACTGAAGTTGGACATGATTTAGGATTCAAAACTTCATCTGTTGTCTTTCCTGTGCGTATGGGGTTTGGAGGCTTTGTTTTGACTTCCAAAGTTAGAGGAATGTATCTCCTTCCCCACTTTCAAAACAGGGATGGGTGTGAAGAAGTTGGCTCATGTTGTTGTCAGTTTGAACTCTAGAAATTGAAAGAATATGATGAGTGTTTTGTGTTTGTTTTAAAGCTAATCAGGCTATATTATGTTATATCACCAGCTGGTGTAAATTGGGGTAGCTCCATTGAAGAGCTGGCACGCTCCCTCTTGCATTAATACACAAAGCCAGCAGATGAGAATGTAATTCCAGAAAATAGCTTTCTTAATCCATGTGATGCATGTGCAGGGGGTCAGTCAACGTCTTCTTGCAGCACCATTCATTCACACATCTTCTGCAGTCTGCCAATGGAGAGGAGGCAAAATAAACGGATGAGGGAGGGCACCAAACTTCTGACTAGATTCCCTCAGAATTAATGCCACTGTATGATATGTCATCTTAAGTGGGGCATCTTCTGTGGTGTGGAACCACCTTCAAGCAGGCAAGTCCTGTCAGGAGCCAGGAAACCAGCAGTGGTTTGAAGTTGCTTTGAGTGGGCATTAGGGGTGAGATTACATGCAGCTCTCTACCACAGGGGAATTCTCTCCTCACCAGAACTTGAGCTTTTAGAGCACCTTTACATCACTCTGGCTCTCTTATGTGGTGTAAGGGGCCTGAAATGGATGTGAGCCTCTTGCTCAAAGATTTTTGATATGCAGTGAAATCCTGCCCATATGAAATTTGTCAAACTCCCATTTACTTCAATGGGGTCAGGATTTCACATATAGGTCTTAGAGCAGCAAGATCTGTGCTACTGGGGCCAAACTCCTGGCTTCTTTTGAAGAAAGCAATCCCCAGCCTTCTGATAGGACATTCTGGAAAACTCCACAAAGGAATCTGTTCCATGGGGTTTTGCTCATGGCAGATATTTCTCCTCAGACATGTCCAGAAAACTAATCATCATTATACTAAAAATATATGTGAAAACTCCCTGGAAATACAACAGCATGCTTAGAAGGAGATAAAAAATCATGGGGCATGGGACTGAATTCACTAAACTCAGATGGTGCCTTACGGAAGTGACAGGTGGCCCTCAAAACTCTCTGAAGCAGATTAGGTAAATATAGATCTTGCAATTAGATGGCTAGAGTGTAAAAATATATTTAAAAAAAACACTCAAAGCAAAACCAGATGGAATAAACAATCCTATTTTCATGATTTGTTCAAAAAGTGAAACATCTTATTGATTCAACTCAAATTTTTTACTGGAAGACACTTGTCTTGAAGATTTGAACTTCAGACTGCAAATCTTTTCTGTGAAATTTTGTGTGGGGCAATGTACTATTGGCTCTTCCCACCTCAACAGCCAGTTAAAACAACTCGTACCCACTGGTGTAAATATCAAAATGTTAAATCTGGAACTGACTTTCAGGTTCTTATGAAAAATTCAATATTGCCAATCCTAAATGCTCAAAAAAATGCAAGAGTCAGGTCTCTGGAAATAGTGAGATTGGCTTAAAAATCATTTAAATAAATCACTTTAAAATAAAAATAAAACACTGGGGTGGTGGTAATCTGCCTTCTGGAATTTGAACCTTTAGGGTTCATGTTTTCAATGTTCTCCCTATAAGGGTGGGTGGGTGGGTGTATAAAGTGAGATTCTCATGTAATAACATGACCTCGGGGGACGTGGATTTAAAAAGCACCATATATTGAAAGACTTCAATAAAATAATGAGGTGACAACACTGAAACTGGACAAACGGTTCAGCTTTCATAGGCAAAAACTTATAAATTGTGCAAATTGTTCTATGCCCCGCTGCATGTGTGTGATGCACATGCCATACCATAGGTTCTCATGGTAGGAACCAAAGATGCCTGGAGTGCTTAGAGATCTGCAGAGAATACTCAGGTTATTTAGAGCTGGCTCTCCTTGCTCCAAGCTGGGAGATCAGAGAGGAAGATGAGTGGAAAAGTAAAGTAGATAATATGGTTAGTTTAAAAATATAAAGAGAGAAAACTAATTACATTAGAGAGCACTGAAGTACTTGTGCACTTTCCTTGCACTGCTTTTCTATGTCAGCAATTGCTGTAGTTGCCAAAGGGATGGTATATAATGAAAAATGAGAGGAAGAAAGCCAGACAATTGCAGATGGGAGGTGATTCATAGGACACTCTTTTTAAAATGTGATCCATGCTCTTGGAAAGTTTAATGACCTTGACCTACACCATTTAAAGTTCATTACCGAAGACTTCCAAAAATCCCTTGACTGCTGAAATCATTGGCTAAAAGAAAATCTAATTAAGCTGCAGTCTAAAACCCCTGATCAACAACAAAAGGTCATTAAGACACATGGAAACCAAATTGTGTTTCACATATTTGTCTGCAGTTCATAACAGAACTCTCTCTAAGGCAGGGCTTTCTTTTCTTGCTATGAATTTTGAGCAGGCTATTTTAAGACAACTATGGGACTGCCTGGGATGTATGTTTATTTCAACACCGTTTCAATTTAAATTCCTCACATTAGAATCAAAGGTGACCTTTTCCTGTTGTGAAGTCAAGGAATGGAATAGCAAATCAAAGAATTCCCATCCCTGTTATCAGGGAAACATGCTTTCTCATTTTGAGGGAACAGAAGGAAGGACTGAGGTTACCATAGTGATCAATGAGGAAAAGACATGGTTACCTGGATACAGAACTGCTTCCTTCCACTGAAACAGCCTTTCTTTTATTTGTTTATTGATGAGAGATCAAAGCTAGCTCTTCACTCACAGAAAAGTCTAAAGGTTAGACTTGGAACAGCTGCTCTGCCTCAGATTTGTGTGCAAGAGAGCAGAAATTTCCAGAACTTTCCACAGGATGTCAGCTGCCTTTTTTTCTTCATCTGAAAAATAATAGTCCTAGTTATTGTCAAAGCATAAAAAGAGCAGGTTGTTAAATTGGATTAATTGTCACATCCTTTTCTATCTGAAGTGTGTGTGTGTGTGTGTGTGTGCACGCGCGTGCGCGCAATGAACCATTAAGAACATCTCATTCAACCTTTCATTGCATTTGTGGAGACATGTCTTTCCTCACAAGCTATAATTGTATTCTACAGACATCATTTACAGCGCTCACACTGCCAGATGAGACTCTTTATAGGAACATTACTTGAGATCAAAATCTTCCTCCATCCCACACACACCTGGTAGGGGCTGCATTGTAATAAAGGAGCCACTGAGGCTGGAAGATGGAAATAATGTTGCAGAAAACCTAACTTGGGCCCAAAGAAATAATTAGGACTTTCTATTTCTGTATGTTCTTATTGGTGTGTGTTTGTCTATCACCATAGTGTCTGGGTGTTCTTTTGGGCCTCAGACCTTTGACTTGCACTCCTGTATGATCTTTAAGGCATTGAACTGAGATGGAGAAAATTTAGCTTCAATATATAGCTTTGCCACAGACTTCCCCTTTTATTTTAGACACGTTATTTAATGTCTCTCTCCCCCTCAGTTCTGCACCTTTGAAAGTGAGGAGAAAATTTCCTTCCACTCTTTCTTTATCTTGTCTATTTAGAATCTAAACTACTGGGCATACTACTGTCTACTACTCTTTGTAGGTACAACAAATAGGGGCCCCAATCTTGTTTGGGACTACTTGTTACTCCTGTGATACAAATGGTGAGACATAAGAGAACCAATGTAGTTGTAGTACTCTGAATACCCAAATAGTAGCCCCAACATGCTGAGAAGAGCAAATAACTGTGTGAATAGCTGTTTGGTTAGTTTGTTGGCAGTTCCAAAAAATGAGGAGGGCTGGGGGGCTCAGTTCAATCCAAAAGGTCTTTTTAAAAAAAATTAGTAGATTTAAAATAGGAAGCTTTTATTGTCAAATGAAAAGTTTGGGTTTTAGGGCATTTTCTGAATAAAAGAAAATGAAGGGTCAGATTCACAAAATTGAGGAAAAGGTGCACCCTTTATGCCCAGTGGTTAGGGTACTCAGCTGGAATATAGGAACCTAGGTTTAAAACCTCCCCTCTGGAGCAGGGACTTGAACCCAGGGTTCAAACATCTTTTCTAGATGAGTGCTAGCTATAGCATATTCTCAGGTGACTCTCTCTTTCCTATTGAAGCTGTTCCACTTTCTATAAAAGACTTGAATTGTCATTGGATTAGAGATAATGAGTGAAAATGACTCTAAAGCCTGATGATTAGGGCCTTCGTCTGGCAGAAGGCACACCTGGGTGCCAATCTCTGCTCCAATGAATATTTAATTATTAATACAAAGTGGAACAGTCAACAGGCGGTACTGAGACCTTGACTGCCTTAGTCCCCTGAAAAGCATGCTACCTTGGATTAAAGATGCTGAAAAGGGGAAACAAAGCATTTGAAATGTAAAGTATTACAGCTTTCATTCTAACCACATCTCTTACACCCATTCAGCTGCAAGGAGTTTTTTTGAAGGAACAAAATCCCTGTCTAGCAGTCTTCAATGGTATTTAAGAGGGAAATAACTGCCCTTTGGAGGGGAAAGAAGTTAGTTGAGATAGCCTGGAGTTGCTCTAGTTACTGCTGTTGAAAGTCCAATTCCATTTCCTAAAAGACCAAATAACACAGACACCGAGACAAAAGGGAAGAGAAATGAACAGCAAAGATAGAAAATGTAGCTTCTGGTTCTGCAGCTGACTCTTGCTTGAATACTTACTGCTGAGCAAATGCAGGCACAGAGCACAGTCTCAGTAGCTTCTCCAAAGCCTGGCCACCTTTGTAGCAACACTGGGCTGTTTAAGACATTGCTTTTCGCTGCCCTTGCTGGTTGCAGGCTCACAGCAGTGTTGCAAAATATTCAGTTTTCGTTGACTAAGCCAGGTTCTTCTTAAACTGAAGAAAAGAGGGCAATATGAAAGAAAAATAAGGTGGGGAAGCAAAAGAACACACGAGAGAAGTGTTAACAGTGATACACAGAGTCTGACGTTGCAGGTACTGTTTGGGATTCAGCCATAGCCGGTGATGTCAGCTAAGTTCCTTATTCTGTCCCAGTGTGGTGAGGACTTGCTCTTAGGATCAGGATGAGGCAGTCCCAGCTGTGTTATGGAGGATTCCAGGAGATGGTGTGGGTGGGAGCCATGATGGTAAAGCTTATGCCTCCCAGTCACCCTATTAGTTCTCTCCCTTAAGTCTCTTTAGAAGAGAATGATGGTTGACATAAAGCCCATCCTCTTCATTATTTTTATACCACTTAGGCCTTAATTCCTGATACATACATTTTGGTCCACTAACTTGCAGTCCCAGACTCCCCCGATATGATTTTAAAGAAGCCCTTGAGTTATGTCAGTAGGCTGTCTTTGCTTGGACTAACCTACCTTTCTGTCTCTCCCCCCCCCCCTTTTTAACCTTTTTCCTCTCTATTTCTTATATGTGATTGGAACACTCCATACATCATCTACTTTCCCATAGTTAGACTCATAACTGGGGTATATTTCTCAGAGCCCAATCAATATAAGTACCCTGACACTATGCTAGTGGACCTAATGGGGTAACACTACCCCCTCTACATTTTGTGAACAGTACCTAAATCCCCTTGAGAAACTAGCCTGCAGAAACAAAACTCTTCAATATTGTTTTGTTTTTGTGTCCACAGTGACAATTTGCTGTACTTGGAACATTTGCAAAATGTTTTAGTGAACTTGAATCTACATTATTGGTGGGGGAAATGTCGCTCAACAATAAATGACAATGACATTGTGTTATTGATGACATACTAGTCAAAATAAAAAAAAGAAAATTAAATGGCACCAGGCTTTAATAGGTTAAATCTACAGGCTGAGTAAGATAAGGAAGGAGTGAGAATCGGACCTGTTTTTCCAAAAGCTGCCAAGATATGCTACAAATTTTTACACCTCTTAACATACCTTTCTGCACCTTCTCTGAACGGGTGCAAGATGACTGGTAAGGCAATGACAGAGGACCCAAGGCTGCAGAATAATAAATTCACTGAATAGTCAGCTAATTTATGGTTGAAACATCATACCATATGATGATCCGATTGACAAAGTTTGCGGCCTTCTGCAGAAACTCTGGGTTGCTTTAAACAGATTCTGCTTTTCCCAAGAACATCTTGCCCCAACCAAAAACCAGAATTGCAATTACTGAACTCTGAGCAACATTAAAAGTACTAAAATTAGACATTTGTTTATTTCTAGCCATTAAAGGCATTTCTTCCATAGCAGAAATAACCAAAAAATAATTGATGGACAAAATCAAGATGTATCCAAGATCTGGGTTTGCCTTCAAGGGAATTACAAGCTAAACTATGTAAAATACAGTGCTTGAGAGCCTATGTGATTGGCAGTTTGTTCAGAAGTGGCATGCTTCGGAGCTGAGGTCTGTCTACAACATTTGTAGTATAAAACCACCTGGCATTTTGAAAGTACCTTTCACATGAGGATCTGAAACCGCTTTAAAAACACTAAAATATTTAAGTCTAACACCAAAGGGAGTTAGAAAATACTATGACCATTATACAGATGAAGAGTTCGTATGGGTTGCCTGAGATCACATAAGAAGTTGATGGCAGAACAGTCTGGATTTTCTGACTTCCACTTTGACCATTCATATCACAGCCCTGAATCTAGCACTCTTCTTTCTTCTACCCCTCCAAAGCTGCACTGAGCATCACCCTTGTTAAATTCACAGTATACATATGGAGATTAAGAATGCCCTCCGTAGAAGGTTGTGCAATGCCTCCAATTTATTTCTTAAAGTCTAGAACTTTAACAATACAAGAATCAAAAACAAAGACAGACAACGCAGCCTGCCCTGTAAAACAGAGAGGCACAACTCACCCTACCTTATTATAAACTGACTTGTCTGCAGACCAACGCCATCAGGTCCAGTGAAGACTGTACTTACTTACAGAGCCCTCTAGCCTGAAAGCAGTTCCAGAATTTAAAATGACAGCTTGTAATGTTTGCAGATTTCAGTATACCACACTCCTTCTGCAGCAACTCTAGCTAGTGAACCACCTGCATCTTGCCAGACTAAATTCAGTTTGACAAATCACAGGTGCTTCATTAGTCAGTGTTATTTGCAGACACTGAACCATTTGTAATTTGTTAGATGGAAAGCCAGAGCTACAGAGAGTTAGTGGAGTATTGGGGAATAATAGCTTGGAAGAGCAGAGAGGGGACCCTCAGCTGGCAGTGTGCCAGGATCTCTCTCTGGGGGAGAAGGAAAAAAAGCGACTGGCTTTGCTCTTGAGAGTTGTTCTGACCCTTCCCCAGCCTCCTTTGTAACCAGACAAGCTACCTCTGAAGGTATACTCTATGGGATAGGTACCCAGAATGTATTTCAACCAAACCAATTCAGAAAACCCTAGTGGAGAAGTAGTGCTGAATTGCAGTACTGTTCAGTATGGCTTGTGTGGACGCACTTGTATTGTACATATTTCACCTAGCCATAAATACAAATATTTTTTTTTTTAAAGCTAAGAGCTACCTTTCCCATCC
This sequence comes from Pelusios castaneus, assembly GCA_007922175.1. Taxonomy (NCBI): domain Eukaryota; kingdom Metazoa; phylum Chordata; order Testudines; family Pelomedusidae; genus Pelusios; species Pelusios castaneus. The sequence continues at coordinate 10,713,766 of ML685821.1, forward strand.
TACCTACTCAGAGTATGCACCAGGTATTTCAACTTCTGAACCTCTCCAAAACTAGTGCTGTTCTGCTAAGGGAGATGGGCAATTTATTGTTCCAGCTGTTGCAGTGAGTTTTGGTCATACGTGGATTCTTGCAGGAAGGTATTTGCCAGTGGCATAGCAATGGGGGGGTCAGTGGGGAGCCAAGCCTCCAGGTGCTGGGGAGGGCTGCAAGGTGTGGGGTGGCATGGGCATCCAGGAGAGCACAAATGTGGGCTTGGCCCCCGGGCGCCAGCAGGCACCGGACATCCTCACTACACCATTGGTACTTGTTCATTTTGGGTCAAAACTTTAGTCTATTAAATTTCTATTGACTCCAGTGAGAGTCTTGCCTGATTAAGGACAGCTAAAAAACAGGATAATTTTCCTTTAGTTTTTAAGGTGATGTGTTCATCCTGTCTCTGGCACCAACTCAGCAAGGCTCTTAAGCATGTGCTTAACTTGAACACTGACTTCATTTCAACTTGACTCATCTAAATGGGAATGGACATAATCATTGGCTTAAGTGCTTTTCTGATCTGGACCCTCTTCACCTAATAATTGCTCTGCAGCACCTGGCCTCGTTCAGAATCTTGCTTTTGACAACTGTTACTATCTGAGTTTTCTGAGAGAGAGGTGAAAGAAATCCATAATGCCCCTATCTAACTGCAATGATGAGGAAAATTAATTATTGATCAGCTTGAGTTCTGGTGTACTATTTGATCACCAATTCCCAGTCTTTCTGTAGTTTGCAAATGTTAATTTATCCTAAAATTATCTGGCCATTGCAGTACATGTTTAGATGGTCTCCTGGTGGCAAATAATTTCTCAGGATGACTCTGTGCTGTGTATAAATATGTTTCAAAATATTCTTTTGACAATTCTGTTTCCACTCATAAAAATAAAGCAAAAAATGTTTGGCTTCTTTTTTAAAATACCCAATATGAATTTAAATTATAAATGCCTAATGTTAATTTAAGTTATGGATGTTAAAAGGAAATTACTCTAAGTATTTGCCATAATGTGCCCAGACATTTTCTTTGCTTTGTTAGCCTAACATCACTACAAAGAAAGAGCTGTCTTTCCTCTAAATTCTTTTGCTTCCCAACTTACCAAAGATAACTTTTAATCAGAATGCATGTACTATTTGTTGCTCTTAATATATTTCTGCAGAGTTTTTCAGCGCCAGTGCAACTTAGTGATAAGCTTGCTATTTATTTTTAATTCATTCAATCCACTGAGTCATAGACAGGATTTTGATTTTCAATTAGGCAAATTAACAGGAATAAGAAAAACCTAATTTCTCAGAAAAATAAGTAACCCAGAGAACTTTGTCAATTTGTACAAAAGCCATATCATTATTAGCATTCAATGTGTAATTCTCCAGTTACAGTGTTTTCAAAGCATACTGTCAAGTTTCATGAAGGTGTACAAACACATCTCATTACTGACATTCAGATTCCTTGGAGTTAGCACACTCCAAACTGCATGTACTAGTAGGTAGCTGGCATTATTTGTTAATCAATTCACTCAGCACAATGCCAGGTTTTGAATTTAATCCTTAGCTACCTGCTGTCTCCAGGAGATAAAACATTGGAACAGCACTGAGGGTGAGAAAGTGGGTGGGATGGAGAAAAGGGTATTTTAATTAATACCTTGGAGCACAAAAAAAAAAGTTCTCTCTCTGCCTGGTAGAGAGAATAAGAAGGCAAAGATATATTTCCCTTTTCCACTTTATTTGTAGTACAGTAGCATCTAGAAATTCCAAGCAAGGGTCAGGGTCCCAATATGCTAAGCACTGTACAGACAATTCGTCCTTTCCTAAGAGATCTTATAATCTAGATGACCTTGTCTTGTTGGCAAACTAGGATTTGGAAATCTGTCTGTGACACATCCTCAATCTCCTTGTGCTACAGCATTATGATCTTGCCATGAAGTTTTGCTGAGGACAGTTGCCTATTATTTTCCCTGAGTGTTATTTCCTCCTTGAGGGCTGACCTTTTACTGGAACATTTAACATGCAGTAAGGATAGATATATTGTCCTTCTTATTCTAATTAAATTGTTGCTGACAATTACAGAATAATGCATGCAAAATTTAAGCATTGAACCTCAGATCTGCTTCAGCCAAACGTTTAACTTGAAGTTCAGAGAATCTGCAAACACCAGTCCATGCTCATAAACTTGTGAGCATGAGCTCAGGCGGACAAAGCTACTAAATTGATTACATATATTTCTTCCAAGGGCCTGATGGACTCCTTCCACATTCCTCCCAGACTGCTCAAATTATTGTCATATGTTGGAGTGCTATTCTGTTCTTGCCCCTTCCACTTCAGATCAGATAACTCCAAGTTCTTCGTGGGTGCTGGGGAACTACTTCCCCAAACAAATAGTTTGGGGTAATATAAAACTCAGAGGGGAAAGCAGAGGAAGGGAGGGCATCTACAGCACAACTGGATCAAGGAATACTTATGCCTCTGCAGATCACAGCAGAACAGTGAAGCACCATAATCTGCAGGGCACTAATCAGGGGAGCACAGAGGACCCCCTGGAAACTATATACTAAAGAAATCCTCTATAATCTTTATCCTGTTGCTGCTACTTTTCTTATGATTTTGACCTGAATCTTTTGCTCGGCTCTCTTGTAAAGAGGTTTTGTGAAAAATAAGGCAAAATTGCTTCAAGCTATGTCTGAACTGAACTCAGACTGTGTGATCGCAGCACATGTAGCCATATTCTGAGCTATCTTTAATCTAGCTAGTTCCGGTACCGGGAGATGCAGTAGCACACAATTCAGTGCAAGTTCTACAAGCTTGCCTGGGACGTTAGGTAATTAAATAGGCAGCTGGCCAGCACTGGAGTCTGTGCTGTCATGGGTCCCCTTCTATCATTTCACAAGATAGTGTGATGAAAGACAGCATGGATGTCTGTCTCTACCTGTGTTGCAGTCTCACCTGCCGAGCGCAGTGTAGCCACATCCTTGCACTATAAAAACCCAGTTCAGAAGGGATGACCATTGTGGGCCAGGTCCAGTAAGGTACTTAATCACAACTTCAATGTTGTGTTTGTCAGGAATCGTGTTCCTCTGAATGGCAATACCCAAATGCTTAAAGTAAAGCAAGTGCTTAGCTGGACTGAAGCCAGTGTACTGGGCACCTTGCTGGGCTGGGCTCTGATTCTGAATAATTAGTACTTTTCAGGAACAGCACTCTTAAGAGTTGTTCAGACCAGCGAGATTTCAGCCAGGAGTAACAGGTCAACTATTCTTCGTAAGATTTTTGCCATCTTGAATAATATCAGCTGGTTGCTTTTCACAGAAGTTCATCTGCATCTGAACAGCGAATGCAAACCAAGCCCCTTCCAGTTTAGGATGCTATCTAAATGCAAACCTGAAATCACTGGTGTAGATTCATATCTGGGGATTTTTAAGCTGCCCTCCCTTTCGTTTCAAATGGGTTTGGATTTCAGACTCAGGTTTGTGTCAATATACGGTTGCTATCACCTCATGAAAGTTTAAACAAATGGCATGCGGTGGCTAGTGTGTTCCATAAGTGTTCACCTGTATGTCATATTACCATCCTCATGGTGGTTCTCCTTCAGCTAAGGTGGTAGGGGCCTCTTCTTTTAGAACAGTACTTTACTTTTATGCTTGAACACAGTGAAGTTCTGAAGGGCTGCAGGAGGTAGTATAGTGACAATAATATAAGAGCATTTTTAAAAAAATAAAGATGAACTACACAGAAAACAAAAGCTGTCCAAGTTGTATAGCTACGCATATCGTAGTGCTATGTTCATCAGCTTCAAAGAGCCCCACTGAAGTGGTACATGATACAGATTGTGGCAGAAGTAGAGATCAGTGGAGTCCCTTGTAAAACAAGGTGACTCCAGTCTGTACCAGCCTTTCAGAGGGACTGGTTTTTAGAAATAGGGCAAGACTGACAATGATTATCAAAGTTTCTGAGAGTCCACAGCTGTATAAGAAGTGTAGGGGATACAGTCCCATGATTCGAGCCTGATCTCAGGGTGAGCAGCAAATAATATAATTTCTTAACAAAATGTGGCTTGGGACATAGACAATCTCATTTTAAGATCTGACATGCAGAGATGGCCAATTCAGGCTTGCCTAGGTGTGACCCAGGGATCTCTTGATACCAGCTGGCAGAGGACACAGAGGGATATAAGGGTTTAAAGGGATCCCCGGGGTCAGGGATATGCATGCTAGTTCACAAAAGGGTAGAATGTAAGGTCTCTTCTGAAAACCAGAAACACCACCCCATTCGTCATAATTATTGTGTGCATGTTCGATAATGTTAAGGAGTTAGACATCTATACTAGAAATTATGTTCTTAAGGTCTTTAAATAAAAGGCAGGCTAGTAAGAGGTGTTATGCCTCGGTCAGGTTTTGTTCAGGCAGGGGCTAACAGACACACATCTCTGTCTGGTCATGTGAGTACTTTGCATTGTATGTGTCATTGAGGAGGCCTATTTGTATTGCTGAGCCTGATTCTAATCCAGAGACTGTAAAATCACAAGAGAAGAAAACAAAAACAGCAGGAGTTGTGTCCTGTTTACAATTAAAGACAATGGATTGGGAGGGTGCTAATTGGTGGTATTATGATACAGGCTATAGCCTCCAAAGAAACACAGTACCAGCATTTTCTGTTCAATGAAAGGAGGGTTATAGCCAACATGGCTAAAAAACACTCCAAAGAGCTAAATTTCCTTACACAGAGAGAGCATTTTATTAGCTACATTTAGTCTCTAGAAAGCACTTTAGGATTTTATTTTACACATGCCCATTTGTTTTGAATGCTACTTCTCAAATCTCAGTTTAAATGAACATGCTTGATTTCAACAGAAACCTTCCTAAGAGCTGTGTGTTAAGCAGAGCTGTGATCTAAGGTGTAACCCAGTCACCAGGGCTATATCTACACTTATAAATGCTAGTTCGAATGAGTTCATTCAAACTAACTAATTCAAACCAACTTTAGTTAGTTTGAATTAACGAATTCAAACTAGCATGGCCCCCACTGGAATTTGAATTCAAACTAGCACGTCCATGCAGGGCAGTTGCTAGTTTGAATTAGGAGGAGTGCCCCATGGGAAGTGTGGCAACATGGCACCCGAGGGCCCATTTTCCCAGCCAATCCCAATAAAAGGAGAAGTGAGATCAGCAGCCCCCATTGTGCCTGGCATCATGCAGCACAAGGCGGTCATGGACCACGCTCTGCTCATGCAGCTCATCAGGATGGTGCTGGACACTTGCTATGCAGTGCCCAGCGCTCTCTGCTTGGATTGCTGTGTTCCTAGACCCTGACAGTGTGAAGGCAGACACCAGCACCACCACCATGCTGGCCCTGCGAGCCGCCGTGCTGATGGAGCATCTACGAGGTGCTGGAGCATCCCCCATTGGGCACTGAGGTGGGCAGAGACCTCCTGCTGCCAGGGTGCCCGGCGTGCCTCTGACTCCCCAGCAAGGCAGACGAGGTCCCCCAGGTGGTCTTTGCGGGAGTGTGGCATTCTCCTCCGCCCGGTGGCAGCTGGCGGGGTGGCCGGTGGTAAGGGTGCCGGAGCTACTGGAGAAAAGCAGAGAAGAGAGTTCCTCCCATTAGCTAGCTCGCAAGCATCGTGTGCAGCCTGACAGCAGCTGCTGTGACCTGACCGTCCCCCTGCTTCCCAATCCCTGTCCTTTGGGATGGGGAGAGGCCGCCGTGCCGCGCCACCCAAGGTGGCGAGCTGTAGGCAGCTGACCGGGGGGTGTCTCCTGAGGCCACGTGCCAGCAGGGCCGGGCGCATGCTGTCTGGCCTTGCCACTTCTGACTATGGTCCCCCTCCCCCATCTCCTGACATGCCCCTGCCCTGCCCGGCTCTGGGTCCCCCTGCCACATGGCCCCCAGCCCATCCGCCCCAGGGGAGGCCCTACGTGCCACAGCCCATGTCCCCCGCACGATGCCTATCCTACAGGCATGCCCAGCCCTGCCTGCAGGGAGAGAGGGAGCACTCACCAGCAGGTGCCACAGGTGCCTGGCGCACTGTCCCCTTGCCCAGGTCATCTTCTTCCTCTTCCCCCCTGGTCCAGGGCCGGGATCAGCTCCAGGCAGGCTCCAGGGTCCGAGGCTGGTGGGGTGCCCTCAAGTTGGCTGGGGTCACCCAGCTCCAGCACGATGGCCTCCTCCACCGAGCCCCCCTCCTACTCGTCACCCAGGGAGGGGGGCTCAGTGGAATCGAGGGTCCAGGCTGGCAGGCCAGTCCCCCCCCGCCCCCAAGAACACGTGGAGCTCCTGGTAATAGAGGCAGCTGGTGGTGGAAGCTGCCCCCCGGGTGCAGCCTCTCCTCCCGGGCCTTGGTGTACCTCTGGCGGAGGTCCTTGCTTTTCACTGGCTCTGTGTCACAGGTGTGCCCCCTCTCCACCGGGGCCCGGGAGATGTCGGCGTACACCACGCGATTCTGGTGGGTGCCCTGGAAGTGGGCCAGCATTGCCTCCTGTCCCCAGATGTTGAGGAGGGTGAGGACCTCCTCGTGGCTCCAGGAGGGTGCCCTGCGGAGGACCTGGCTGCTAGTGCTGCTGCCTTCTGCCATCCCTGTGGCAAGATGGCTGCTCTGGCCAGCTCCGGGAAGCAGTGGGCGCAGGGCTTGGACCTTCTTGTGGTAGCCCAGGGCAGGCTCTTCCAGGAGCCAGGAACCCTGGGAGGAAGGTCATTCTGTCAATTAGTTCAAACTAAGCAGTTAGTTCGAACTAATATGGCCACATTGACTTAGTTCAAACTAACTAGTTTGAATTAAGCATTAGTTCAAACTAAGTAATCGAATTAACTAGTTCGAATTAAGGAAGTCCTTAATTCGAACTAATGAAAGCCTAGTGTGGACCAGGCTTAAGTTAGTTTGAATTAAGGAAGTCTAATTCGAACTAACTTGCAAGTGTAGACATAGCCCAGGAATGTACTTTTTCTTTTGAGACAAGCAGCTTCTGGGAACACTGTGAGTGTCCCAAGGTGGGATTGACGGTTCGAGTGTACCTATTGCTGATCTGCAGAGGGACAATAGAGTCCATGCTGGCTGAGAGGGGAGGGCTTGAGTTTTCAGTGGTCAGAGTTGGGAAGATGACCCTCAACAGGCATAGGCAAAGTAGTGTGACCACCTTTTCAAAAGGCAAAAGCAGGACACATGCAGAAGCGTTGCCTGCCCCCCTTACGCCCCAATAATCCAGGCCAGCACCAGAGTCAGGCCATGGTAAGAGCCACCCAGGGAAGTCTGGCCACTGTGGGGAGCCCCAGACCCTCCACGTATGCTGGGCAGGAGGCTGCGGTGCCTGAGAATAGCCCCTGACCTGTGTCCCCATACCTTGAGATGCACCACGCTGGGCAGGGGGAGGGTCTGGGATTCCCCACAGTGGCTCAGGCTCCCTGAGGGCTTTTACTACTGCTCAGCTCTGGCTTTTAGTCTAGCCAGCGACAGGGCCTTGGGATGGGAGAAGAGGAGCGGGACCTCGTGATGAGGTGGACTAAGACTATCCTCAGCCCCCAACCCACTCCACTGCAGAGTCTGGCCCTGAGTATCGGGCAAATGTGGAGCAGCACCACAATAAACCCAGGACAAATGCTGTTCTGGAGTCATTCAGCCTGGACTAGCACCTGAACTCCGCATTTCAGGACTGTCCCATCCTATTTGGAACAGGTAGTCAGTCACTCTAGTACATGATGCCTCTCAATTCTGGGTACCACTGGAAGGGTCACACCTGGACACTCTTTAATAAAGGCCATCCTAACCTTCAAGTATCCATGCAAACATCTTCGTGGCGTTCATGTTTTCCCCATATCTTATTATGGGCAAAAGCTTCATACTACACCCATCCTAGCTTATAATAGCTACCCTGGATGAGGTGGTAATATTTGAGGTAGAGTGTTTAAATAACACACACAGTGGAGTATACATACATATATTTTCAAAGGAGAAATGATTAACAGCTAAGTAAATGACACAAAGTCTAAAGGTACAATCTAGTTTAATTTTAGAATAGAAGCTAGAAAAGGATTCCCAATGTGCATGAAACAGTATATTACACAAATTCTCCTCACTGATTGAATATATCTGAATAATTTGGATCATCTTGAACGCCTACTATCCTGCATATTTCACTCCATCATCCACAGTGTTCAGATTATTGTGCTTCTGTAATTCTCCATTAAACTGAAATGAAGCTTATGTACATCTGATTAAAGTCAGTCTACTCATCATTTGAGGTAATTGAAGGGTTCATGTGTGTACTCTGCAATTTCTTCACAGCCATAAGTAAGGGGTGTCTGCTTAAGAGAATGAATTGTGAGGAAAATTTTGAAATAAAGAGGTAAAGTAGAAGGATTTAAAAAATGCTGGATTCAGTACAGAGACTTGTGATCACAGTAATTTTATGATCTTTTCCTCCCCCATTTAAGTTTGATTATCTCTGAGACTTAATACTGCCTGACAATTTGAACAGAGGTTGAGCCCCTGATTTCAGTAGGAGCAGGAACTGCCTCATTGCAAGCAACTATTTGCGTGAATTTAACTTGTTAGAATAAGTATTTGCTCCATACTGGAAAGCATGCAAGTTTGATGTTGCCATTTTGCTTTCAGTGAGAAAGTAAACATACTGTAAGAGTTATCTTTGACCTTGCTTTCTCTAACATAAATACTTATGTTTTTTGGTTTTTTTTTAAAATAGAAATCTACCAAAAACAAGACCCACTAATGCACACCCATCTCCCTTTGGAGAAATGATGAAAGAACAAACAACATATAATGGATGTTAGTCACATTGTTTAATGCACTAATGGCAGGTGATAAGCATGATACTATTGATACTATTTTAATTTATATAAATACTATCTCTTTTTGATTGGGGAGACAAGGAATTGAAATGCATCTATTATACATTCTCTGTGAGAAGTTCTTGGGGATGGAGGAATCTAGAAAGCTAAAATAGAGATCCAAAGGTATTCTAATGAGACCCAAAGCGAGAAGTTGTCATTCATTATAAACCCAAATTTCTGGCCAAGTTTACTAAAAGGTTTTCCTAAGTTAATGACATTTCTAGTGAGTCCAGTCAACTCTTGAGCCAGCACGTGCCAAAATGTATTAGTTTCAGTAGAAGTCATGAGAAATTACTTGGAATAATCCTAAACTTATCAAAATATGGCAGTTTAAAAAAAAATTATTTTTTGCACAACCCCTGCCTAAATGACATACCTGTATTTTGCAAAGCTCTGCTTTTTAGACCAAACTGTTTCCTCCGTTTCACCTTTGTGATCCAATTGAAACCAAATGCAGTTTCAATTGTGTAATAGAGGGTAGAAATTGCCTGGCTGGCCCTAATGCTCAGCTGATGCAAATTGATTTTACTGGAGCTATGACAGGTTATATCTGATGAGGATCTGACTTTTTATAGTCAAATTGATCATAAGACTCCAAGATTTTCCATAATGCGTATGATGCACTATAAATGTAACAACATGATATCAGATACTAAGAGAAAAACAGCATACAATAAAAGCAGACTTGAAAGGATTTGATTTTGGTAAATGTTGACTTTACTGTAGATACAAACCCATGAAAAAATATTTCCATTGATGATGATCAAAATTTATAAATAGGCAAAGAAAAAATGCTTGAGAATTTAATTCAAGGATATTTATTCTATATATTTGATGTAAATTGCCACTTTTCCTCCTCCTGATTCTGAACTGTGAAAATTTAAATTGATAAACATCTAAAAAATGCTTAAAATAAACAGATACTATTTGTCAAAGTGATTAAAAAGTAAAAATCAAATTCCGACAAGCCTAAGTATGCACAAATTGAACCCATTTTATAACACCATTCTTAAGTAAAGTTTTTCTGCTTTGTTAAGAAGGTGTATTAAGGGGGCATAGCCAGGACACCCTCACGGAAGCAGAAGGACAAGACAGGAAGTATAAAAGACGAGCCCTCTAGCTCAGCTGGGTGGGAACTGCCAAAGGAAAAGGACATCTTTCCCTCAACACTGGTGTTCAAACCTGGCCGCTGCAGTGCCAGGGATTCAGAGGAACTGCTGGAGCGGTCCTCTACCTACCACCTAGGCCACTGAGGAGCTGTTGGGGCTTCCCCTTACTGTTTACACTGGGGAGCCAGACAACAGCCCTGAGGCCCAGTTAGCAGGGAAGGGAGTTAGGAATTAGCCCAAGGGGATCAGACCATACTGTGGTTGTGCTGTGACCAGATATCACATCAGCGTGTTTCAGCTGGAGCCCTCCTGACCCAGTGGTGGAACACTCCACAGCCCTGGGTTGTGACCCTGGATGGAATAGGGTTGGGCCAGGTCCCTTTACCCCCCACCCATGCTGCCAGCCTCACTCTTTGGGTGGCTGCCATCTCATCATAACCCAGTGATGTGTTGATACTCACCCCCTGCTTATGAGTTCCTAGACTGTTAGTGCTCACCCCCTGCATGGGATCTCCTACACTGCTTACTTGCCCCACCCAGCCTGGGGCCATGGACTGCTTCTTTGCTTTGTCCCAACAGAGGGGCCAGAGACTACTTGCCCACTCCACCCCTGACTCAGGAGCTGGAATCCTTCATGGCCCTGCCCCCGCCTGAAGGGCTGGAGCCCCTTGAATGTTAATTCCCTCCTTTGGGCCTTCAAACTCAATATAGCAAGGGGCATGGCCTCCCTCCCAGATGGAGAGGGAGGGATGGCCAACACCTTATGAAAGAGATGCTAGTTTAGGGATTATACTAGATAACGGAAGCTTAGTGAGTTTCAAAGTTTGATGGCTGTTGTCAAAGAGTCCTAAATTTTCAATTCACTGAGCCCTGAAAATTATTACTATCCATAGTACATGAAACACTTTTAATGAGACATTAAATTGCTTTACAAGTTTTCATCCTTGGGGCTATTTAAAAAAACTCCAATATGGCTAATTATCCATTTTGTATTAGAGATTGGCAGTTAAGATATTACTAGGAACACTTGTCCACCTTTTTAATATATCTGTATACTTCGTAGGGTAATGTTCTTGGAAGTATGAAACATTTTTACACCTCTATGAGTTGGTAGTGGCACAGCTCACAAATATTTAAATAGAGTTTTGAATAGTTATTCAATGGAATTCCAGCCAAATTTCAGATAACTTTTGCTTTGGACAAGCAATTTTCCAGTTTCTGTTAAGGCCCAATAATTGAGTCATTTTTAGCAAGGCTGTACATAGCTACTTCTTTTTTTTTCTTAAATCAGTCCCTCTAAACCCCCTAAACAATTTGTTGCTTTCCTCAGAACTCCTCCTAATTTGTCTCAGATCATCCAGTAGAGCTTCTATTGGAGTGTATATAATATAAATACTGACATAAGCATCCTAGTTTATTGCAAATTGAACACAGTATATTTCAGAAATAACTCAGGATGTTTAGTGAATACTGAGTGGAAGACACGATCTCAAAACAGACTGCATCCCCACAGAATACAGGGCTTGGCAACCTCTGCTGACCCTCTCACCCGCCCCTCCTCCCCAACCTTCAGCCAGTGCCGAGGGCCCCCTTCACAGAAAAAGAGCAGCTACCACCTGAAAATTCAGCAGTGGCCACAGCTCAGTGGGGGGGGAAGTAATCCTCAGGCACACAACACAAAGAAGCAACTAAGAGCAGCTCCTCCCCCGGCACACCACCAAAAGGAACCACCTGGAATAGCTTTCAGGCACTGCATGCCACTCCAAATGGGCATGCCTGCTAAGGGTTGCCTACCACAGATGTTGGTGATATGATGTCAGAAATTATCACCTTCCCTGAGAGCTGGCATCAAGATAAATTCTTATGAACAGAACTAGGTACAGAAATGAGGTAGCAAACGTTCTAATACTCAGTGTAGCTGCAGCCTGTAATTGCCCAGTCCTGGACTTCTTTGTTTCTGCCCTAGCAGGAAGTGTTTATGCAAATTTTGGTTTCCTGTGATAGATTGTACAGGGAGTATAGGAGCTCTGCACTTCTCAGAGGACTGATTTTATAGCACATCTGCCTTTTATTAGCTCCATTTCTAAATTTCGGGAATGAATTAAACACTATTAAATTAAACTAACTAATTATAATAAATACAGCTGACTGAACAACCTTTAGGTTATATTAACATGCCTTGATTGGTCTCTTGGATGCTTCAGCAGTCTTTTCAGTCTCTGTATTGCAAATCCTCCTTAGGCAAGTCCTTGTCTGTAACAGGCTGTTCAGTCTTGGTCAATAACAGGGTCAGTTTGTGAATGGTTTTCCACTTGTATGTCTGGTCTCACTTCACATATCTTGACCAAGTTGTCAATCACCATGAGCAGATGTTACAAGTTGCTTTTGTAAGATTTTATCTTTGCCTGCAACCAGTAAATATCAGCAAGGACAAGGTGACTCTTCTTTGAGAGTTATAACCTTGACTGGCTGGTGCACATCTTGCCAAATTCTTACTGAGTCTTTGTTTTTTACTGTGGAAAGGACTTGCTTCTTTATTTTAATATTTGCCTGACTACTTTCCCAGTCTTTTCCTCATTATTAGACTCCTGAATAATCTCTGGGCTTTGTCCCACATTTGGTGATCGAGTATCAATACATCTCTTGTAGAGGAGTTCATCAGATGACTTTCCTCACTGAGTAGTGCTAAACACAGATTCTCTTCCATTCATTACTTTTTAACAAGCTGTTCACTATACGTACTCTACATTCAGTTAATCCATTGGTTTGAGAATAGCTGAGATCTCTCATAATGAAAGTTGCACATTTTAGCAAAGTACAGGAGCAGTGGTCCTCTGTCAGTTATTAGTCTACTTGGAATTCCATGGCATGCAAATACAGATTTAATGTGCCTGACAACTGCAGATGCTGTGGTATCTTCAGGTATGCTTACTTCTGATTCCAGGTCAGGAACTTTCTACTCAGCAGCCAAAAGTCTGTGCCCTCCTGGACTTTCTGCATTTCCCAGAGTTCATTGTAACCAGCTGATTGTGTCCACCCCTGCTGAACATGCAATTCCATGGGACAAAGTCACAACAAAACCCCGGCTGGGATGATTTAGTGGGAGTGGTCCTGCTTTTTATCAGGGGGTGGGACTAGATGACCTCATGAGGTCCCTTCCAGCCCTAAGATTCTCTGATTCTAATAGACAAGTTGGTTTTGTGGCATCAGCTCTTCTTTCTGCTGGGAATCTCTGTACCACACCTATTCATTATTTTTTTTTTTCACTCTTCATTTGTGGCAGGAATACAGTTTCTCTATCTTTCCTCTTTGATTTGGCCATTTCCTGGTGCCATTCATTTATTTGTTTCAGTGTTGTCCTTCTCATCACCATGGGAACCACAAATTGCACCTCCTTTAAAAACACTCATGAGATCACTGAAAACTTTAATATATATAGTGAGGATATACAGGTGGGAAGTGTTGATTTTTTTTTCTTCACATATAGCTTGTATCTCTGCTTATAACCTCTCATCTTTAGCAATTTCTATCTCTAATTCAACCCACATGCCTCGAGATACAACCTGAGACACTTGTCATGTTCACATGTATATTTTCTGCTTCTGCTGATCATCAGGCTATGTATTGTCAGAAGAAGCATATGTTCTTGAGAGGGTGTCTGCCACTGCTAAGTAGCATCCAGGCTGGAGTGATCCTACTGCAGAAATCAATTTTATATTTTCAGAAATAGTCACTGCATCGTTGCTGATGCTTCTTTTGGTTCCCTTTTTGTGCACTGAAGTCAATGGACTGTAATTAGCTTTTGCTTTGAAACTACAACCATAAAGGAAGTTGTAAAATTTTGTCCATATGCCAGACCTAGTATCTCCTTTTCAATTTATGCATACATCTTCTCTGTTGCTGTCAAACCTAGATGCATATGAGACTGGCAACAAATCAGTTACATGACACTGTAATAGTACTGCTTCCAGTTCTCATTTCAGGGCATCTGTGGAGAGTCTGATATCTTTCAAGGGTTAAAGTGTAGCATGGGAGCTTGGGAGCTGATGTCAAAATGTGCTTTAAATAATTGAACTCTTTATGTTCTGGCCTCCATGCCTGTTTGGTAACCTTGTGGAGATTCATAGGCTATGTCTACACTTACTAAAATTAGTTTGAATTAGTTAGTTCGAACTAACTAATTTGAACTAATTTTAGTTAGTTCTAATTAGCTTAATTCGAACTAGCATGGCCACACTGGAATGTTAGTTCAAACTAAGCAAGCACTTAAGCACAATTAAGCCTCCTTAATTCGAACTAACTTGCCAGTGTAGACATAGCCATAGATTCCAAGTCCAAAAGAAATCATTGCAATCTTCTAGTTGATTCTAATCTGACCTCAGGTAGAATTTCCCAAAATAATTTCGAGAGCACATTTTATAGAAAAAACTTCTATCTTGATTTTAAAATTGTCATTGATAGAGAATTTATCAACTGATCCAATGGTTAATTACCTTCACTGTAAAAAATGTACGCTTTTTCTCCAGCCTGAATTTGTCTAGCTTCAACTTGCAGCCAGAGGAGCTGTGAGGAGAAAGCCAAGGATACCCACCTTGTCATGCTTTAAATCACACATTCCTGCTTCCTCCACACATTTTAGCATAATGGTGGGATTGTTACAGTTTCTACATATTTGCTGGAAGGCTGGATGTTTCCTATGCTCATGCTGGTTGCCATATCAATGTCATTGTTTCCTGTTTTACATGTCTCTGACATTGTCAATTTAATTTCTGTGAACTTTCTCTTTCTAGTTTATATAGGGTGCTGACAGTAATGAGCTCTGTGCCTTTTTCTGGGCTTTTTATTTGTGTTTCTGGGTGTTGGGCTGCTTGACATATTCATGTTGCCATTTCTAGTGTCGATCCATCTCCCTTGCTAACCTTTCATGGACTTTTTTGTTGCTAAATCCAGAACCATCCTAGTTTTTAATGAGTCTGTTAATATTCCGTATTCACAGGACTGACTTTTTCGTTTTAAGCCTGTAACAAACTCCTTTACTGTTTTCCCCTTCACTCTGTGGTCTCATCAGAACAAGTATCTCTCTTAAATAACACTTTTTCTAGGGATACAGCAACCCTCAAACATTTTATTTATTTCTGCAAAATTTTTCTTTCTCTCCTTCCTCTCCCCTGCCCCCCACCATCTGTATGGAATGCATTGTAGACAGCTAGGGCTTCTGGCAGCTCCTGATAAAAGTAGAGCAAGCTTTTATTCATCCTCCAGTTTATTTGCCCTGGGTTTCATAAACATTTTTAATTGTTGTCTGTACTGTTTCCAGGCATACTTAATATTTCCCCTGATTCTCAGTGCTGGTGGGGAGAGTTGCATCCAGCTGGCAGACTTTGTAGCAGGCATTTCAATATTTCCTCTTACTGGGTCTTCTGCAACTGCCCTAGCCTGGGTTTTTGTTTTTGTTTTTTAATTTCTGCCCCCAGCAGGAAGCGTGTCCCAGGAAAACAAAGACTGGATGAAGCATGTACAGGAAGTATGGCATGTCTTCCAAAGGACATCCTCTACAGCATAAGGGGAGACTGGCCATTTTAAAATAGGCCATTTTAACTGAGAGTGCTAGCAGTCTCCATTGAGAACAATAGTAGACAGCAGCTGTTTTGAAAGAGGGTAGTTCTTTGTGACATTCTGAGTAGTAGATCATCATTTGTCAGTCATGCTAAAGAAGAAACTTCCAGGTATGAAGTCAAACAGCAAAAGCTTACCATTAATACTAAAAACTGAAACCTTCAAATGTAGCCAGTGCATGAGATTTCACTGAGTTTTAACTACATCATAGTCTGTTTTATTCCATTCAGATTAACAAACTGTCTAACACAGGCTGCTAAATTTCTTAAAGGACACTTTCCTTAATCCTAACTCTAAATAAACTAACCAATGTACTTTTGATTTCTCAGAAAATTCATTCTATACTCACAGAACAAGTGCTGTAATTTTGGAAAAGACATGCTGCATACTTCCTACATAGCAATAAAAAAGTAGCTGTATCTTATTTAAATGCAAAATTCACATCAAGTTTAACTGTGGAACTTCCATAATAATGGGTCATTATCAGGTACTGGCATAATTTTAGTTGCTCTTCTTTTCATATTGGTGCACTTCAGAAATTAATATTGCCTTTTCTGCACCAAAGGCTGCTCCCATTGCAGTCCTTGGCAAAATTTTCATTGACTTCAGTTGGATCATGGTTTAATCTGTAAGGAAGGTCACCAGTAAATATGAATGCAATTGTGCCACTAAATGCTTTAAATTATAAAATATAAATGCAAATATTTGGTTATGAAAAGCTAATGACTTATCCCCTCCCAGAAGAAATAGACTGCATGATGCATCATTGTCTACTGGTAACACTACCCCCTATTGTGAATGTAATTAATGGTTTAGTTCTATTTCTCCAAGCCAGAGGATAATTACTAAAATAATATTAACCTTCAGTTCCCATCCTTACAGTAATCCTTTGAAATGCAGTTTTCTTTAGGTGCACTATATGTCTCTAAGGTTAGATTTTTAACCATTGCTCAAAATTAAATACTTAACACACTATATATGCATAATACAAAATATCACATACTGTATATTCATCCGTCTGAAAAAAATTGCAGTTATCTTACTTTATTATGATTGTACCAAAATACGAACCAGAATAATGAATAGTGGTGTCACCCCTACCCTGAAATCTTGGGTGCCTTACAATGTCTTGATGAGCTAAGTCCTCCCGGCCCACTCCCAAATAGCATTTCAGCATGCAAGCCACACCCTGAGTATCTGTGTGTGACTGCAACCTGCCAGCCACATGGGCTTCACTCTGGCTCTTATCAGCTTTGGTTATACTGCAGGGTGACCCCAACACACCCCCAGTCTTAGATTTTTTCCCCCAGAAATACATATTCTGTACAGCTCAGCCTGCTCCCAGACAGCATAAGTTACATTAGATCCATTATTTCTTTAAAAGAATAATATTCACATAACTTGTAACTGCAAATGGAGTTTCCCAGATACATCAATTTAAACACACTAGATGAGAGAGAACAATAAAACAAGATTATTAACTACAGTAAGCGAGATTTTTAAGTGAGTACAAGTTATAAAGATCAGAAATGCTTGTAAGAAAAGTAAAGAAAAGACATTTACTAATACCAAATTTAACAAACTATATCGGATTCAAGCAAAGTTTCTCATACTAAGCTTCCAGCAGTCTTGTTGACCAAATCCAGTAGGTCAGGACCCTTTCTCCCAGCGTCCAATGAAGGCTACCTTTGTTGCTTCAGGTGCAGTTCCTATGATGGGCAGGGAGAGAAGGAAGGGGGATATGTTGAGGTGTCTGTCCCTCCTTTTTTATAGTTTTAGTCCCCCTTTTGAAAAACATTTCCATCCGGACACCAGGAGATTAAAAATTTATATGGAAAGATGTTCCTTGCTGCTTTTTTCTCACCTGTATGAGTTTCCTTTGTTTCCCTTCCTGTTTACTGCTTAAATGCAAATTAAGCAGAGCATACATTCCTTTGTTTAGAACAGACCTGTTTGCCAAGTTTGGGCAGGGCTGTGGGGGTTTGAAACATCACATAGAGAAAGCTTACAATTTCACATACAGTGTTGCAACACACACTTTATCATGACTATACTGGGAAGCAAACTGAGTTTTTAAGTGATACTTTACAAGACATACTTTGCACAAAGTTTATTACAATAGAGTGTAGGGTTTGAACACAGGTATATTCTGTCACAATTAAACATTATATTTTATTTCATTTGTTGAACATTATGTCACAGTTGATTCCCAGTCTTCTATGGCCATGTAATAATTAATGAATTAATAAACTCAAAAAGCACTTACTTGTCAAAACTAGACAATGTCAGGTTAGTAAGTTTACCTTTTTGTGAGAATGCAGGTAGTATCATTTACTACTAACATATACTAATTCCTGCATTTTATTCAACCATGGGGCACTGTACTATATATGATTTTTCAAGCATTCACCATTTCAGAACCAAATAGTTTCAGCAATGCTAAATATATTTGTTCTCATTAAAGAATTTGTATATGGCAAGTTAGAAGTTTTAAAATTCAGGTGTGTGTGTGTGGTTTTGTTTTTATTTTTAATTACAAAAGGAAAAAATGTTCTAAATTTTTAGAGTTTAAAAAGAGAGTTGTTCGTAATGCAAGTTATCCAAAACCAGCTCTGAGGAGAAGAATTTGCCTCCCTGCCTATTCTTCCTCCTTAATCTCTGTATTTAAACAGCTCCTAATGATACCACTTAGTGACTGCCTTTTTTTTCTGATTCTGGGAAACTATATTGTGCAATTTGATTTCACTTAGGCCACAGAACGGAAGAGTCTCTTTCACAGTGGGATAAATTTCCCAAAAACAGGCTATGACATCAGTCTTGGAAGCCTTCCATATACAGACTTAGCATTGTCATCAGTGAGAATTACATCGGGAATACACATATGATGAGAGTTTATTGAGTGTATAGAATGAGGGTGGTTGCTGTTGTGATGAGGCACTAGAGTGGGACTCAGAAAATCTGGGTTTCATTTTCAGATCTGTCACAGTCCTCTATTGTGATCTTGGGCAAGTCACTTAATTTCCCTGTACCTCAATATCTCACTTGTAAAATAGCGATAAAAATACGTCTTGTCTTCTAGCCTTTGTCTTGTCTGTTTAGACTCTTACAATCCTAGCTGGGGCCTGCAAGTGCTACTTGAATACAAATAATCAATATTAATAATGAAACTAGAGGTCATACATCCAGCTGGTAGAGGAGCAAACAAGATCATATTTTCATAGTAGTTGATTTTAATGTGATACCAAAGATGTGGGAAGTGCTACATGCTCAGAGTAAAGCATATGCCATGTTTCCACAGAACAAGTGAAGGTTCGTTCATGTGGAAACAAATGTTCTTAATGACAGTAGATACACTGAAAAACTCTTAAAATTCTAATGTATAAAGTAAAGGGGCTCTGTATTCTTTGCATTACCTTAGCATTTAGAGGACCCAGCTGAGATTGGCATCCCATTGTTGCTAGACACTATACAAACACAGACCAAGAGACAGTCCCTGCTCTGAATGTTTACAGTTTTAAGTAGACAAGATAGACAAAAGGAGGAAAGCAAAACAGTGGCACACAGAAATTAAGTGCTTTGTCCAAGGTCCCGAAGCAGAACTGTGAATAGATCCCATGACTGCTGAATGCTACTCCATTGCCCTACCTGTAATGCTGCCCAGACTTACTGGTTGACCTGATGCCCATGATATGGAAGACAATCAGTCCCTTAAGAGGGCAGGTAAGTTAAGGTATTTTCTATGTATAGTGTTCAGCATTTTCTAAAATCAGGCTATCTATGCAAATGCCTAAAGAAGGATTTAGGAACCTAGCTTAACCATCTGGTTTTGAAACATTGGCTGTTATTTTTGTGTAGTACCAGCTCTTTGAATCCTGAAACTAAGCAGTGTCTGCTGTGTCATCCCATACATTCAGAAGCTGGCTGGCTGCTCTGGAGTTGCTTGTGTGTCCCAGGTTCCAGGAATTGATTCAAATCATCAAGCACAGATAAAGAAGCTATTTAAAAACTAAATATGAGAAAAAACATTTCATGGCTCTTTGCAGAGAGATGATAATTTTACAACACAGGGATTTATAAAGTTTTTATTGTTGCTACCTGTGAAAATAACCAGCATAATATTCATGGTTCTGGTCTCCCATCACAAAAAAAGATACTAGAATTAGAAAAAGTATGTAGAAGGGCAACAAAAATTGAGAGATACGAAACACCTTCCATATAAAGGGAAGTTTGAGAGACTGGGACTGTTCAGCTTAGAAAAGAGATGATTAAGGGGAGACATGAGAGAGGCCTGTAAATCGTGAGTGGTGTGGGAAAAGTGAATAAGTTAGTTCACATAACACAAGAACCAGGGGCTGCCCAATGAAATTAATAGGCAGCAGGTTTTAAATTAATATAAGAAAATACTTCTTCACATAATGCAGTCATTCTGTGGAATTCATAGCCAGAGAATGTAGATGAAGGCCAAAAGTATAAAGGGGATCCAAAAAAATTAAGTTCATAGAGGATAGATCTATCAATGGCTATTTGCCAAGGTGGTCAAGCCCTTGCTATGGATGTCCCTTAACCTCTAGCTGCCAGAAGCTGGGACTGGACAACGGAGGTTGGATCACTTATCAATTGCCCTATTATGATCATTACCTCTGAAGCAGTGGTTCCCAACCTGTGATCTAGGAGCCAAAAGTGCCCCACCGGGGCTTTCAAAGTGGCCCGCAGCTCACTTCCGGCTGACTGTAGAAGGGAGCTGCTGCCTAAGGACCCAGGCAGAGCATGTTGCTGCATGGTTAAAAGACCAATTCAGGGTCCTTGCTGTAGCCAAGGGTATGGGAGATCAGTGCTCCCCGCCCCTGGCTGTGGCAGGGAGCACAGTAAAGTGCTCCATTAAATCCATAGGCACTGGGGTCTCTGATGGAGCCAGAGGGAGGGGGAGATCAGTGCTTCCCTCCCCTGTCTCGAACAGAGAAGTAAGTGCTCTGCCTGGGTCCATAGGTGCTGGGGGAGGAGCACTGATCTCTCATCCCCCTGGCTGCAGAAGAGAACCACTGCCTGGGAACCCAGGTGAAATGCACAGGGCTACAGGACAAATATGGTATCCCTTCTGGCTACCTTCTTTCTGAACACCTTCCATCTGGCTGCAGTGAGAGGAGTGCCAGCTGGCAGAGACTGGTGGCCCTTCAGGGTTGTAAAAATGATAGTTATGGTCCTCGAGGCAAAAAGGTTGGGAACCACTGCTCTGACGTATCTGGCACTGGCCACTGTTGGAAAACAGGACACTAGACTAGACAGACCATTGGTCTGACTCAATATGGCCATTCGGATTAAGTAAATTAGTTAATAGATAAAGAAATGTCTATTTTCTTGGCAGTAAGCACTGTGTGACTCATTGAGAGCATGATCTGAGAGTCTCACACTGGTGTTTAAGATGTTAATCTTATTTTGCCACTTGGTCTGTGTGGTCTGATGGAAATTTTTCAGCAATCCCCGTGAACAGGTCTCTCAAATGATATTCCACTCAAAGAGTTATTATGATGTCTGTCTCAGTAGATATTTTCATTGGCATGAAACTAACAGCTCCAATTTGCTGTGACCAGTTTTTTGCAGTTTGCATTTGGAAGGATTCTGTCGCTTCCAGGTCAATGAAGAGTCGGATGCTTGTTATCAATGATGCTTTGACATAGTTGGTTCTACTCCATTAAACTTAGTCTCCCCCTTAAGGGCAGGAGATAGTTTTCAGAATTTCAAGGCAATCATTGAGGGCACAGACAATGTAAACTAGGAAAAATAAAGTTTAAAATCATCATCGTCATGCCATGAATGTGTAGGAGAAGAAAACACTAATATAGAAGAGTCAGAAAGGCGATATTTATATATGTACTCAAAAAGTAATGTAGCAGGGAGCATGGCAAAGTTCTCTGCCTAAATCCATAGGCACTGGGGTCCCTGATGCAGCCAGGAGGAGGGGATATCAGTGTTCACCTCCCCTGCCTCCAACAGTAATGAGTAATCCAAAATCATGGTGCTTGAAGTACCAGGAGCCCTATTTCATTCAAATGTGAAATTTTGTCCACTCCATTCCTAAAGTTAATGGGATGCCTACATAAACATAAAAATAAGTACATAGTTGACTTCTGCACTGAATCATACTTCCAATGAAGCATTACTCCCTTGGATGGTTGAAGATACATACCACCCAGAACCAAATTTCATCTTCATAAACAGATGTGTGCAATATGTCCCTCTCTAATGGATGATTTAAATAGGTTTATAAATCTGTTAATGCTTCTATAGGTCAAGAGATAAGGACTCAAGCTTCTGGTGCCATAGGGCCTGCGATCAACTCCTGTTCTCAACCAACCCTGCTTGAGATAGTTTCACATGACACTCTCAAGGAAGGGAGATTGCATGTGTAACCCATATGCCTGAAAAGGCTATCTCTGAGAGACCTGTTGAGGGTGGGTTACTGTTGCTGGGCAGATTTGCGACCCACAACTGGAAACTTCCAGAAGCAGGGAGTGGTAGCAATTTGATCATGCTCCACAGTGTACCCTGCTGGTGTGATGTGATGTTGTCAGTCAGATGACTGGAGAGCAGCAGCCTGTGCAGACAGCAGGCAGGAGCTACCTTGATGGGAGACCATGTGCTCAGTGTTCTGGAGAGGAGCTGAGCCAGGAGTGAACAAGATGTTTTCTCCATGTAAAGGAGTCATTTGCGACAGACCTTGCAGACATGCATATGGGACTGAGGGCTGGTTGCAGAGGAGAAGAGAAAGCCTGCATGTAATACTACAGAGGATCCCAGCAAAGAAAGAAGAGGACAGCTATTTCTTGCCACTCAAGCTTCCACACTGGAACAGAGACTGTAGCTGAGAGTTGGGTGAACTCCACACAGACTTTGGGACTCGGGTATCTTTCATGCAAGGGATTGTTCTTGGTTAATTGTAGTTTATTTTCTTAGGATAAGGTTCATTTAGTTAGTAGTTAATAAAGTTCATTGTTATGTTTGTTTTTAGTAGTATTTTAATGTGTGAGTGTAGCTCTGAGCAAGCTTCGCCCTGAGTCCAGTACAGACTGGATCCTGGGTCTCCAGCTGCTTTCCCCATAGGGGTTGGGATTGATTTCTGTGGGGCACTGGAGAAGGGCAACTAAATGAATTTAGCCCACCCGAAGGTTACGCATGCACATACCTGATAGCAAAATTTGTGATATGTATCTTTGTACATCTAATTCATCTTGAGGTAATGAATGACTGGTAAAGAGAATCTGAATATAGTTTAATAGAAAATGGTTACTGGATTTCACAAAGCCATGCTTTCCACTGGTGTCAAGAGAAATACATCAGATTCCTTCTTAAAGAATGCAGAGGCAGAAAATTTGCTTCTCCTTGTGTTAATAAACCAATGAACTTGTACCTACTTTCATTAAAGTGAGTGGAGTTCTCACACTCATCATGGAAAACCTCATTCTACGTTTTCCTCTTTTATACACCCACAACATTTTTCAGTTGTTTATCTGCTGCTGGGCTCTTACTTGGGTTTCAGTTGTCTTGCTGACTGATCTCTTGTTATATAAAGTAATTTTTATAAATAAGGTTGGAAATTCAGCTTTTTGCAGTTTCCTAAAGTAAAAAAAATAAACTTCAGTTGTTTTGGAGTCCCAAAGCTCTTGTGGCTCTGGTTAAATGCAATTGATCACACTCTTACACAGTTGTACAGAATATACACTTAGTTGTTTTTAACAACACATCTCTCACACACAAATTGCATTCCTCTCAATGTCATTCTCAAGGCAATAAGAAGAAAAGAAACTGACTGACTTCATACTGGATGAAACCCTGCAGGATTCTGGTGAGTTAAGACAAATCAGGCTTGCACGAGATTCTGGGCAGTAAGAAAAGTGAACAGAGGCAACACATAACTGTTGATATGGGGGGCAATCTAAAGGTTTTTGAGGGGCACATGATTGCCTCATGCATCACCTCTGGCTGCCTGACATTGCTGCTTATCCCCTGAACGTTCCTTCTCCTTCTTTCCTCCCTCTGCTGCACAGACATACATGTGCCACCTCCAGGGGGAACCGCTGCCTATGTGCTGCTGGGCAGTCCTATGAGAGGAGACTCGAGGACTTGCCGACCCAGACTACCTTGTGGGACAGATTCTACAGCAGCCCCTCTGCATGAGTCCCCTCAGAACATTTAGCTACTGCTAAATGGAAGGCAGAAATCTGGGAGGGCACATGACCCAGCATGCTCATCTCTCCCACACACATTGCCTCTGAAAGTGAATGTCTTTTTATTAATTTTTGGAAACCTGAAAACAGCTGACCTTTTCTGTCTTCTCTGTAAAAGCCATTTTACACAAGAATGAGCCCACCAACAAGGCAGATGTAAGCCATTTAAGAAACAGGATTTCAACAGACAGAGGGGAGAAATAGTGTGTGCTCATGTAATTCAAGATTATATCATAATGAACACGCACCAGGTGGCTGAATCGAAGTTGCACAGGAAAGCTTAATTCTGGACTTTCCAAGCTCTTGAGTGCTTGACTTTGCTACCTTAATGTTCTTTTAATGAAGGAATTTTTGTGTAATAATTACATTGTTGTTACATAACTGGTTTTTCAAATGAAGTGTGTGTTTGCTTGTTTTATCACAAACTAGGTTCTGTTATATAGTATAGTTTTAGTAGTAACATACTTGGCTAGTTTGCTAGTGGAGAATGGAAGTGACAATCTGCACAGAGCTGTTTTGATATCTTTTAGATCGACACACAGTACTAGGCATAGGCGTGTCAATTAAATCTGTTTGCTATTTACCTCCATCTTAAAAGACTGTTCTATCATGTTAGGTTATTGAGAAAGGAAGAGTATGTTTGTCCAGATGTGCATAATTCTCACAGCAGATCACTCTGTGTGTATTTAGATGATTGCATTATTCCTCCCAGTGACATTTCCTTGCAAGCAACAAGACCGTGTGGAGGGGTGAGGAAGAGCAGGAGTAGAAAGGATTTGGACAGAGGCAATCAATATGAGAAAATCATGGCAATGAATACAGTGCTTTTTGTTGTGGAAGTATAAAAATTAGCGACATGCCTTTTCAGTTTACAAGCGCAACAAAAGCTTCTGGGACCCGTTACATTTATTTCTGCTCTTGCTGTGGAAACGCAGATCATTGGGATCCTTTTCTACCACTTAATAAGCAGTTAACTCTTCTGCTAAGTGCTACAAACTCTTTCAATCACAATAGCCTCAGGCTAAGATTAAAACAAGCCCCATTCCAGTGGTTTACCACTGCTGATGGTATTGCATGTAGTAGTTGAAAAAGGACACAATTCTCCCTGCCTCCCTCTGTTTTATGCCAGCTCCCACTGGCTGCCTTACGATCCCTATGTCCACAATCCTTCCACTGATGTCAACTCCAGTGGATTCTGTTATCTCAATCTGTGGAAAGTAGAGATTACCTTTTACATGGACTTTCGATGAATCTGTCCATCCTGGTAATCCCTTTTGATAAAGATGGGCCTAGATCAAAACCCTGGGTCCAAACAGCACAGTATATTGAGGTTTGGATCTAGATCTAAGCTTTACCACTGATTCTGATCTCCATAATGGACTGAATTAAAACCCTTGAACCCTGAAGAAATTTGGATCCAAATTTTGTGCATCCAGCTTATCTTTATTTTTAGCAGCATCAGAATGCCCTACATTAAAGCAGAGGAAAACAGTGCTATTCTCTACGCTAATCACTTTCCCTTGGAGCTGAGATTTCAGCCTTTCTTTGCTTTTATCTTCCATGGTAGTTAATTCTATACTATGTGCTCCCAGATTTATAAATACATTCTCTTCATCAATATCCTCCAATGCTTTCACAGAGAACTACAATAATGGGTTTGGTTGCTGGGAAAGGCCACTGCTAGTTCAGCCTTTTATAATAATGAGTAATGAAAGGGAAATGAAAGTTAAACTGCTGGAACAATTCAGGTCAGGAGCTCATTGGGTGAAAAAATCTCTGGTGTGCTTGTCTGACCAAGTCAAAAGTTGTACTAATAGAATTTCCATTTTTTTTTTTTTGGCTGCATCAGTTCTGCTACAAGTTGGTAACCCTCTGCACCTTCTAAGAAAGACTCAGGATTTGTTTCTATGGGACTTGCAAAAGGTCACATTGTCAATATAGGGCAGAGCTGTGAGCCATGATCCAGCCCTTCTTTGTCAACTTGTTGTTCTAAAAAATAAACAGCTGAACAGAGAATCAGGGAGCTACAATTGGCTCCTCAAAAGCCTCATCCATAGAGACAGCTATTCAACATCAACGCAGTATCACCAGAAATCAGCAGACTTTGAGTCCTATGTTATATCCTTAACTCTCAGTCCCCCAAAGGACAGGCACAGGACTTAAAGGTTTCATTCAGAAATCTATAACCATAAACAGCAAGAGTTTTGGCTGTGTGAGGATTTTTTGGGCAAAAATCTCCATTCATATTGGTTGGCCTGGCATCCTTGAAGTCATTGGAATAGCATCAATTAGCACCTGCAGAGAATTTGGCCCATTACTTTTAAAAAAAAAAATTCCAGTAGCACCAAACATATGCTAAGTATACAGCTTTGTAAGAGGACAGTCCTTGTCTCAATGAGTTTACAATCTAAGACAAAAAATAAATAAATACCAATAAAATTTTAAAATATTATATTTTTAGTCTCTCTGTATGTCAAGTTGGCGTGCATTAATAACATGAATTTATTGTAAAGGTATAATGTTCCAGGGAGAAAAATAGAATACATGTATAGAAAGCTGGTTTAGGTGATGCCATGAATATCCAAGATGATAAAGTGCTGTTTGTCACTGGGAAGCTGGAAGTATTCCCATCTGAAGTCTATAAAGCAACTTTTTTTAGCCTTGATGTGTTGCAAGTAAAGCTGACCAGACTTTCTTCCCCCATCACAATTTCAATCTTTCCGTGAACACTCTGAATCCAAACTTCACCCAGCAAATGAAATATGTCAGTCTGGAAATGCTGCGGTGTTCCCTCATGCTCCCATTCTCCTCTGTAAGTCTGGCTCTCTTGTCATACTACATCTCCCATGATACAGATCACTCATAGACTCTACGGTCAGAAGAGAACAATATGATCATCTAGTCTGACCCCCTGCACAATGCAAGCCACAAAACCTCTCCCACCCACTCCTGTAATAAACCTCTCACCTATGACTGAGTTATTAAAGTCCTCAAATCATGGTTTAAAGACTTTAAAGTATAGAGAATCCACTAGCAAGTGAGCTGTGCCCCAGGCTACAGAGGAATGTGAAAAACCCTCAGAGCCTTTGCTAATGTGCCCTGGGGGAAAATTCCTTACTGACCCCAAATATGGCAATCAGTTAAACCCTGAACATGTTGGCAAGAGTCACCAGCCAGACACCCAAGAAACAATTCTCTGAAATAACTCAGAATCCACTCCACCTGACATCCCATCTCAAGCCATTGGCATATTCACCACCAGTAGTCAAAAATCAGTCAATTGCCAAACTAGGCTGTCCCATTATACCATCCCCTCCATAAATTTATCAAGCTCAGATGATGCAGATCTCCCATGATTTTTTTTGGTGAGGGAAGAGAGTGCATCATGGGCTGGAATGCATCAACCCAGAGAGGCTATGAAGTAACGGAACAACAGCTCCAGTGAGACACTTCAGCAACATTTCAAAATCAAAATATTTTGGGGTTTGGACGTTCAATTTCTTTCAACAAAAGTTGGCATGTTTCCACAGAAATCTAACACACTCAATAAAAAATTTACTTTGGTCAAAAAATCAATTTTCTGACAAAATAACAAAACAGGAAACAAAAACCATTCATGTGGAAACTTTTCCAGCAACTAGTCCTAATTGTAAAATATCAGCAGTGCAGGACTGAAACTGGCCCATTCTGCATTTCAGGGGGATATAAGTTAGGGTAGAGTTCCACAATTTTTTGAAAGAAAATATTTTATGGCATTTTATTTAAAACGGCAGCTATCAAACTGCTCAAGGAGTTGGAATGTTAAAATATCTTCAGAGGATAGGTAGATGGGTTGGCAGGTGAGCCTACTACAGGTCATAAATAAGTCTATCATATTATTTGGCAACTTAGCACATGGCTATTAACACATAGCATATACATTGTGTATATCTAGAGAGAGAGAGTAGCATATACAAATATAGATATAGATGACAGAGATATTAGTATATACATACATACTACACTCTTGATCCAGAGCCCATTGAAGTCCATGGTCATCTTTTTCAAGTGCTTTGAATTAGTTTTTACATGCCCTTGGGGTTGGAAACATTTTAATTATTATTGTAGCTGTATATGCTACTATATACACAATAATAATTCAATTCAATACAATAATTGATCTTTTTTCCAACCACTGGGGCATATAAAACCTAATTCAAAGCACTTGAAAAAGATTCCCATTTACTTCAATGGGCTCTGGATCAAGACCTAAAGTAGTTCATTAACTTGCTTTAAAACAGCCTAAATGTGATTGAGGGAGAAATGCCTGAATCAAGACCCAATATCCAATGCTCCTTACCATTGAGTAGGAGTTTGTATTGTGAATGCAGCTGGACATCATAATTTATCTATGGTAGTTATCTAACTGTCCTTATCTTGGCACTTTGCAATCTTTAATTTAGACTCACAACATCTCTATGAGGTAGGGAAATGCTATTAGCCCTATTTTGTGATGAAGAACTAATGCGTAGAGATAATAAGTGGCTTGTTGAAGGTAACCCAGGAAGTCCATGGCAGAGCAAGGACTCATGGACAGTGTTCCCTAACAACTCAGCCATCCTGGGCATGTCCAAGAGCATGATCCAAGGTTTTAATAGAAAGCTATAATTTCAGTGATCATATTCTGGTACCTCAAACTCTTATTCTTACTTCCTGGAGAGAAAAACAAACAAGGAGTCTTTAAAAACTAAAAGTGCCACAGGACTCTTTGTTTCTTTTGCTGAAATAAACTAATGCAGCTACCCTTCTGGAACTTGTCTTCATGGACAGAGAAGTTGGTTAAAAGTGTAGGAATGATTTAATCATTTACATGTTGTGCACCTTGGTTTTTGAACAAATAAGGCCAATATCTATAGAAACTTGGAGGGGGGGGGGAAGTTACATGGGAGTTTATTGCACTGATAAATCCAATACTGCATATTGCATTCTTTTGTTTTAGGTCTCCATTGATCTTAAGGTTCCGTATGGCACCTCCTCTATATTTTCTAATTGCTGTACAGGTAAATTAGGTCAGTGTGACAATGGGCAAAGTGAACATCATAGAGAGTGCTGGTCCCAGTCCTAGACCTTTCCTCACTTCTGAAGAACAAGAATTTCTTTGGTCCTTAGTTCAGCAATTTCAAAAAAAAATTACATCCTCTAGTACTCAAACGAAGCAATGAACTGCTTTGACAGTCTGAGGCTGCCACCTCGTGGACATGGAGTGCTAAAACTAGCTACCCTTCAGTACATGTGGGCTATTAGGTTACAGTGGATTTGTTGTTCTCCCCTTACCTCTGGTGCGTGTCTGTGCTCTTCTGAACTTTCTTGGTATGTCAGCATGGAGAATAGCTCTTTAACACAGCCATGAGAACAATTCCCTTAATTTTCCCCTCATGCATGTCACAAGGCCAGTATATCACTTGAAAGCATGTTCCATTAGGAAATGAAGGAAGTTAGTGGGTGAAGTCTCATGTGTAGCAACCCTATAGATTAAGAGCCTGTAGAAAGTGCTGAGTAGACCCAGCAAACAAGAATGCCTCTATGAAAGACAATGGGAATATATATTAGAAAAAGCCAGTATCATTTTGTTTGGGTCTGCTTAAAGATGGAAATAAAGTGTTGTAGGGTTAAAAGGGAAAACCTAAATAAAATGAGAAATATAGAGAAGAAAAAAGTTGTGTAAGTAAAGAAGCAAAAAGGCAAAATTAGATACTACCTATAGGAATAAAAAAGTTTATAAACATGGCGGCAGTAGCAAGAAGAAGGCTGGTCTATTAAATGAAAGGGAAGTATTCATATAACAAAGAGCATGCAGAAGGTTAATGGATCAACTTCAAGGACCAAAGAAGCAGGAAACTCAACATCAAGGAATGCTGGGAAACAGGATGATTAGAAGGCAAAAACAGGAATACTATTCACGTTAATTATTTGTAGAGCTGGTTGAAGAACGACAGACTTCACACTTTTTTCATCACAATTGTGATCAAATGAGAGTACAATGAGTTTTATGAAACTTGCCGCAGAAATGCCACCCCATTTGTCAGCTAGCTACGGAATTTGTATACAAGTTTCAAGATTTTGAATTGAACTATGGGAGGGAGAAGAGAATTTTATTAACATTTTCACTTATTTTGGTCAAGTCTAATTGTTTGGAAATACAGGCGAATCTAGAGCAGGAACAGATAGCAAGGCCCCCTTGTACTAAGCATTGCGTGGACAAATTAAGATGCATACAGAGATATGCCTGCAAAAAGTCAGCAATGGTTAAGGCATATGACATGCCACAGATTTTCACACAGGCCTGTATTGTCTCATCGTTGGCTAGTACTCCTCCTCTCCATTTGCTGCATCCATCCGGTCTCTGTTATTTTGTACTTGGATTCTTCAGTGCGGGAAACTTCAGTTTGTGTGAAACTTCTACCATGTCTAGCAGAATGGGGCCCTGATTCATCATGAGGCCACTTAGGTTCACCCAGAACAGAAATAATAATGCACTAAGGAATTTAGAGACTAAATGGACAAAGAGTGGAAGTAAAGAAGTATTATTTCCATTTTCAATTGGGAACCTGAGATATGATGAAATTAAATGACTTATCCAAGGTCAGACAGGAAGTTAGTGTCAGAATGTTAGGTAGAGAAACCTTACTATAAAACAAACAAGGCATATTAGGTTGCATCAGTAGGAGTATTGCCAGCAGATCGAGGGATGTGATAATTCCCCTCTATTCGACACTGGTCAGGCCGCATCTGGAATACTGTGTCCAGTTTTGGGCTCCCCACTACAGAAAGGATGTGGACAAATTAGAAAGAGTCCAGCAGAGGGCAACAAAAATGATTAGGGGGCTGGGGCACATGACTTATGAGGAGAGACTGAAGGAACTAGGCTTATTTAGTCTACAGAAGAGAAGACTGAGGGGAGATTTGATAGCAACCTTCAACTACTTGAAGGGTTGCTCCAAAGAGGAGGGAGCTAGGCTGTTCTCGAGGATAACAGAGGACAGAACAAGGAGCAATGGTTTCAAATTACAGCTGGGGAGGTGGAGGTTGGATATTAGGAAAAACTTTCTCACTAGGAGGGTGGTGAAGCATTGGAATGGGCTATCTAGGGAGATGGTAGAATCTCCATCTTTGGAGATTTTTAAGGCCCGGTTAGACAAAACCCTGGCTGGGGTGATTTAGGGGGAGTGGTCCTGCTTTTTAGCAGGGGGTTGGACTAGATGACCTCGTGAGGTCCCTTCCATCCCTATTATTCTATGATTCTAAGGAGTCCTGTGGCACTTTTGAAGACTAACAAATTTATTTCTCGCATGAGCTTTCGTGGGAGAAATCTCACTCCAAATGGACATTTCCAAGTGTCTGACAAAGTGGGATTTCTCCCACAGAAGCTCATCTGAGAAATAAATTTGTGAGTCTTTAAAAGTGGCTCAGGACTCCTCGTTCGTTTTGCTGAACTAGACCAGTAAGGCTACCCCTCTGGAACTTGTCAGCATACTATAAAAAAGACCTAGAGACTCGGTGAGAAGAGGGGGAGTGACAAACAGCAGACAAGAATATGATTGGCTGCTCCATGAATAGCTCAAATGTGCAAGTCATAGCATTAGCTTTCAAGTATCTGCAATAGCAATTATGCTGCATTGCAGCCCCTTCTATTTCTCTCATGGCCACCGGCTGGTACTGCAAACAAACTCTTCCCTATCTATCAGTAGCTGGCATGAATGAACACACTGTGCTATTTTTCTGGGGATTTTTTTCTCCTGCTTGAAAAAGCTATGCCATTGACGGATGGGCACCAATTTGCTTGTGCAGATCTTTAAGATATACTGTTACCATCCTTGTGACAAACTGTTTGGTGAAATAAGTCCTGTATAGATTTTCACTCTATCATTGTAGCACCTGCTGCTTTAATACAGTCCAGAGACATAAGAAACGGTAGATGTATTCTTTGCAAAAAACAGCTCACCAACTTGCCCTTATTTTAGCTACTGTCCTACATGGGATTACTGTGATAAATGTCTTCCAGTAGCTTCCATCCGTCTTTTATTGTGGGGGGAGGGAACCTGCACAAGGAGAGCCTAACCCACACTATTTACAGATATAATTGAATTAATAACCACATTGTAACACAACTGAGTCCAGGCACAAACATCTCTGAGCTCCACTGTCCTGAGTACATTTGACAGCCACGCTAAAATAAGGGCCTGATCCTGCAAAGACTGCTGTGTACGCTTGACTTTTCACACCATAGGCCAATGAGATCAATTAGAATATTCACAATTAAGTATGTGCATTTTTTTTTCAGGTTTAGGGCCTAAATAGTGTAGAAAATTATATTCCCATGTAGTGACTAGTTCTATCTCTAGCTCTGTCTGTATCTTTGTGCCCAAACACTTTATCTGTTTGTTTAGTGCAGTGTCCAGCACATTCTTGGGCATGATACATATAATAATGATAATAATTAATCAGTAATTGATAATGCCCAAGAATTCACTCCTTTTTTATATTTTTTCTTCTTCTGTTTTTCATGGAGGTGTCTAACATTGTGTTTCATCTTGCTAAATCATTCATTTTCCTTAGGACACCAGAACTTCATAATATGTCTTCCCATTACATCAATTGATACTTTTTGCATCTGTGGGAGACAATACCAGTCTACATCCTTTATACATAAATACATATACAAGTTTCCCTGACCCACATGGTGTAACTTATGGCTGCATAAGTCTCCATGTAAACAATTACTTAATAGAATGTTGTGCTGTTTGTGTTTTTCTGACAAACCAGAAAAAGACAGCATTAATATTTGTATTATATTGAATTGAAGTACAGAATTAGGGATGAGCCTGAAACCAGGGCCTGATTAATGCAGAGACTATAGGAACTGAAGTCCTGGGCCCCGGCCTAAAGGGGGAGGGACCTGAGTTCCAGCCCCTAACGCTCCTGCCTGATCCGCCACCCTCCATGGTTCCCCTGCTCAACATTGACGAGGCTTGGGGTGGACTCTGAGATAGCCCGGTCTTTCCAGCACTGGGGGGTCTGGCCGCCCTGGGCCAGAGGCCAGTGCTCCCACCCTGCTCTTGGCCCCACTGATCTGCCCCCAGGGGTGATGCCTTCCTCCCTGCTGGGAAAGCATTAGGCATGGCCTAAGAAAGCATCTTTCCTTGCTCTCTCTTCCTGCAGCTTGCTGCAGAGGCAATAGCAAGAGGCAGGAGCAAGTGATCTGTGACACCAATAGACACAGAACAATAGCAGCCCACAGGTCTTAATTAGGTGCTAATTATCCTCCCAGACAGTTCCTCCCAGCCTTGGAAGTTTCAGGTTACCAGTTAGGTCTACAAAAGCTGTTACAAATACTGTGAAGTTTTGTTTTGTTTTGTTTTTTACCAAATCCAGGGTTGCACTTTTCTAGGACCTGTTTTTTCTCTTCTGAGAGTTGCAGGTCCTTTGATATAATGCTTCCTCCCCTCATCAAGCAGTAGTATCTGGCTGTAATGTCTATGGTGTACATCCAACTACTCCTAGTAAGTAATCTCATCTGTTAATGCCTCTTGCTTTTTAATATTTTGGGAGTCGGGGGTGGAGGAGAGGCAGAGTCTCAAACTCCAGGAGTTTCATTGAAGTTTGGTGTTTACTCTCTTAAATCCTAACAGCTACACACTAGATTTGAGCCATCTTTAATTTCACCCCTCCCTCATTTGTTAATTATAAGGCACATACACTTTCTCTCTACTACTTTCTTCCTTGACAACTTTCATTTTCTGCCATGCGAGGTATACAGAACTGAATGTGATCCACAATGGGTCAAAAGAGACTGTCAGATTTGTGTTTACTGTGCACATTGAAAGTGACCTTACTGAAGGCATTAACCCTGATCAGATCATTGAGGCCTATGCTGCAAAATCTGGTGGCCACCCTCACTAGCTATTACTTCACTGATGTTTAAGGAAGACAACTGCTGTTCATTTTACTTTTATTATTGTTACTAGTGTAGAGAGATGCTTGCAGAAGGTTGTGATTTTAGAGACACTCCCCAGCATGGGACGATGTTGTGTGAATTGGGAGATGTGCCCTACAGGTTGTCTAATGTGTAACATGGCTGCTCCCAGCTGCACGCCTGGCAATGACTCCTATCTGTGTTGTTAAAGTTCTATTTCTTACTTATTCAATAGTGTGGTTTTTGACTTTGAATCCTCAAGATTGTTGCAAGTAGCAATACATTTTCACTTGTCTGCCTTACTAAATATAATAAATGTTGCTTGTTAGACAGCTATGTCACTGTTTATATGCCCCTACATGTTTATATAGGATAGGAAGCAATCCAGACAATTATTTTGAATTGGTGTAAACTTGTGGATACATGTGGTATAATATAGAAAAGGCTATATTTTAACCCTAATGAGATTTTTAAGAGTTGGCTTACACTTTAATAGTGGGTGCTGTTATTGTAAATCATATTGATTAATACAGTTTAACATGGCATCTTGTTGAGGGATGGTAGGCCCTTTTTTGTGTACTACTAGTACACTACTATGCATTATTACACAATACAAACAATGCTTTAAAAGTTGCAGGGAATGAATCTGATTTACAGCATTTAATTTTGTCCAGAAATAATTGTGATTTACAGTCTCAATAGAAACTGAGTAGTAGCATGTCTGTGATTGTGTGGATGGATATACATTGTCCCCATGTATTTCACATAGTTCACATGGGGACAGACAAACGGAACTGTCTTCTTTCTGGTCGGCAGTGGAGAAGTGCATAACAAAAATGATGTAAATTAAGCTCCCCTCATCCATTCCCTGGAAAAGAGAGGCCAAGTTGCCAAGCAGGGGTGTGGGGGAGATGGTTCTAAATAAGAAGTACATACACTTAGAACTGTGATGGACAGTAAGTGTTGGGTGGGGGGATGCAGGAGGTGCTGAGGGTGAAGGGGTGTGGCTGGGGGCATGGTGGGGGTGGTGCATGAGTCGGGATCAGGGGTGGGGCCTGGGTCAGCCCTGGAGCTGCCTTCCCCAGGGAAAGCTCCAAAATCCACCCATGCCCCTAGTGCTATGTGCTGTACAAAAAAACAAAAGACAGTCTCTATCCCAAGGAATTTACAATCCAATTATAAGAAAAGAGGTGGATACAGACAGCTAGTCTTAGGAGCACAATGAGACTCATAGACTTTAAAGACAGAAGAGACCAGTACGATCATCTAGTCCAACCTCCTGCAAAACGCAGGCCTCAAGACCTCACCCACCCACAGGCCACCAACCTATGACTGAGTTATTTACCTCCTAAAATCATGATTTAAGGACTTTAAGATACAGAGAATTCACTGGTAGGTGAGCCATGCCTGTGCTACAGAGGAAGGTGAAACCCCCCCAGAGCCTAGGCCAATCAGCCCTGGGGGAAAATTCCTTCCCGACTCCAAATATGGCGATCAGTTAAACCCTGAGCACATGGGCAAGTCTCAACAGCCAGTTACCCAAGAAACAATTCTCTGTAATAACTCAGAACCCACCCCACGTACTCTCCCCTCTTAGGCCACTTGTATATCCACCACACATAGCCAATATTGGTCAGCTTGTAAGTAGTGGTCTCTGCACAACAGCTGCCTAGACAGTTGACTAAAGTCTTCGGGTGCTATCAAAAATAATTGTGGCAGAAGATTTTATTTTATTTCATTTTATTTTATTGAACGAGCCCCTTGTGACAATTTTGGCAGTGCATCATGGCTTACAAATCCAAATCTTTGTATCTCAAGATCCTGACATGGGCACTAGCATTTAACTGATACCATGCCATAGCATCAGGGCTTGGGACAAGGTCACCATTGTACCTTGCATTAGATAGTACAGCTGCATAAGTCATTGAAACAAATTTCGTATCGGCTGGAAGGATGCAGGAATAAAAGCCAGGGCCACTCCAAAGAAGAAGTAAAAATAAGGCTGACGACCAACTGTGAGATCACTTCTCTCAATTTAAATTTGCTAAAATGCTGTTCTCCACATAATAGAGAAAAGCTATTTTCTTGCCTGCTTAGTCTTAAATATTGTAGCCTAATGTATGTTGCCACTGAGACTTGTACAGAATAGCATCTCGGCAGAAATAGAGACAGTTCCTCAGTCTCTGGAGGGAGTTAGCATTTAAGAAATCATTGTATTCTCTTACCAAAATCAATAGAAAGCGCTGAGTAAAATGCTCTCTTATTTGACTTTCCTTGTCAATTAATTCCTATTTTCAGGCAGCAGCAAAAGGGAAACAAGAATACAGATTACTGGACAATTTAACCCAAGTTGGCTAATAAATGAACCATGCAAAATTCTCAGTTTGTTTCACAGATTTCATGTAAACCTTGTAACTGTTCAATTTCAGGCTGTTTCATTGCAATGTTCTTGTCGTTGCTTCATGCACATCAGAAAACTCAAAAGTGTGAAGTTTCTCATGCTCTTGATGTGTCAGCCATTTACAGTGAGAAAAAGGTCCATCTCCCAAAAACTGACTCATGTTTACTGAAAAAGAAGCTAAAAATTGTGCATTTTAGAAAATTTTTCTAAAAATTTTGGTTTAGAGTTTGCAATGAAACACAAAAACGTTGACTTTCAAGTAGTTTAGCAGCCTCATAATATTATTGTTCACACATATCTAGCACAGCAAATTATTATGTGAAAAGTATTTCCAGTGTAACTTAAAATACATTCTATAAAAGAATTAAGTACAGGGTCCTGGATGTATGATTCAGCAAGTACACTTAAGTCTGATGTGAACTTGTAAAGCATTATGTGTTCCTACAAACTCATGTAATTTTTTTTTTTAAAATCAGTGTAGTAAAAAAAAAAATCTTAAAATGGAAATATCAAAATTGAACTTTCCATTTTGTTGCTTGTCTCTAACCTGACCCCTCTTTAGACAGTTATTTACAAAATGGAAATGAAGACATTTAGACCTCCATCCTGCAAAAAGATACACAATGCTTATCTTCATACACTGTGATGATTTCTATTGACTTCAGTAGGATTCACTCTGCAAAGGGTCAGGACTGTATAGGTGGGCTGTAATTTTCCAAGGAAACTAAGTGAGTCAGGAACTCAAATCCCACTGATATTATTAGGAAGTAGGCACTTAAATCCCTTTGAAAGTCCCAGCCTAGATTCTTAATAGTCTCATGGAGGTAAAGAACTGGTGTTGCAGAATCTCATGTCATAAGGTTTGTTTTTAAAAAAAAAAATAGCACTTGACATTCGCCACCCAAGGTCTCACCGCTTGCTTACCAACTATCTTCCAAATTCCGTTTGATATAAATCTAGGTGGCTAAAGAGTAATTTAACAATATTGACTATCCAGTTACTACTTGTTGTATTCCTAATTATTTTATAAAATATTATAGATTCTTAAATATTTAACAGAATTCACTCTCCCCTTTAACCATGCCTCCTCTGGGAAAAACCTCATGAAATATGAATTATGCATGTGTAATGTTTTGCAGTGAATAGTGGTTGCTATATTTCAGTCATATCACTACATGTGGCTTCTTAACATGTGTCTTAGAAAATCCTTTGTGGATTGGTTTATTTATAGTGCTGGCTCTAACATTCATAACAATGCCCTGCTGTGGGTAACAAAAATAATCAGATAATGATTGATCAAAGCGGTATGTTTATAACAATGATTGGGTTGAGCTATATCGTAACTTATTAATGCCCATCATAAATTAATGTTGATCTCTGTCTGAAATAAAATCGATGACTGAGTCTTAGTGTTTAAAAATAAATTTTACAAAGGTTCTAATTTTCAAAGACACCACAATAGCGTCTAAATGTTGTGTGCCATTTTATGCATGTAGATTTTTCAGTTAGATCTCTAGCTACTCCATTTGCATGTATAACTGCCAGAAGCTAGGAGCAGATGACAAGGGAAGGATAACTCTCTAAGGGTGCATCTACACTGGCAACTTAGGTCGACTTAAGGAGGCTTAAGTCAACCTAAACAAAGCCACTTCCACACTGGGCTTTCATTAAGTCGACTTAAGCATTTCATTAAGTCGACTTAAGGAAAGCTTAAATCTACTTAACACCTCATTTTAGGTTGATTTAAGCCTTAAATTGACTCCTTAAATCGACTTAAAGCCAGTATGGATGGGGATTAGCGCCTAAATCGACCTTATTAAGTCGGCTTAAAGCGTTAAGTCGACTTAATAAGGTCGACAGGGGGATATATCTACACTAGAAAAGTTAAGTCATCTTTGTTAAGTCAACTTAATAAGGTCGACTTTAAGTCAACTTAAAGTCGACCTTATTAAGTCAATTTAACAAAGTTGACTTAGACTATGTCTACACCAGATAAGTTAATTGCCCTGTTCTGAAGCGTGTGTCATTGGCCACTGTTAAAAGGAAGGATACTAGGCTAGATGGACAATTGGAATGGCTGTTCTTATGTCTTAAATGCCAGTTCCATGCACGGAAAGATGAACATGGAAAATCATCACATTTTTAGAGGCTACTTTTAAGAAGGAGCCCTAAGTATCTAACAATATTTGTCAATAGCTGACCACTGTGATGAGCACTGCTTCCTTTACAGTTGTGGCCATTCAGTTGAAGCCATTGGAGCAATGACAACTTACACTAGCTGAGAATCTGCTTCATTAGATAAGCTGGAGTCCAGTAGACCTATACATATAACATGTGATGATAATATATAGTATATATCATATATAGCTATGTGGTGGTAATACTCGGGATAAATTACAGAACCATATGTGTTTTCTCGTGCAGCCTTGAATATTTCACCTGTTTCTGCTCACTAATCTATCTATCTAATGACTATTTCTAACCTTCCAAGTCTCAGAGCAGCTTCGTTCTTTTCTTAAAGACTCAAAAATGTTACCTTTTCCTTCCCTATCTCTTACCCCTTGTTCTAGACTTGTAACAGATCCAATGTCTTGTTAATCACTGGTGCTAAAAATGGGTGTGTTAGACCATTAGAAAGGAGCTGGTCTGTCCTTCCCAACTATATAAAAATACAGTTTCTATTGATGGTAGGTTCGATTTTCTGAGTGTTCACCATATGATGCTATATAAAAAACCTGTTTAGATAAATCTATTGTTGCCATAGTATTTGGTATCTTTCATAAAGGCCCACCTCCTGAAGTAAGGTGATAATATGGGAATATCAGCTTCCATTTTTTAAAAAAGAAAGTTTCTAGTACCCCTGGATGTAGAAGAAAACATGAACTAAAAGCTAAAAAATGAGAGAGCAAATAAATCAATTCTTATTGTATTTCTGGTTTTTTAATTTCATGCTTTTAAACACAACCTCATGACTTCAGGGGCTTAAGTCATGAAGTCTGAATGCTTGAAGTCGACAATATTTTAATTCTCATGGCTCACCTAGTAGGTGAACTTTGTGACTTTGTACTCACCCACAATCATTTCAGGTTTGGAGATGACTTATACCTTCAAGTCAGCGGCACTGCTATGGGTACCTTTATGGCCCCACAATAAGGCAATATTTTTATGGCTGATTTAGAGCAATGTTTCCTCAGCTCTTGTCCCCAAGTGCCACTCCTCTACTTATGCTACATTGATGGCATCTTCATCATCTGGATCCATGGAAGAAATTCCACCGAGATTTTAACAATTTCCACCCCATCTTCAACCTCAGCCTGCACCACTCCACGTCGGAGTCCCACTTTTCTGGACACTACTGTACAAATAAGTGATGGACACATAAACACCACCCTATACTGACTGCTACATCCCTCCAGCTTTCATCTGGGACACATCACATGATCCATTGTCTACAGCCAAGCCCTAAGATACAATTGCATTTGTTCTGATCCCTCAGACAGAGACAAACACCTTCAGGATCTCTATCGAGCATTCTTAAAACTACAGTACTCACCTGGGAAAGTGAAAAAACAGATTGGCAGAGCCAGATGGGTACCCAGAAGTCTACTACTACAGCATAAGCCCAACAAGGGAAACAACAGAATGCCACTGGTCATCACCTACAGCCCCCAAGTCAAACCTCCCCAGCACATCATCAAGGATCATTCTACAGCCTATCCTACAAGACAATCCCTCATTCTCTCAAGCCTTGGGAGGTAGGCGACTTCTCACTTACAGGCAGCTCCCCAACCTTAAACAAATACTCACCAGCAACTACACACCACACAACAGGAACACTAAGCCAAGTACTTATCCCTGCAGCAGGCCCTGTTGCCAACTCTGCCTACATATCTACACAAATGGTGTCATCATGGGCCCTAACCAGGCCAGCCACTACATCAGGGTCTCATTCACCTGCTCATCTACCAATGTCATATAAGCCATCATGTGCCCACAATGCCCCTCTGCTGTATACATTGGACAAACTGGACTGTCTCTGTGCAAAAGAATAAATGGACACAAATCAGCCATCAGGAATGGTAACATTCAAAAACCAGCAGGGGAACATTTCATTCCACCAGGACATTCTGTAAAAAACATGATAGCTACAGTACTTTGGGGGGGAGATGCCCTTTAAAAACAGATTGGAACATGAAACTGGAGAATTAGAATTCAATGCAAACTAGATACCTTCATGCTGGGTTGGAATAGATCTCTTGAATGGCTAAGTGATTACAAACGGTGATTTCCCCTCTACCGTTCTCAGCACTTGCTTACAACTCTTGTGGCTGGCTTCCACGCTGTTTGAATCAAAACAGTTTGTTTACTTCGCAGAGAGGGGCCAGCAGTCTGTCCCTCTGGATCTGTTTGAATTAACCTTGTGACCCACCCCTCTCTGTATGTATATATTTACAGCTAACATGCTATATTTTCAATTTCATGCATCTGATGAAGTGGGATTGTGCCCACAGAAGCTCATGCAATAAATAAATATCTTAGTCTTTAAAAGTGCCACAGGACTCCTTGTTTGTAATTCTCAGAGATTTGCAATTAGTTATTTCTTTTCTCTCAGTGGGGCCTAAAAAGATGGATTAATGGTATTAGTACAGCCTGGCTTTATTGCAGAAGAGATGTGTAATGCCAGTATAATTTTTATATGTATGTGGGTCTGGCATGGTGTAAAAGTGCTGCTATTGTTTTTGTGACTTTATACAAGGCTTGGAAGGAATACAAATACCCTAATTTTTCACCAATAAAAGTTCTATATGTAGAGTTGGTCAAAATGTTTTCTTAAAAATTGTTCAGATTTTCATCAAAAACACAAATACTTTAAAACAATTTGTATGTTTTTGGTTTTTTTACTTTCTGGCAAATAGAAGCCACACAAAAAAAAATTGGGGGTTGGGCTTAATGATGAAAATAAAATAAATAAAACTATGAAGATAAATGTCGACAAGAAATTTTGAAAATTTTCAGGGACTGTAATAATTTTCCATCCAGCTCTATTTATATTGCAATTCATTATCTACATGTTCCTCCTCCTCCTCTGTGAGTATATTAATATACATGTATATGTGAACATACGTATATGGAAATATCTCCTCTTGTCCCCCCCAACTCCCCATTTTTTATTTACACTTTTCTCTTCACTTCATCCCAATTTACCAATATTTCCTATTATTATAAAACAGATTTTCTTTCTTCCCCAGGATAGTATATCACAAGAGGTATGATAAGGCACTTACAGTGTCTCTTATATACTTGATGCCTCAATCTTCTGTTCACATACTGATATTCCATTCCTGAGTTTCTACAAAAGGGTTTATTTAGCCTGCCAGTGTGGGTGGGATTAGTGAATTGTCACTTGAAATCTTACTTTCCTGAAAATTACCCTGGTTCTTGTGTAGAACTTCAGCCTCAAAAAATTCCATTCAGTTGTGAACTTTTCTAACACACTTATTAATGAAAGTAAAATTAATGAAAATACAATAATCACTATTACCAACCTCAATATCAATACCTCAGTACCTCAGTACCAGTCCAATACCATAAAGCAAACTGCTGAATCTAATTAAATGCTGAGATCAGCAGAGTTTCAACCAGGTGAGCAGGTCACTGTACAAAAGGTGGCCTATGTTGAGAAATCACCAGTCAGAATCATTTTCAAAATCTTTGTTTAATGGCCTGAAAATTTCCACTATGATGTTTTATCTCATTTCTGAAGCAAATGAGAAAAGGCAGAAAAATACATTCATAAACATAAGGTGTTCAATCAGAGAGTTTCAGTTCTTCAGACAAGAGAAATTTAATAAAATGTACAAAACTAGAAGTCTTTATTAAGATGGCAAGTGAGAAGTCTTCAAAGGACAGATACAAGTTTTCTGCTAGAGTATGAGGTAGAGAGAGTAAGAGAACAGCTGCATCAAAAGAAAATACGAAAGTTCACTTAAAAGCTGCCACACATCCAAATCTCTGTAACACAAAGGTAAAAATAGTCTGCTTCAAATCAAAGATCTACTGAAGATTTACATCAGATTCTGTTAGATTTCCAGCTTCAGATCTTTTAGCCTTACAGTTTAACTTCCCATTAGAAAAACAGAGTTAAAAATAATTCCATTGCAAGGACAAATATAATCAGAACAGGAAATTATACAAAATACAACTCATTGCAATCAACAGTGATTATAATCAGAAAGAAACAAATAATTTATTTTTCAGTGCAGGGGCCAAATGGAAAAATTAGAGAAAAAAAATTTTAGGTTCATCCAAAGTGGAAATAATCCCTTTTGCTCACTAAAAAAACGAAATCCAAAATATCTAGTTTCATGTTGAATAAAATATTTTGTTAGATGTGAAATTACTTTATCCTATTTTTTTTTTCATTTCATTTGGGGAGAGTGTTATGCTTTTTTGTGTTTTTATTTAAATAAAACCATCTAATTTCCCACTGAAATATAGGTTTGAAATGAGAAGTCAAAATATTTCATACTAAAAATGTCACAATGGAACCAGAGAGACCAGGTAGGTGAGATATCTTTTATTGGACCAACT
This sequence comes from Pelusios castaneus, assembly GCA_007922175.1. Classification (NCBI taxonomy): domain Eukaryota; kingdom Metazoa; phylum Chordata; order Testudines; family Pelomedusidae; genus Pelusios; species Pelusios castaneus. The sequence continues at coordinate 10,756,520 of ML685821.1, forward strand.
TATGTTGGTAGAAGCTACAAGCTGTCAAGTTACACAGAGCTCTTTAGATCTGGGAAAGAAAGCAAGGTGCCTGCAAATAAGAAATGAACCCTGTCAACTCATGCAATTTTTTTTTTTTGACTGAAACTGTTCACTGAATTAGACCCAAATTTACAATTACTGATCCAAAACTGAACTTTTCAGCAAATAAACTATTCCTTTAAAAAAATATTGTCCAGATCTACCGTGTTTCCCCGAAAATAAGACCTACCCATAAAATAAGCCCTAGCAGGATTTCTAAGCATTTGCGCAATATAAGCCCTACCCCGAAAATAAGAGCTAGTGATGGGCGTGGCTATGCAGTGTATCTGCACAACCCATGCATCCCGAAAATAAGACATCCCCTGAAAATAAGCCCTAGGGTGTCTTCTTGAGGAAAAATTAATGTAAGACCCTGTCTTATTTTCGGGGAAACACGGTAAGTGATATTGCTTTGCATTTCTACTGCAGGTAGAGCTGGACCACAAAATCTTTCACACACAATTTTCCTTTTTCTTTTTTAGCTGAAAGAACTTTCCAAACACGGATTAATTGTGTCTCTCAGCAGCCGTCAGGAGACTATAGAGTATTATACCTAGTCTACACTACCTGTCAAGCACTATGCTTTGGATGTGACGCTCACTTGTTCACACACTGTCTCTCCTCCCTTTTGCCCGACTGAAATCTCACACTGCCAGCAGAGAGTGGGGCTTCATCTGAATTCCTTCTCCTTGTTGGGAGGGGTTACTGTGCTCTATGACTTCACACAGCCATGCTCTCATTCCTTTTGTTTTCTAGCGATACCATCACAGGTCCCAACCACATCAGCTACACAATCAGGAACTCATTCACCTGCACATCTACTAATGTTGTATATGCCATTGTGTGCCAGCGATGCCCCTCTGCCATGTACATCAGCCAAACTGGACTCTCCTTACGCAAGAGAATAAATGGACACAAATCGGACATAAAAAATGGTAACATCCATAAACCGGTAGGAGAACACTTCCATCTCCCTGGACACTCAGTAGCAGACTTGAAAGGTGCCATACTCCTGCAAAAAAACTTCAATAGTAGACTCCAGTGTGAAACTGCAGAGCTGGAGCTCATTTGCAAACTTGACACAATCAGACTGGGTCTAAACAGGGACTTGGAATGGTTATCACACTACAAAATGTAATTGTCGGTCTTCACACATTTTCACCTTCTATTCAACTGGTGTGAATGAGCCTCTCCTGCCCCAATGAATTTACTTTCTCAGCACTTGCCATTATTATGCTACTCCTCCTGGCTCGTGTATATATACCTCTCTACTGTTGTTTCCATTCCATGCATCTGACGAGGTGGGTTGGAGCCCACGGAAGCTTATGCCCGAAGAAATTTGTTAGTCTTTAAGGTTCCACAGGATTCTCGTTTTTTGCTGTATACAGACTAACACAATTACCCTCTGGCTCTTGTTTTCTTCTTTCCATAATGGCTCCCAGGCAAGTAGGAACTTGGGAAGATAGGAAGTGACAGTAGGCAGAAGAATAGAAGGCCTGGGCCACCTTAAAGAAGAAGTTTTGAACAAATGCACCATGAAACCAATAAGATACCTGAGATAGATCAGTGATATTTTCATCCTCTGCACAGGCCAAATCCTATATGCACATGCCAGATACAATGTTGTGCAGTTATGGTCATTTTGGATGATATCCTCATCACTCCAGCCTATTTACTCAGTGTAAAAAGCCCTGAATCTGGAGGATTACTGTGGTGTAGGCATTCTAAAAGACAGCCATAAGGCTATCTGCTGAAGACCCATTATAAGACTTGTAGGAAGTATGCTGGGATGGATGTGGGGACTGCAGGGGAATTATAGGGGCAAGCCTGCAGCAGGGGCATGCACAGGGATGGCAAGCAGTGACCCCTCTCTCCCCACCTCCCTCAATAATCAGCAGGGGCACAGAACTCCTACAGAGCCAGGGCCAAAGCTGACAGCTTCTCCGGCCCCATAGCCGCGGGTTGAAAACAAGGTTTGGGGGTTGTGGGAGGAGCTGGCTGAGCAGGCCCCGGAGCTGTGGGGGTACAGCCAGCTCCTCCAGTCATGGTGTGAGCTGACAGCTCCTCCAGCAGTGGGGGTGGGGAGCAGTGAGGACGAGAGCAAACACCACCAGGCCCGGTGAGGCCACAGAATGTGCCCTACCAAACGTGGCCTATGGCCTGCTGCAGCATGCAACGCTGCAGAGATTCCAAGAAGTGCTGTGGCATCTATGGAAGCCTGAGGAGGCTGCCATAACTTACACAAGTCCTTAAGGCTGTCTAAATTATACCAGGTACTTCTCCAGACCAGAATTGGGGGAATGGGAAAGAGGCAAAACCCCCATTTATCCTGTTCTTTGGGTTCTGCGAGGCACTTTAAGCCCTCACTTATTCTGGTCTAAGAGTTCTGTGCTGGGTCTCTAAGAGGCACAGAACAGACTCTCAGTGAGTCCTGGTCTACCCGGCAGGGGGATTTCAGGATTTAAAATAATTTGTGTATCGCCCTTGGAATGCCTAACACCTACGTACCGCAGTGTCCTCAGTGTGCTAAGTCAACGGAAATGGCCTCCCGTCAACTCAGCGCTACTCCAGTTGAGGGGCTGGAGTTACTTGGTCAAGTTCCCAGTCGACTGAGTGGGTTTTCACAGATGATCGGACGGCCGCCAATTTGCCACCATCAGTGAAGACCTGCCCTCAGTTACAGAAATTAATTTGTGTGGAAGAAACTTTTGACCTTTTACTTTAAACGCATAGTACATCACCACAGTGAAATACTATCTGAATATAGGTGAATGAGCCAAATCCTGTACCTTTTGTTGTTATACAGTTGATTTTCTATAGAAAATTCTTATTGTCTATATACACATCTCTAACCTGCAGAGGCAGAGTGGGGTTTTCAAGTTCACTCAAATCAGCCAAATTCTTCTTCCACTGAAGTCAATGATAAAACTCTCATTGGCTTCAATGTGAGCAGTTCGAGCTATGCTGGATGGTTTTGAACATTCCAGACATGATGGAAATGCATTGCACTTCTTCACATCATGTTCACATGTTCACATCACACTTAGTTGCAGCAATATTGAAACATACCATATTAGCTAATGGAGTTGTTTTGCCGATTCATTACTTTGGTTTAAATCCAGTGCTTTTTTAGCCAGCAGGAGCGATGGGGGGTTGGGTCAGGACCGTCCACCACCGCTGCCCCCATGCCCTCACTACCGGCTCCCCAACCCCCCTTCCCCGCTCCTCCCCTCCTGCCGTTTCCCTGACTCCCATGGGCCCCTTCCCCATTCCTCTCAGCTGCCCCTCGTCCCCTTCCCTGCTCCTCTCAGCCCCCCCACCCCTTCCCTGCTCCTCTCGCCCCCCACTTCCCTGATCCTCTTGGCCCCACACCTGCCCGTGGTTCCCTGATCCCCCGGGCCCTTTCTCTGACCCCCCCCCCCCACTGCTCCCCAACTCTCCTGGCCCCAGCCCCCTTACTTGGCCGAAGCTGCAGGGGCGGCCAGAGTCACTCCCTGGCCAGGCTGCTCCTGCCCCAAGCCACACATCTGAGCATGCTCAGGGCAGGAGATTTGAAAAAGCTGCAGCCTGGCCACAGTCCCCAGGTGTCCATTGGCCAGATTCCAGTCCCTGGCAGGCCGGATTCTGGCCAGCGGCCCCCACTCCTGGCCCCCACCAGCCCCACTGCCCAGCTGGGGGTTGGGTCAGCTCAGCATGGGAAAAGAGACCCGCTCCTTTCCCTGCCCTGCTGACCCCGGCCCCCATCTGAGCAGCGGGGCCAGCCAGGGAAAAATAGGTGCCGATATGCCATACCGGTGTGTACCGGCTCAAAAAAGCCCTGTTTAAATCATAAATTTTGTTTGGTTTGCCCAAATACTGCAAATGTGTATTTTAAAAAGAAGGAAATAGTTGATAAATGTATGGAATGCCACAATCTGTTTAGAAAGATATGAGCAACATGGAGTTAATGAGGTTAATTAATTCAAATACCTTGTAAAGCTGAAAATCTTTATATATCACATCATTAGTGAGTACACTTCCAGTAATTACAAACCATCCTGCAGGTATCAGAAGCACTGAAACAACTTGATATATTCTCATTAGAAACTGCAAAATGTTTAGTGTGGGTGGAAAGCTATATTTTTTTAGGTGTGATGGCAACATTTGAATTTAACTACAGCTGAAACAGTGGAATGCAGGAAGTCAAATGGTCCCATCAATAAAACAAATAGTTACATTAGTGTATGTATTTTGTTTGCATTAAACTGATTTTTCTGTTGAGAAGGTAAAGAAATTATAACAAATGAATCACATAGTAGACACTGGCAAAATTTAACATTGGATACCAATTAGAAGGTGCAATATTTCATATCTCAAATTTAAATTGGTCATAAAATTAGTTTGGGGAATCCCCCCAGTGGAAAATTTCTGTATTTCATCAAAAACTAAACACTGAAAACTTCTTAGTTTTCATTTTTCTTGGCTGGTTGGTAGGTTATTTTTTAAGAAAAGTTACTTTTTAGTTAAAAAAATTCATTTAATGGAGAAAATTTCTATTTAAAAAAAATTAAGAATTAAGAATTTTGCTATCTTTGTTTTTCTCACGCTCTCTATAGTCAAATTGGCAACAATTATTTATGTTTTCCCCAATATGTTGTCTGCAAAGTGTGAAATAGAAATTAAGACATCAACAAACAAAAACAACTTTTACCCTTATGAGAAAATAATTCTAAAAGGTTGGCAGCTTTATACTCCTTTATGCTCCCTGTGCTCTAACCAGCTTTATACTCCCTGAAATTAGATAGAGGGGCGCATTCAGAAAATTCTTCTTGGGGAAAGTTCCTTTATGTCTTCCAATATCTTCTGCTTACAAGAGAATTTTATTTTTTGCTTTCAGTTTAAATTAAGATAAAAATTTGTTTCTAAAAAACAAATTAATGTAAAGGTGAACTTCTAAACTTTCTTCCTGAGGTTGCTTAGAATCCCTGTTAGCTTCCCAACATAAGATAATCATTTGCTGTCGTCCTTGGTTCCATTTAGCCTAAAACTTCAGCTCTGCCTCTTACAGGCACTTATTGGAAATGAAATCCTGCCTCTATTGAAGTTGATGGGAGTTGTGTGACCTTAAAAGAGCAGAACAAATGGGTCCCATTTAATAAATCGCAGTCTTGCTCATTCATCACTAGTTCTTATGATAAGAAATGCTATATCACAGTATTAAAAATTATAGGATATTAGTTCTGTAGCCATGTTGGTCCTAGGATATTTTAGAGACAAGATGGATTAAGTAATAATTGTATTGGGCTAATTTCTGTTGTTGCGGGAAACAAGCTTTTTGAGTTACATACAACTCTTCTTCAGGTCTGCTAAATGTACTCAGAGTGTCGGTTCATCAAAACATTTACAGTAGCAGGTACATGAATGGTTTTAGGACAGGTTTCATTCTAAGTAGATGTGAAAATAACACGTTTGACTAACAAAGAGAATAAGGATTTGAAGTTTATCTGCACTTATGGCCTCAGCAATCTGGGGCTACGCTTTTCATGAGCTGTAAGGATTTATAGCATAAACAAGAATACTATCTCATCTCATAAATGTCAGGCTCCTGGAGACAGCAATAGCATCCTGGATTTAATATGGATCAGAGTTGAAGTGTCCAATATAAAGAACAGGATGAGATGCTTTGTGTACATTCAGTACAATACAAAAACTCATTCAGTGAATTACCCGTAGCTCCTAATACAGTAGTCATACCTATATTACATACTGCTGAAGGTCAAAAATACTCCATGATAAAGAGCTTGGACAAGGTCCTCTACACCGCCATGCTCCTACTGAAATCATTTTTCAGAATACAACTGCATTCTGAAGCGTCCACTCCACCAGGGAACCTTTGCAAAATTTTCTCATGGTTGCTAATACTAGTTTAGCAATATCCACAGACCTATAACATTTAATATATAATGGTTTATATAAATACTTCTTTAAGGCTACAATCAGGGTCCTCCCTAGGGGTGGGTGGGGCCCAGGGCCAATTAGCCTGTGGGGGCCCCCAGCCTTCCCCTGCGCTGCATGGGGGGGGGGGGGCTGCCCTGGGCCAGAGGCCAGGCTCCGTAGTCCCGCTCTGCTCCTGGGCCGCCCCCCCATGGGGTGGGCTGGATGGTGCATAGTCGCACTGCTCCAGGGGTGGGGGCAGCTGGCATGCTGTACGACCTCCAGAGCAGCCTTCCAGGGCCTGTGGTCCTGGAGGGCCGCACCAGAAGCTTCATCATGCGCCAGTCAGCCCCACGGTGCCCACTGAAGCACGGGGCCCAGAGCTGTTGACCTAGCACCCCGCCACCCCAACCCTCCCCAAAGGACAGCCCCAGCTACAATAGTTCCTAAGCATTGCTAAGACTTCACCCAAAGTGGGAGCATTTTCAGTTGGTTGCCATAAGAATGTGTTTATAAGCTTCCAAACTGTGTCTCCCACTACATCTTGTAAAATGGCTACATTTATATCTGCTCCTCAGGCTTTCATACAAACGAGGAAGTGTTATTCCCATCTCTTCCAGTTCTTATCAAGATTACCAAGGAAAGATGGCTTGCAATGCTGTGTGTTCAGTTTGGGGTGGTGGGTTTGGTTTTTTCCAGGGGGGGAGGGGGGAAGAAGGGGGCGGAACTATTTTCTAATTTATACTGCTTTATTTTTGGTTCCACTTTTGTCTAGTCACTGTGTTTTAATACTTCACACCGTCTGTTTTGTTCCTGCTGCTCTGTGGATTGCTGTTTCTTGTCTATGTAGAGTATTTGGCCCCATTTACTGATGCAATGTGCTCCTCACAAAATCAGCCACTTCTTGCTTTATGCAGAATGGCAATTTCTGGCACCATGTCATGCTTTCTAGCATGGTCAGGCAGCCGAGAGTATCTTCTTGTGAGTATGCTACTGCCTCCATATTCCAGGAGCTCACAATGATATCAGGGATATAAAATTAAAACCAAAACTTTCTATTAAATACATAATAAAATGGCACTCTGAGCAAACAGACCCAGGGTGTGCTTACATCTATCTTGTGAGACCCCTCATAATGGGAGACCCTCAGGTGATTACACATTACTAACGTTACAGAGATGGTATCACAATGTAACTCTTCATCCAATATTTGTATCTGTTTTCTCTCTCCTGTACAAGTAATGTCTCAATTCCCTATTTTGATAAAATCAAATCCTTCCTTAGACTCTACCTGCCAATCCATCTTCTGTCCTAAATTTCTTTCTCTCTGTCTCCAGAATCCTTTCATTTGCTCTCTATCACTGCCAACTAGACTGAGGCCTAGTCTGCACACAGAATTGTACGGATAAAAGGTGTGCTATTTTTTTAAAAAACCAGAAATTTAGTTAAACTGCTGCAGCTTTGTGTGCGGATTATTGCACATCTGTTTAAATGTGGATTATATGGATTTTGCTTGTGCCTGTCCACACACAAAAATTGAATGGATTTAATTAAACAGATTTAAATTAAACTAGTACAGCTGCTGACTGTAGACAAGCTGTTACTCTCTGCTAACTCACTCCTTGATCATCTCCAAACTGTCTTCTTTCATCTCATCATAGTCCAATCACTGGCATGCCATCTATGTATGCAGCTCTACATTCCGACCATTTATAATATTTGCTCTATCACGCTGTTTCTGAAGCTCAGTCCATATCATTCTGTAAAGTGTCTCTCAATTTTACTGGTTTTTAATTACGCAATGAGACCACATGACAACTTTGTCATCTGACTGTCCATTAGCTGCAACACCTGGCTGTGGTTGGTCTAAAGTCCTTGAGCAGTCATTTTGTTCTTCATCCGCCATCTAGAATTTTCTCTGTTGGTTGTTCTTTCTGAGGAACAAATTGTATGTGTTGACTGTTTCTGTTAAACTCTCAACTGTCAGTCTCAATCATATGATTTGAGTGCCGAATTCTTTTTGTGTATGATGGCTGGAGTTGTCTATCCTTTATCTCCTTCCAAATTCAACAGGTTCTAGACCCGACATTTCTTTAACTGAGTGACATCGTTGTAAAAGTGCTCATAAGCTCTTCTAGCCTTTTTATCCCATTTGACTACTCCCTTCATTTTTGGCCACTTCAGAGGGAGAATCTTCTCCATAGTTGGAACAGTACTTCTGAGTTGTCTTCCCATCAGGAACTGTGCTGGACTATCTCCAGTAGCTGCTACTGGTGTTGATCAGTAACTCAGAAGAGCAAGGAATAGATCTTCCCACTGTAGGATTTTCTTGACTGTCTGTGTGGTTCTCTCTCAGCCCCTCCATTCACCTTTGGGTAATTTGGCCTGTTAGTAATGTGATCAATCTCCTATTTCATTCAGAATTACTTAAATTCTGCTGCAATGAATTGTGGTTCACTGTCTGTCACTAGTTGTTCTGGAATCCCAAAGTGAGCAAAAGTGCACTTTAGTTTCTCAATAATATGTTACATCTTTCAAGTCCAAGGATGGTTTAAGAGGGTACTTGGTTCTGCCATGAGTGCAAGGGATTGGACTTGATGACCTCTCATGGTTCCTTCCAGTTTCTATGATTCCGTGATTCTGTATAACTAGCAAAACAGTCCATAAAGGCCAGGTAATGATGTCATCTAAATCTGCAGCTAGTCTCTTCCAAGTTCTCTCTGATAGAAGTGTTGTTATTAAAGGCTCTTTATGTTGTGTTGAGCTGTTAGTTCTGCAGTGTTTACACACGCATACTTTATGTCTTTGCTGATACCCAGACACCATACTGACTGGCTGACCTGATCTCAGGTTTAGTTAATCCTGATGTTCTTCATGGATAAGGTTTAGAATTTCTCCTCTTACTTTGTTTGGAATGAAGATGCAGTTGCCTTTAATCGGAGTCCATTTCACTTGCTTAATTGTCCATGTACCACAGAGTAGGCTCTTGTCACTTCTTTAGTGTCCTTTGGATCAGTGGTTCTCAACCTTTTGTGGGTCATGACACACTTGGCACCGTATTGTGACTCTACAGGACACACTAGTCCACTCCTTCCAAGTCAAATCCAGCCATCTTCCCGACATGCTTACCGCTGTGTGGCGACACAGTAATTGAGAACCACTGCTTTCCATAGTTGCCCTAGCCACCCCTAATGTAACTTGGAAATTCCTGAAGTTGCATGTCTATTGAGGTTTTGAGGTGGCTTTTTGTAGCTGGTGTAGTCTTTTTTTGTTTGTTTGTTTTGTTTTTCCCTGATACCGGTCTATCTGCATCCACATATTCCTTTAAGTCAAGCTCATGAGTAATTGTGTGAGTTACCGGACTGTGACAGAGCATGCTACCAGATCATTTGCAGTAAGTTATTTAACAATTGGATTAAATTGCATTAACCTTATCAGTAAACCCTGGCATCTCAGAAGTACTTTTCATGAGTATTACAAGTGGTTTATGGTCTGTTAACTGTGTAAATGAATCCAGCCCAGAAAGATACTTGTAAAAGGTTTTGCATACTTATAGGCTTTTCAGGCACTCCTTTTCAATCTATACATGTTGTTTTTCTCCTCCTGTGAGTGTGCAAGACCAAAATTCAGCTGGTTTCCTCTCAGATCCATGGAACAATACACTACTAAAGCCATAGCTGCTTGCATCTGCACTGACCATTGTGGATTTGTTCACATCATAGTACTTGAGAACTGGAGCTGATAAGATTTTTTTTTTCTTTTTAACCTTTTTAAATGCAATTTCTTGATTTGGTCCTCCTAACCAGGATCTCTTGGACTTTTACAGCTCAGTGGTTTTGCTACTGTAGAAAACTCTTGTAGGAATCAACCAAGGGAATTTACCATTCCTACTATGTGTCTCAGTTCTGATACATAAGGCGATGCATTCAATTCTCTAAATGCTTTTAGTTTTCTCCAGGCTAGTGCTAATTCCATCTTTGTCTATTGTCTGTTCCAAAAACTCAGTTTAGGGTGGATGGAAAATGCATTTTTCCGGTTTAGCTTCAGTCCCGACTGACTGTTAGGCTAAGGACTTGGTTGAAGTTTTGTAATGTATTTCCATTGGAGTGCCATATATCAGAATATTGTCTAGGAAAATTACGACTCCATTCGTATTTTTAACAATTCTTCCATCTTTTGGAAAATTTCAAGTGCACTGGTAATCCCCAAAGGTAATCTTGGAAAGCAAAATATCCCAAAGGGTGTGATAAATGTAATCAGTTTAGCACTTTCTTTGGCCAAAGGAATTTACCAGAATCCATTTGAGGCCTCCAGCTAAGCGAATATTGTATTTCCTTTCACCTTCGGGAGGCAGTCATTCGGTGTTGGGAGGATACATTTTTCTCTCCCAGCTGCTTCACTAAGTCTTTAAGAGCTGCACAGATTTGTATTTTACCATTTTTCTTTATAACAGATATCATTGGACACACCATGCTGTTTAACTCAGTTTCCACTTTATGAGGTAGTGGGATAGGGGTCCTGTGAGCTGTATGACACACTGTATGGTCCAGCATTGTTTTTTACGGTTATTTGTACTAGATCACCTTTCAAAAGTCCAACATCACCAAATATTGTATTTCAGGATGGGTTAGCTACTCAGTAGCCCCTTGCTGTGTGTGCTGGCTGTAATTTACCTTGTCTGAGTGCTGGTATTCTGTTCATGCTATTTTATAATTTGAATTTGGCTTTGCATGGCTGCGATTTCATTTTCTCCTCATGCATAATGCCAAGATATTCTTTGTAGCCTAGCACATTCACTGAAGCCCCACTGTCCATTTGACGTTCAATTTCATGTTTATTTTTATGCTGCTGCCCTCTCTCTGCATCTAGTGCTAGCCTGAGATTTACAGATGAGTTATTTTTGCTATTTTCACTTCATTAATGTCATATATGTGCAAAATTTCATCCTTGGTGTCACTATTCACTTACTCAACATAGAGCATTTTTGTTTTTAGTGTTTCTTATCGGCATACTTTAGCATAATTTATCTTGCCACAATTATTGCAAATATGCAGGGCCTTTTCCATTTGTTTTTCTCCATAATAGCAAAAGGTCATCTTTGCATTTTATTTATCTCCTCTGCTTTGTGTTTGTGCATTTGCTTAACACCATTTTTGTGTGTTTTTCCCTTATATTTTCATGTTTTGTGTTCTTTATTTAATGAATTATCGCTGAGTCCGCGCAGTTAATATTTTGTGTTTGCATTTGTTTGTTCACTGGTTTGGGGTTTTTGGTGGAGTTACTGTGGGCTTTGGGCATTCTGACATGAGCTCCTTCATCTTTCATCCCCATTGCTGATCTATTTCAAACAAGTTCATCGTTTAAGGTCAAATCACAAGTCAGCCATTTAGTTTCTCCAGATTCTTCATTATACTTTTGCATATTTTTTGTGGGTTGAAAAAGCTTTTTAATGGTTCTAGAATTCTTACATAGTTCCACCCAATCTGCAGCTGACATAACTCAATACTATTGAAACGTGTGCCAGCCTTTGCAGTTAATAGGATTGTTGTGCGTGTTCTTTCTTTCTCTTTTTTTTTCCAGTCCCATTGCATTCATAGATTTCCCATTCTGATCTAAAGAATATCAGATTGCTGAGCACATACCCTTTCGTGTCCACCTGCTTGGGGACAGGAATTAGGTATGGTGCCATGGCTATTTTCTTTCTTTCTTTCTTTCTTTCTTTCTTTCTTTCTTTCTTTCTTTCTTTCTTTCTTTCTT